>WEKX01015768.1:73560-98617 GCA_013390025.1 Pitta sordida | reverse complement strand
AGAGAGAACTTTATGGAAGGGTAGAGAGATGGTTCCTACCCTGGATCTGGTCAGAAATACCAACTTGCCTGGCTTACCCCCTACCCCTGTTCCCCCTTTGGCTCCTGGTCGAAAAAGGAAATATGAGATCTGTTGTAAGAGAAGGAAAGGTGGGGGGAAAAGGCTGCCTTTTAAATGATGCTTCTTCACTTGTAGTTTGCCTTGCTTTTGCCTGTGACCAGTTTTATTTTCCAGTTTTTTCCTCCAGGAGAAGTTGTGGGTGAATCGCTGGCATCCAGCCAGGGTCGAACCACGACTCCGGTATAACAAAAGGAGCTCTGGGCCAAATGACGGGACAGGTATAGATACACTTTAGATTGCTATGTAGTATATTCTTCAATAAAATTGGTAATTTAGCAGCAGGTTAGCACAGAAAAACCTAAATCAGGATTTACTTACAATGCTGATCGCAGTCTACTCTAGCAAACACCACTTGATTCTTATCTGGATATTCTTCTTTAATTACGTTAGAAGCTTCCTCAAAAATAGGATGCAGCATTTGGCTGAAGCGGCACCTGTAAATAAAGCACACAGTCATAACTTCAAAATATTAATCTGAAATATTTTGATGGTTAATGGAATGTTTCAATCTCTGAAGGAAGAAGGAAAAAAAGAAAGGTGATTGGAAAAAATCACATCTACTTGTATCCATCCCAGTAACTGACTGGATAAAACCAGGCTCAAAAGTAACTTGAATAATTCAAGTGTAGGAAAAAAATAATTCTAAAATAATTCTAATAGTTCAAGATATGCTCCCCTGCTTTATCTGCCCAGGAAACACATTAATCAATTATAAGCCTTTAGGAAATATATTCTATTCAGAAGGTATATTATTCTTCTCTTTTTCTACTTGAATTAGCCCCAGCAAAGTAATTATAAAAATGTAGTAAAGGAAGATACTTAGACTGCTGAGATTCAAATATTCACCATTACCTTCAAGAAATATCAGAGTGGTAACTTTCTACAGGTCAACAACATAAGTTGTAGGTATTGTGCATTGTATTATTGCTCTCCTTTGGTAGAATTTGAGCAGACTGATTGTACAGCACTAAGAACAAAGAGAACCCTATAGGTCCCTTCTTCCAGTCATGCCAGAGTTTAAAGCAAATTCTCTTTTTGCCCAGGCTGTAGGAATGTAAAGATACTTCGGTGGCTTCAGGTAATTTAGGGTAACACTAATGTACAAACCCATTATTGATATGTCAATAAAATTACTTTATCCCTCATTCTCCTCCACTTTTCCAGCAGAGTACTTACACGACCAAAACTGACCTGCTTTCAGGCTATATCACAGAAGGGCAGTCTGCTGTGCTGAGGGGTTACTGCAGAATGCCTACATGTAATAATAATATATAAGGCTGTAATGTTTTAAAACTACAGCCTACTTTAATCTGAATCAACTTGCAAGCACAAACAAGTCTTTAAATTCAAGATTTGGAGAAGGAACTGTGCTAATAAGGTTCTAAAACAGGACACATGCTACCTGGCTATATCAAGTTTTAAAATACTATTTGTATCTTCCCTTCAATACAGAAGTATCAGAATATGGATATTTAGCTACCTTCCTGCAGTTTGTCATTTGCAAAATCCAAAACTGATTTTTCAATGGCAACACAGACCTCAAATTTCAGTGTATTAAATTTACTCTCCATAGGTTTGCTTTCCTTGTTTATCTTTAATAAAACTTTTTGAAGTAGTCCATGATCCACCAGGTATCTGCAGATCATATACTAAAAAAAGTGTTATTTATTTACTTATTTTAAAAGACAGCCTTTATTAGCATAATTCTATACAAAACAGGTCAGAGATTAGACCTAGTTTCTTACTTAACTAGTTACTTAGTCATATTATCATTAAAAAAGAGACATTTCAGAGGAAGATATTGCTTAATTCTAATAATAATTCAGTATGCAAGTTGGGTTTTTTAAAAAATATAATTTCAAGTGGCTAGTGTCCCCACCTGGCGTGTGGGAGACCTGGGTTCAATTCCCGCCAGGGAGACAGTGTTAAGAGTTGGACTCGATGATCCTTGTGGGTCCCTTCCAACTCAGAATATTCTGTGATTCTGTGATTCAAGTAAACTGTTCCCTCTAAGTACATCTAACCAATGTTCACAATGTCTCACCAATTCAGCCCCAAATTCCTTCCTTTTCCAGTTGCTCAGATTACATCTCTAGGTCTCAATTTAGAAGGTCTTACAAATTAGATAAGGAATTGATTTTTTCTGTAATTTCAAGTCTCCCTTTTCTGGGACCAACACAGAACAAAATGAAGAGTCTACAATATTCCACTTTTCTCCTCTTATTGGAGCCCTGGATGGCAGAACTGCAGAAGAAGAAGGAAACAGGACATAAACCCAGGAAAGAACTGGTTTGAAAGCAACATACTACTGTATTTTCAATTAGAAAACTACAGCCAAATATGGCAGTTTTCAGTAGACAGAAGTTTAAACATAGGAAAAAAAATGTGAATGACTTACCAATCAGCATAAAAATTAACTAAAGCAACATCTGCATTGTCTGGGAGGAAAGAAAATGAAAAAACCCAAGGTCACACTGAGAGGAAACTTAGTTCTTTTACATGAGATTATAAAAATACACATGAAAAACTAAAAAAGCAATTATTTCTACATTATTCAGCATATAGCTTAGTCTGATTGCTAGAAAACTCTAGGATAAATCTTATCCGAAATATAATCTATAACATATTGGAAAATGATGAAAGAGGCCTTCAGTCAAATATTCTATTGACTTTATTGATACAGTATATTAAAAATGTAAATTCTTAAGGTATTAAGACACAGAAGAAGTAATTGAGACATGAAATAACAAGTAATTCTGGATTTAAAATGAGAGTACTCACACCCAGAAATTGTACTCTAGTGTATCTCTTAAGCATTAGCTCTATTATTCTTAAGTGTTAAAAACCAGTTAAAAGGCCTGGGGTTAGAACACTGACCAACAGGCAGCCTGCCTGTGCAACTGACTCCTGTCAGTCCTTACCTGCCTTGTTTGCTAGGAAGCTGCATGCTAAGGCAAAAGAAAACTTAAAAAAAAAAGAAAAATACTAAGAGACACTCCAAAAAAGTACAATACTACAGGGATGCATATGATGAGGCAGTGAAATAATGTATTTATTATTATATTTACATTATTTCTCCCTTTCATATTTGTTCCTGTCACATACCAAAAAAACCCCAACCACCCACCAAAAAAGGGTAAATCTCCATCCTCAAAATAAACTATGACCTTTGCACAATATAACAATCATGCTTTAAATTGATTTTTACTAGTAGTAGTGACCTAGACACTGAAAAAAAAATTAAATACATACTGAAACCACAGAATATCATCAACTGCTTTATAATGCAGAAATGCTGGCAAAGAACAAAACTGACAAAGTTGCAGAAGCCTGGAGATGACACTAATGCTGGTAGAGACACTCTTGAGGGCTGGGGAATGCTACAGTTTTGATTAAAATGACAGCCTTTAGATTTTCATTACCAGCAAGGAAAGCAAGCGGTGAACAGGTAATTAACAAGCACTGAGAAGGTTAGGGTTACCTCCAAGGCATAAAGTATTTATGGAAAGTAATCGGATAAATTTAAAAATTACTTACACTTGGCATATATTCCCTCTTATTAATCAGAATTTATACAGTGATTTTGTGTTTTCCACTGTGTGAAAGGTATTTACAAATAGACCGCATATGACAAAGCAGTCCTGTAACATCAGGCAGATTACAGCAGAGACTTTAATAGAAGACATTAAAGATTTTTTTCCCCTCAATGTATTTGATAAATGTAATAACTTTTTTTCCTGCAAAGACAACCAGATACAGCCAAATTGCGTATTTTTCAGAGAAAATGGTTTCAGACAAGGAACACACACGTGTTTAATTCATAGATCCCTTTTCTATGAGTCACCTGAATCAGGACAATGCTTAACCCGAGGAAAAGCATAGCTGAATAAGCAAGATACCATGGGTTTCAGTTGCTGCTAGTTTTGAGGGGGAGCTTTTAAAATGCCCTCTGGACAGGTTTTGCTTATGTAATCAAGCATTCTCATCTCCACACAGGACACCAATATTTTTCCTAGATTTTTCAAATTCTCATTGCAATACATTCGTTCAGACAGCTAATTTTGACCACAGGCATTTAATATTTCCAAGCCAATTCCAATTCATACACTCCAAGCTAGGGTATGCATATTCATTTAATAACACTGCAATATTCACACAAATAAGTAACTGCAGACACACAAAGGAAAAAATTATTCAAAGTACTCACTTAAAATGTCATCTATATTTCCACTATCTAGACTTGTTATTTCACTTCTTGTTGGACTAAAAAACCAAGACACCTAAAAAGAGAAAGCGAACCAGTTAGGTTTATAAAGTTTCAGCAATAAAGTAATAACAAATATGATTTTTAGCTATTGCATTTCAAAATCTGGAGAAGAAGAGTAAAAGAACTGTAATTCAGTCCATGCATTTCAGATGACAGCAGTAGTACAAATATACAAACAAACTTTTATTTATTATATACAAGCTTTCATTTATTATATTTATTTTTTATTTATTATATTTACAGATACAAAAAAGTTTCACAACAAAGCAAAATTAGTTATCTCTTAATATGATTCTCTATTATGTAGTTAGAAATGTTACAGGTAAATTATGCAGCTTTAAGAATAACTTAAAAGTTCACTCTGAAGAAACAAATGAAACCCCATTTCAGCCACCTAACAACCTCCCACAGCCCAGAAGTGCGTGGACACTCAGATTGCACGGAGACAAATAATCACTCCTGTCACTTACAGGGAGTGTCTACCTAAAAAGCTTCTCAGTTGCCTGCATTTTTATTGCTGTTTTAGGAAACAGTTTCGGTATATACAGTCGACCCTCTTGCACTTTGCACCCCCCATAGTGCGGCTTCACATCTTAGCAGCATGATCTTTTAGGTGCCATTCAATGCGGAAGTAGAGCTTTGCAGAAACCAATTAGGATCACGGGTCCGCGATATAGGAGACCCAACTGTACAACTCAACTAGCTACAATCTTATCACCGGTATTTTTCCTTGACACTGCTGCAGGCCCAGCACGCAATAGGCACATCAGACTCTAAAGGCTGAGGAACCACTCAATCACAAAGCAACATATGTATTATTCCTAATGCAACTTCCACAGCAATGCACAGTTTTATTGAAAAGCATTCTCATATTCACTACAACAGGCCCCGTTACTTTTTCTCAAAATGTGTCAAGGGAAAAGGGGGGGGAAAGGAAAAAGGGTTGCTGTTCTGTCCCAGATGAGAGAGGTATCAGTGAATTACCTATTAATTTTTGCTTTGAGAAAGGCAAGCATCCAATTTTTTAGTGGGACAATACAGATTCTGCTGTGGAATATGGATGTTTCCATCCTGAGCAACCTGGCCAGAAAGCCATCACTTCTCTAAGCAGGGGCAGAGCTTGGAACAGACGCTCTGCTGCGATGGCTTCCAGCTTCATGTTTTCAACCGAGGTATGGTTCCTCAGCCGACAGAGATAACAAGAAAGGAAGAGGAAGGTTTTTGGTAGGGAACCGACCGGAACGCATGGGTCAAGGAATCAGGCAGAGACCAGGGATTCACAGTGACACCTGCAAGGAATCAGCCCTCGCACTGGGATGCTGCGGCACGGAACGCACACATTAGCAATGTACCCGGGGACTCAGTTTACTCCTTGCAGCTGCAAAGAAAACCTGTTTATGGCTAAATGTATGGAACCTGTACTAGAACCACAACTACAAAGAGCAAACCTCCAGGGTACACCCGCCTTTGACTCTGTTTATGATTTATCAAAAGCTCATTCAATGTCACCCATCAAGTCTCCTAACAGTTGTTGCAAGTACATCAAATACTTGTTAAAAAACTAAAAAAAAAAAACCCTTAAAAAAACCCAAAACCCACAAACAAAAAAAAAACCCCAACAAAAAACCCCCACCAAAATGAATCCCTGATTTTTAAAGATCAGCTTCAAAAATTGTGGGGAATTTCTGAGACACTGCCAATAGCTCTCCAACTATCACTGTAAATGGCACACAGGTGAGATTTGCTGCAATTATTTTCAATTCCTTCTCATCTGTGGATCCCGAACCACTTCTCAGTGGAGGCCCCTGGGTAGCACAGAGGCTCCATCTTAAACTACTGAAAGGCTTAAACCACACCAGCTGTTGCCAGACAAAATACGTATCAGCACTTCTCACTTGGTAATTGAACAAGACACCAATCTTAAATGCAAGTCTCAGATTTTTGGTGGAGCTTGCACCGTTTTCCCACAGAACTTAAACACTGAGACAAATGAAGTGTGGCTTCAGGATGACTGTAGAGAAATGAAACTTATGCTTGAGCTGTGAGGTCCATACATGAAACGGGCAGCGTAACAACACAATCTGCCAAAAAAAAAATCTGATTAAGCAAGCTATGAAACGCACAAGCTGCAGCAGCTCAGTATAGGGGAAGTTCCTTAGTAGTCAGCACTGCCAGCATCTTTAGAGCAGTAAGAAGGTAGGACTCTGCCTTCAGTCTTTGCAAATGGAAGCTACATGTATGGACTTGATCCGCACTGGCCAAATTATCCCTAGAGGGGTAACAGCTGATGTTAACCATCAGTGTAGACAACTCCTCATTACTCCGTGGATGGTGAATGGGATGACAAGTTCCATGGCGCTGCTGTGGGGAGGTGCTGGGAGTAAAAGTAATTTTGTGGTAAGTAAGGGGTGAGGTCAGCATGTCCATGACCTGGCACAGCTTTTGTTTGTACACACACGCTGTTTTGTTGCACGTTAGGTTAGACCTCACTTGTGTACAACTGAAGCAGTAACTACAATTAACATAACTGTTGGAATATTGCTCTAGGCAATAAAGGATAGGATAACTCAATATGAATTTTGTTGGCCATCATCTGATTCTACCACAGGTGACTTTGTAAACTCAGTACTCCAAGACTTCAGCTGCCCTGCAAGGTCTCAAGAACCTCTGATCACCTCGACGACCACAGAGTTACTTATCCTGCTTATAATCTTGGACAATGCTTGTTTAAAGAGAAAAATCGAGAGCCTCCAGACAGCAGGAACTTGTCAGCTGCAGCACACAGCACTGCATTGCCCTCCACCCTCCACCAGGGCGTGGAAGGAGCTCAGCAGTTTGTGTTGTCTAAACACACCAAACAGGTAAGATCAATTCCTTAAATCCACATGGCTTTTTCTAGTATAACTTTCAGCAGCAACACAAATCTTATCTAATAGGATAAATTACACATAAATTAAACACAGCATAGATAAGCACATTATTTGCAGTCAGGAACTAGGCTGTTACTTAGCAGACACACTTAAAAGGATCAGGAACTGCAGTAGTTTTTTTGATTGCTACAATACACTTAACATGCAATGCAAATATTTAACTGCACCAGGAAGGCACAGGACTTATTAACCAACAGGATCCTCTACTAGACTGTGCTATGTGCAGAAAAAAGGAAACAAAACTACTACTTCTTCATAGCACAAATAAAGTTTGATTGCTTTCTTAATTTTTACAGTGGAAAAACACAGTGGTGCAAGCTGCACGTACTAAGACAGTAACACCAAATCAAATACATCTGAACATCTTCATATATAGAAAGTGAAAAAGAAATTAAACCATACATCCTATTGCCCTTTTATGTTATAGTAGTGGAATAATACTGAGACTAAGAGCATTTTTTCCCCAAAGTAGCCCAAAATCTGAGAGAACTGAAATGCTACTTTCACTGGAAGTATGAAAAATTCTGTTTTTTTCAAATATATTCATAATCATGTTCTCTAACATTTTATACTGCCTAAATAATAGTGGGTGCCAAACTCTTCATAATAAGTAGATAGACTCAGGGGAAAAAAGTATTCCTTGAAGAAATGTCAATAAATATGCAAGACTCACTTCAGCAGAAGCTTTCATTAAGGTACTATGCCCATGAGGAAGAAAACATCCTTTTGACCCAGTAATCTTTTTGTCCCAAGAGATGCAAGAGGGTTTAGGATATTACTAGTATTAATATTTAACATGAAGGAATACAAATTCATATTTAAATTGCTAAGAAGCTACACTGTTTTGAGAATATCTTCTGACCTTTTTGAGGCCTGTGCTTGATACCCACGGGCAGAAAACAAGACATTTTTTAGGAAATAATTTCTGAATTTTAACAACACACGCTATAAAACAGGTATTGAACATACATTCTGAAAAACATACTGGCTAAAAGAAGTATTCAGAATTTTTTACTGTTACATGCAAACTTTGCATTCCGCTGGCCCACAGTAGGACACGTAGATGACTCTTCGTATCCGTAACTGAAGAAAAAACTTTTCAAACTGAACTCACAAGACAGCTACAAAGTCACTGAAGAAAGCATCTTGAAAAAACAATTCAAAAGGAAAATTGGTTATGTAAGTTCACCTGAAAACAACTCGAGTTGCTGCCTTTACACTGGATAAAATTAGGGATATTTTATATTCATATTTTTAAATGTTTAAACTATGAAAATCTGAAGGCAAAACTAAGTAGTCATGAAATAAAGAGATTTTAAAAAATAGAGTAGAATATTAAAATATTAAATACTTGCATGAAATGGCACAAGTTGTATTAGCATGTTTATAACCTATTCACAATCATTTGACACTACAGAAAACTGACAAGATAAACTGTAGGCTAAAACAAACAAATGCAGAAAGCTTTATGCACTTACAGAATACATTGCTGGAGGGAAAAAATCAGGAACGGAACAATGCATTTGCAAAAATAAAATATAGCTCATAAGGGGGAGGGTAGAAGAGGAGATGATGTGTACTTTTACTCTTCTGGTCCTAAGAAACACTGGCAAATAAAGCAGAAACATCACGGCTCAGGTTCCTGAAGTCTCTGAAGACAACCCTGGCCATTTTTCTTGGAAAGTTTAATTAATACAGAAATTCTAGTATTCTCATCAAGTTTTTATCCTCACAAAATTAGCCAATGACTGAGCCACATTTGCCCAGAGCCACTTCTGAGGAGTAACTACAAATTAGCTGAGGTTTATTCTCTTTGTTTCTAATTAAAAAGCTGAAAGTCATTATCATCCTCCCCAATATGACTTAATGCCACACAGGCAGCCTTACACAAAACAAAATGCCTGGACAAAACCCATTCAACTCACCCCCAACAGCAGACCTCTGCCAGGTTTCATATCCCTTTTCTGAAGAGGAAATAAAAGCACACCCAGCTTTAATGCACCTTCTGCTGACAGTGTTTCTGTTCAACTGCCACTCCACACAACCAATTAATAAAGCCCACTGGTTATTCCGGAGATTTAGGTCATCCTTTTATCGACATTTTACTCTTACCAGTTAATGCTGCTAATTCTTTAACTGGTAACTGGACAGCAGAGACAGGCCTATAGGTTTAGTGGTATTTCCTTTTCAAGTTCATCATACTTTACATACCACTTTCTTGCAGAAGAGTTTAACAGTTTAAATGTGGACAATCTTGAAACTACAAGAAAAGGGGGCAAACCCCCAGGTCTGTTGCATTTTAGTTCTTCATGTCTTTGTTTCTTAATGCACATAATGAAGCACAGGTCCTCATTTCCAAAGCAAACTATTTGAATAATACAGAAAATACATTTTCAGGGTGTTACGATTTCTAATTATTACTACACCTGCAAGGCAGTCAACAAGAATAGCCTTAATTTTCAGTTGCTAAACTTCTCATTTACCTGCTGGGAAATCCTAAAGGCATGCAACTAAACTGTCTATCTCCTCTAACACAAAATCATTTTACATTTGGCAGCCAGCTCTAGCCCACATCTAATCCAGACTGACATGCTGAAGTTACTACCTGAAGTCCAAGCCCCACAGGACTCTGTGGCTGACTTTCAGTTCCCAGTACCTCTTTATTCATGCCTCTAATCTGCTGCTGCAGCTCCGAGGTCTGCATTAAACTCCTGGACAACAGGAAGCAGACGGGTTTACAGCCTGCTGTAGGATGCTACAAATGGAAAGCAATCCCAGGAGACAGCAATGCCAAAGCTGGCAGAGACTGTAAGAGCCCCTGAATTTTGGCTTCAGAGCCATCAATCGAAGCATCTTGCTGGCGGTGTTCCCAGAAGCCCCATAATGAACCACAAAGTTCAGAGCAGAGAGATGTAACAGTAAATAGAGAATGGTGAGGAAAAATAAAAAAAACATTATTCACCCTCTCAATGAGAAGAGTTCAACTCTTAATTGTCACCACTCAGTTCCAGACTGTGCCCAAACATTTTCATAACTTCGCTGCCGTCCCTGTTGGTTATGCAGGGTTTTCATTAGTAATGTAAACTGCTTTCATTATAAGATTATGACTCAGAGCTATATTAGTTCAAAACACTAACAATCACTTCTGAGTTATATTTAAGTTTCCAGAGCAATGTTTAAATGGGTAAGAAAAAATCATTTTCCTATTATTCTTCACTCAAGAGCAATATCTTAAATTTAATCAGGGTAATTTAAAACACTCAAGGGAAGCTACTTAAAGTAGATTTAAAGCATGCAGTTACTAACTTCCTTGAGAATAAATTCACTAAACTAAAATACGGATTATATACATATTAGAAAACTACATTTCCTTCTTTAGCCTCGACAAACAGTTCATTTTTATACTGATTTAGCCAAATATTGCTATAATTGCAACGTACTAGGTAGAGACCATCATATTAAAAAGAGGTAATGTGATTTTTTCCCTGCACATATCTTGTCATCTACATCCATCTTCAGTGTCTAGAAGAAATATTTGGTGTAGGTATACGTGTTATTAACAGTGAAGAACTTTTTTTCTGAATGAAAATATTGGAAATTACAACAACAAAAATCACAATTTAGTATAACAATATCTTTGAAAATCCAAATTATATATATGTGACACTCCAAATCAGGAAAAAGAACTCATAGGTAATGGTTCCTACAACTGAACATAACATACAAGCAAAGGAGATGTAGGCTTGTCATGTACAACCGGGAATGATTCACAGCCAGAGATCTCTCACAGGCCTGAAGCACTGAAGATTCACAGAAAAATGGGTAAATTAACCTCTCAACGGTTTGTGAACTATTATTAGAAGACACAAGGTGTTCATTCAAAAAGTCCATTGCAGAGATTAAAACCAAACTTCACTATCACAACACACAATGCACTGTATTTTTTCCACAAAGCTACCTGTAGCAGAATCATGCACCCAAACACAAGCCTGAAGCTTCAGTCTCCAGGCACAAACCTATGGATCACTGTCTTTTATAGAAATGTTTCAGTTTGGGCTCAAAAATTACATGAGGCACATCTAAAAAAATGTTACAGAGATAAGGCTTGCAATTTATTTTCCACTTAAGTATTTGTAATTTTCAGTTCTTTCTCTCAGCCTGGAGGGAAAAGACCCCTCCAGTTGGGGTCGCAACACACAGGTTTCTGTCTTAAACATCCACTTAGAGGCAACACAGTCCATACACCTACAAAAGATGTAAACACATGTCTGAACAACTGTATTACTTTGTGAATAATATTCACAGTGCTCCGCATCCTCAGAAATGCAAATCTACCTTAAAGTCTGTATCACAGCTTTAAAGCCATAAATTCTGCTTCCCAGAAAACGAAACTCAATCTTTAGATATTTTACATACCACGCTTCACCTCCTACACAAGCAGCTAAAATCTCCCTGAAAGAAAACCACACCACTCCAAGCTCAGCCTGAAGTACACCTAGAGCCCCAGCCAGGGCGGGCACCCATGCCAGGGAGGGAACACCACTCCAACTTCAGTCAGAAGTACACGTACAGCCCTGGACAGGGCAGGCAGAGCAGTGCACCAGCAGTCCATGCTGCACGGCAGGCGGGGCTAATTTTAGCATTCATGACTGTCTATTTTGAATGTTCATGACTGCCAGTTCACGCAGGTGCAGTCGCAAATGCCCCGCGAAACGGACCTCTGCAGTGGTGGGGAAATCATCTCGCAAAGAAGTGAATCTGTGAATGGGGAACCATGAAGTACGGAGGGTTAACTGTAAAATACAAGTATAAATATAAATAAAATACAAATAGAAATATAAACACAATTGAGTCTTATAGAGAAGGCTTATTTGGAACCGTGTTTTGAGAGCCACATGGATCATTACAGAAAGCAATACCCTGTTATTCATTATGATCTGTCCTGTGCCCTTTATTGTCGTCTTTACACACAGGGCCACTGCAGAACAAGATTTTTTTTTTTTTAATAACAGAAATCTATGTATGTTTTGTTTGTTCTTGGACTGGTGATAAAAATACATATTAAAATGGAAAAACCCTTCTATGGTGTTCCGCGCAAGGAGTGGCTGTGGAATTCAGAATTCTCCTTTAAAGCATTATCTCAGAGGAAGAAACCAAAAGTAGATGTAGCGCCTCCACAAGGAACCGTATTTCCCACGTCATGTTTGCTACCTTGGAATGACTGGAAGAACTGAACTTATTAGTGGACAACTGAATTTTCCATACTTGCTGCCTGCATACATTCTACTGCTTTAAAAGTAACACAATTTCTATTTTGGTAGATTTTAGTACACATTGAGTTTATTCTTCAACAACGCAAAATCAACTCAATTCAAGTAAAATGATCAATTTCAACACCTACTCACTTCTAGCTGCTTAGGTTTTTATTAATAATATAGCCTAGTTGCAATGCTGAAGATATTTTTACTCTTCTACTCCAAAACATCAGGTTCTTCAGATCTTTGTGTTACCAAGAAAGGCAGGAACTTTAAGCAAAGGCAAGTCTGTTCAGCTTAGCCTTTCAGGATGGAACTTGTTTTAAAAGTAGGTATGAACTACCAAAACCAACTGCTCAAATGCCAAAGTAAGGGCTACCATAAAAACACATCAACTAGCCCTCCATGATAAAAATACCTAAGAATAAATTTAGATAAAATAGCAGCCAGGTGACATAATAAAAATACAGTGTTGGAGAAATCTGCATTTCACATATTATTCGGATTTAGAGCTGAAATATCACAATCCTGCAGCTCTGGGTGCTGGACCCTCACTACTAAAAGCAGTAAAAGTGACAAATAGACAAACAAAATACTTAAATAAAAAATACAGCTGGGGTCATTCTTCTCACCCAGTCCATGCAGAGCGATGCAAAACATACTGGTTTAACTTGCACTCTAGGGACAACATAAGGGAAAAGAAGTGGACAAACCGGACTGATAACACTTGTAATTGTACCATTCACACTAGTGCTGATAGTATTTGTACTTCAAAACAACAAAATCCTTTTGCTGCAGAGTTGCAGCCACATTGGTTCGGGCCATCCTTATCTGACACTGAGGACAATGACTGCCTCTGCCAAGGTGCGCTCAGGACAGGCGCTGTGGCTCTGCGGCCCATGGCCTCCATGCACTGTGGGGCCAGAGCCGTGCCCTCCGTGGGCCCCATGCCGTGCAAGTCTCGTGCCACACTGTCTGGACCACGTGGCATGGGACTCCTGTGCCTCAGACCACGCAGTATGGGACACACATGGCTCAAACCGCATGGCCCGGGACCCTTGCTGCACAGCGTGGCACCACCACCAGCTGACGGGGTCCTAGCACAGGCCTGGGGCTAGCAGATGTAATAAGCCTTTGACACAGTGTTATAAACCTTCCCTGTCCTGTACCCTCTCCAAAACTCATAAGGCAGCGAACTGTGGGCAGTTCCCAAGCGAGTGAGAGGCGCCGCCCCCCCGCCCCACAGGGCGTGGTTGTCCCGCCCCACAGGGGAGTGCCAGTGTTGCCCCTTGGTGCTGCAGAGGGACTGCACATGCGTAGACGTGGAAACGCTGCCAAGAATTGAGGAGTCTTTGTGGAAAAACCCCGTGAGGATCCGAGGCAGCGAAAGTGAAAGCACGATTTAGCGAGGTATCACTGTAATACCTGCAATATCACTAAGACCCTCCTTGTGCTGCAGATTTTCTTATTCCTTCTGCACAATGAAGATGCTACTTTTCCTCAGATTACCTCTTAATATTTCATCAGGACCTTAAGGTTTTGTTTGTACAGCTATTGAAAGAGAGCAATAGTACTTTGTGATGCAGCCACACATAGCATATCAAGTGTTTGCCAATACACTAAACCCATTAAGATTCAGTCCTGTGTTGCTGTTGGTCTTCCCTCTTTTTCTGACGAATCAAAATGAGGAAGAACACCTTAGAATTTCAATATTATAAACTTTGTAAAATACAATGGAGTTTTGTTGCCCCCTTTAGAATCACAGAATATTCTGAGTTGAAAGGGACCCACAAGGACCATTGAGTCCGGCTTTTAAATGGCACCACTGCCTCTCTGGCAGGAATTGAACCCCCGGTCTCCCTGCAGGAGAGGTGGGGACACCACTGCACTAAAGTGGATTTTCTACTCCCACTAGGCAGCCCCTCCAAGGCTCAAATGTCAGAACACTGAACTTTAGAATAAATCCATTTAAAACATCATCTAAACTTATGTTCCTTTGACTATTTCCTCTTCTTTACTCCAGTTATAATTCTGATCAGCACTCCACAAACTTCCACTCTACACGTGCAAACTACCAACCTCAGTACATTAAAGTTCTCTGGCCACTCATTAGCTCATCTCTAACAAATGTTTTACCTCAATTTTTAAGTGAGCAGTTATTATTTGCTACCTTAAAATGACATATGAGTGGATAAGGGATAAGATCACATAAGTGGTAATAGAAATACTACTCCGCAGCTGCATTCTAATTGACAAGTTGGCATTGGAAAAATCTCCCAATTTAAATGAGGAGGGGAAAAAAAACCAAGATACCTTTTACAGCTAATTAATTGCTATCTTCTAGAGAATAGCATTGATTAAAGCTCCTTTGAGACCACAGCAGCATGTACCTTGAAGAATGATTTCTTATGCCAATTTCAGACCGCAAAAGAGCTATTTTGTCTTTACCCCAAGCAGCAAGCTAAGGACCTGCACATATGCAGTCAATTTATCCCAGATAACTCTAGACAGCAGAAGAGTAAATAAGAGAGGGCAGGACACATGCCAGAGATATTCTGAAATGCTCAAAAGGAAGTTATGCAGAGATATATGCCATTGCTGGTTTACCTCCCTCAAGGAAGGGAGCTTCAAGCTGACTCTCACAAAAGTTTTCAAGCAAGTATTCCAGTCTGGTCATAAAAATAGTATGAACATATTAACGTGGTGCAGTGCTTGAACTGGGAGCAAGTATCAGACACATTGGCTCTGCAATTAACCACCTTCATGTAGCGAACATGGAGGACTGCTGTGACCAAAACTGCTACCAAAATCCTCAGCAAGTTATCACAGCTATGTATGTGTTTATTTTAAAATAATGTTTAATAGCTATTATATGTATATATTTCCCCTGGTTTAGCAAATTCTGCTGGACTATGTTGACAGAAAAAAAATACTAAAAAGGAGACGTCTCCCCTCTGCAATTATACCTTTTCAACCAAAGCGGTTTTATATGTCATTCCAAGGTAATTCCTGAGAGGCCCACAGCTTGCTGAGCTCCCTTCACTAATTAACGGATCATTAGCAGGAGGGAACCCCTAACTGTTCACCCCCAGCACCACATCTCTTAATTACGTTTGTGAAGCAACCAATTCGTCTTTCAATCATTCTATCCAAAATTCCAAGTGAATTGACTTAAGAGGGAGAAGGAATAAAAAAAAAGAAAAAAGGAAAAAAGCTTTTTCAAATACACGTTCATGAAAATTCATAATTTTTATGACTGGCAAAGAAGAGAGTGCTTTAAAAAATACTAAAGAAAAGGGATTTCAATACACTATAAGAGTCAGAAGTGATAGACTGACTAAAGGAACAAAAAGCTCTTCTTGGGATTACAAATATGGAGACATCACTGAAAAGCATTCCCTTCATGAAGCTTTTGAGAAAGTTAATTATATCATCACTTCATAATCACGACAGCTACGGGAAACAGCAAAACACTATCACAGCTGTTGTTTTCTTTTTTGAGACCATTGGAACAGGCACCTATTCCTCGCCTCTCAAAATACTTCCTTGCAGAGTTCCTAATGAACAAATTCTCTCCATGTTTATGTCCAATTGCCACATGTATCGACTTGGAGACAAAATATAAGCTTTACTGCCAGTTATCTTGCAAGAGAAATGAAACTGCTCTTTTTCTCTCCTTTTCACAAATCTATGAAAATAACCCCCCCCAAACCTGACACCCTTACAAACTTTTTTTTTGTTTTCTTTTTGGATGCACCTCAGTGAAATACACACAAGAAATATGCAAGAATCACTGATGCCAGACAAGACAGAAGACATGCTGGCTGCAAAAAGTATGCCAAGGAATCAGGTCATTTACTAAACTCAATTTCTAAAGCCTTACCTGCTGCCCAGGCTCCTTTTCACAAACATCATTTAGGATACAAAGTTTTAGGCATTAAAGAAATCTAAGCCACAGAGAAGTATCTTTCTCTGAAAGTAATGCAGCAATCCACATATCTGAAATCTCCCTGTGGCTTAGCAAACCCTTCACTTTGGTCTCAAAGTGAAGCAGGTGGGAGCCTCCAACACATAAAATGTGGTAACTTATGTCTTCCAGGAAGCAAGCCATTGGACTTCCAGTGTTTCACTTCATTGCTGCTGCTGCTGCTAATGAAACTCCCACGTATAGGTCACCAATGATTGGGGCTTGCACTAAATCCCATTTATAATCTGCTGTCATACTTATTTTTAATTTTAAAAAAGAGTACCTTACAAAACTATTAAAGAATAAAGTGAAAAGACACGAAGGCACTCATGTCTTAACAAGAATTCAGGCCACTCACAGAACATGGCTCTGGAAACCAGAAGAGCCATGAGAGCCTGTTGGTTTTCAAGGACAACCTCTTTGGCACACAAAAACAATCCACTTCACCCCGCAGCAAGTCAGTATGGTAGAAGACAAAATTTCTGGATGAGTTTAAAAAAAAAGGAGTACACAGAAGGTAGAGGTAAGAAAATAAATACTTGGCAGGAGTGGAGAAACACTGCTTGAGCAG
Source organism: Pitta sordida (assembly GCA_013390025.1). Taxonomy (NCBI): domain Eukaryota; kingdom Metazoa; phylum Chordata; class Aves; order Passeriformes; family Pittidae; genus Pitta; species Pitta sordida. The sequence goes on along the minus strand of WEKX01015768.1, from coordinate 81,507 downwards.
GCAGCAGTCCAAGCTCAGCTGGAGTTGAGAGGAATGTTAAGGGTAATGCAGCAGGTTTCTATGGGTATGCTGGCAGCAAAAGGAAGACTAAGAAAATTGTAGGCCTGCTGCTCAACTAGCAGGGGACATAGTGACAAAGTACTTGGAAAAGGCTTAGACACTCAATGTTGTCTTCGATTTTCTGCTGGTGAGGTCTGAGCCTAGTAGTAAAGTACCAGGGAAAAGAAGCATTACCCACAGGAGTAGAAGACCAAGTTAGAAAGCACTTAAGCCAGTGGGACATACACAGAGCCACAGAACCAGACCAGACGTATTTTCCTGGGTCACCAGGAGGATTATGGAGAAATTTCCTTTCCAGAAGCCGTACCTATCAGGCATACATTTGGAATAAGTAAATCTGATGGTTTTCTGCAGTGAAGCATTTAGCTCTGTAAATGAGGCAAGAGTACTGGGCACTGTTTGCCTTGACTTCAGCAAGCTTCTAACACAGCATCTCGGAGCATCCTTAGACTTAAACTGGTGATGCATGAACTAAATAAGCGAACTATAAAGTGAGTGATGCAGCAGCTGAACTGCTGAGCTCAGAGGGCTGTAACCAAAGATACCATGTCCAAGTGGCCTCTAATAAAGTTTCTCCAGATCAATACTGGGTGTAAGGTTTGTCTTTATTAATCACCACAATGATGGAACAGAGTGCCCCATCAGCAACTTCCTGAGGATATGGAACTGAGTGAAGTGGTTTATAAGCTACAGGGGAGATCTGCTATTCAGAGACACCTCACCTGGCTGGAGAAACGGCCTGACAGAAACCTCATGAAGTCCAACAAACGCAAAATCCTGCATTTGGGGTGGAATAACTCCATGTAGGCTGGGAGCCGACCCAGACAGAAAAACAGCTTTGCAGACAAGGTCTTGGGGAGCAAGTTGAACAGGAGTCATGAGAATGACCCTTGCAGCAAAGACAACTGCATTACTGGGCTGTGTTAGTGAAAGTGTAGGCAGTGGACCAAGGGAAGTGATTCTTCCCTCTCATTTGACACTTGTGTGACCACATCTGAAGGATTCTGTCCAGTGTTTGGACTGCTTGTACAGGACATTAACATACGGGAGTGAAACCCAGCAGACGGCTATAAAGGCAAGGAGTGACTGGAGAACAGGGTATGCAAGGAGAGGCTGAGACAGCTGCATCTGTCCAGTCCTAAGAAGAGGAAGTTATTGCTGCTGCTACCAGTAAACTAATTGGAAGTTACAGATAAGGGTAGACTCTTCTCAAAGATGCAGTGATAGGACAAAAGGCAATCTCCATGTAGATCATGTATCTCCAGACACATTTTTCAGTGAAAACTTTCAACAAGGTTTTGTTCCATAACTAAAAAAGGTGCCCATGGAAGTTACAGAACCTCCATCCTTGGATATATAAGATGACTGGAAAAAACCCCAAGCAATCCTATCTAAGTCTTGCATTGAGCAGGGAATAAGACCAGATGGTTTTTATAGGTCCCTTCCCAAATAGTCAAACTTCTAGAGGCAATAAAAAACCAGAACTCCACAACTTGATCCTATCCAAGTAAATACAGTGAGACTCTCAATACAACTCTCCATCAAAGCTTCCTTGCCAAAGCCATACTAACATAGGTCAAGAAACCTAGTAGAAACAGAGGAGCGGGAGATTTACTGTGTCCAGCAGAAACCTTGTGCTGCATATACAACAACCTGGGAACCAGTTACTTGCTGAAGGCAAACACAGAGCACTTGCCTTTAGATAACCATGTCTGATATTCTGTCTTCACTGCTTTCACTGTTTTAACCACTATGGTTTAACACACAGAACCCCTGCACTTCACATTTTGCTTAGTGCCACGGCAGCCAACAAGATAAAATTTATGTTCCACCAGCTACACAAAAAAGCAGACCTTGTGGATCACTACCAGATTAAAGGGGGTTGTGCATGCATATGAAAAAGCTTCCAGGTCTGGTTCATTCCCAGAAGAGGCTGCAAGTCACAGGTACTTTTCTGGAGGACACACGGGACTCTGGACATGTTCTAATGGCATGAAGGGCTCTTAGCTTTACCAGGGTAGTCAGTTTCTCAGTAGCAGCACAGATGAAAATAAGAACAGATTTGGAATTCTTTTGCAACACACCTTGTTGTTTTTTGAAAGGCCCTTTTTGTAATCGCCAGAGCATCATTTAATATGGACACAGTCCTAGAGCTGATTTGGAGAAGCACAGCATCCTCAACCAGCAGCAGGAAAACCCCATTGTGTATTAGTGTTTAGTACCGCAATAACAGAATAAATCTTAACAATGTAAAAAGAAATACCCGAGAGACAGTAGATTTAAAAATAAAATTAATCTTCTGAACTCTCATTTTTGAACTTTTTTTTTTTTTAATCACTCTACATAAGAACTTGACACTTCGAAAAAGAAAATCGTTTTTGTTTCTACCGATGGTTAGAATGCTTCCAATGAAGGAAAACACATCAGGGACAAAACAAGGGTATAGGCAGAAAAGGAAATTTAATCTCAGTTTCTTGCCTACTTCTCTACAATGCAACTGTTCTCCTCACTTCTCAGGGGACCTTTCTCTAGTTGGAGTTTTGGAATAAAATATTCCTTAGGCTCCGATATCTACAACCTATATTGATTCTTCTTACATTCCCAAATGTTCCTACGCTTCCTCCTCTAGATCACTAGAGAACTCACTCAAATGGAGTCAGGGGGAAGAACAACCAAATTATTGCTAATGCATCCAAAACCACTCCATCATTGAAGCGCCTATTCTTGAATGTACCTCTAGAGTCTCCTGAAGAGCTTTCGATGAAGGTCTGGTATAAAATTTACTGCACAACTGTACACTCATCTTTCGCATTACACAATTCCCTCTCTTTAAGCAAACAAAATACAAGTGAGGCTTACAAACAAGTGTGCAAGGTGAAAAACTTGTCCTCCTTCATAGCAGTTAATAATCATCAAGTCTTTCAAAAGAAATAAGCTTGATTAAAACACGTAGGATGTAGTAATTCTGGTTTCTTGAGAAAGCAATATGAGGACCAGTGTTGCTTAACAGCTTAAAAAAGCTGTCCTGCCAAGAAGCCCACCAAAAAACCAATCAAAAAAACTCAAAGTAGATAATGGAGGAGAACAGTAAGGATATCAAAAGACAACAAATGCAACGTGTCACCACAGTATTCTTCAGCCACCAGCAACAGAATCTTTGACATCTCACTGCCAACAACTCATTTATACATTTTCCAGCATTGTCAGAGTCTTCCGTTGGAAAAAACGGTTCCGTTTCTTTTCTCTTCCTTCTTGAGTTCTCCAAAAAGGAAACTTGTCCATCATATGGCATAGCAAGGAAAACACAATTGTGGAAGACTACTCTTCTTTCCCTCCCCAGCTTACGGAAAGTTCCTCACTTAACTACTACGCATTTCACTCTTGAGAGATTATGACAACTTGGATGGAAGTCCCATGCAACTCTTGGAGGGAACCCTTTCCATTGTACAAGGCTCAGTGGATTACCTGGATTGCCTGTAACTACCATATTTAACTAATGCTCAAATTCAGAATATACAGCTGGCCCTTGAATTTCGTGGTACCGCAGGTCTTGTGTTCCCCCCTTGAAGCCCTCCGTCTGTGTTGATAGGCAGCTCAATGAGCTGATATGCAAATTTCCCTGCCCCCTCACACCACTCCCCTCAGCCCCGGTGCACTCTGGCACTGTTTCAGCGCTGCCCTGCTGTATGTCGGTGTTTATGTTGGCAATTCCCAGTGCCCGTGGCCACCCCATGCTGGGAAAAAACCCTTTTCCGCTCCAGCGGGGACTCTGGTACAGGGAGCCGCCTGCGCCGCTGTCCCAGTGTCTCTCCAGGTGGGTAATCTGGTCTCACCACACTCAGGGTAGATGTCTCCCCCTGAGAAAGTCTCAGACACCACATCTAACCTGAGAGTGTGTAAATCTTTCATAACTGTGCACGCAGCCTCTTCGCTCCGAGCGGAGCTGGGCAGGCACCACTCGGGCGGACCTGCTGCAGCCATCTCACGCAGCAAAGTGGGGGGGAGTGGGCTGGGTGCTGCTCGGGCAGACCTGCTGAAGCCCCCTCGCTCGGAGCAGAGCAGGGCAGGCATGGCGTGGGTGTGACGGAACTGCTGCAGCCACCTTGCTCCAAGTGGGCTGGGCTGGGGCAGGCGTGGCAAAGCTGGTGCGGCCGCCTCACTCAGAGCAGAGCAGGGTGGGCGCAGGGACAGCAGTACACCCGTGGTCCGTGCAGCAGAGCGTGGTAGTTGTTTGAATATTCATGACTGCCTAATTTGAATATTCATGACTGTCAGTTTGTGCAGGTACAGTCAGGAGTGCCCCGTGAAACGGACCTCCCCAAATGCAGGAAAATCAGACCGTGATGAGGTGAATCCACAAACGAGGAACCGCGAAGTAGAGAAGGTTGACTGTAATACGTATTTCGAGCAGGATTCCAAAATATAATATTTGAGGTTTTATATAAATGTTGAGAGAGGCAAACGGACAGAAATATACTCTCTACATAAATTGTGCAGTGTTCAACTCTTCTTTGGGCAACTAGGTACATATTTAAAAACATGCTGAAAGGCACAACTCTACCTCATTTTACTTTCACTATTTGGGTACTCGGTACCTTATTAACAAGACATGAAAGGTAGTGGCAGTAAAACAAGAAACAAAAATATTACCTTACAGGTTTTTTTCCAATGAGAGAACTTCCCCCTTCCTTTCCTTCACCATCAGTTGGTGGTTTCCTCTAGTCACAGCTATTGCTCAGGGACACTGTGCATAGGTCTCCCAGGGAAGTATTGAGCAATACAACAAATGCCTTTCAAACATAAGCAGGAGTACGTGCAACAGTATCTCATTCTATTATTTTCTTTAGCATACCAGCCCGCAGTACAGGCAAACATGCAGAATGATTCGATAGAGCTACGTACTGCAAGGAACCACGCCTCGCCTTAGGGGAAAATGTGATGAGCCACTCTCCCATCAGCATTTATTCCACGTCTTGGTTTCATTTAAAAGGTCTGTCCTACCCACTATTAAGCAACATGCCATTCTACAACGGCCCACATGACTTTACTGAGCATTTCTTATTTGCAACCAGCAGTACAAGACCTTCTACAGCCTGTCCTGTGCACTGCTTGCTCCCCACTTAGCTCCTGAGGCAGGGGTCACGCCAGTCTGTCCCTCCCCTATCCTCTCCCCAGTCTCTATCCAACTCCCAGCAGCCCAGTACAATGCTAGCAACATGAGGCTGAGAAGCTGGAAGGGCAAAAGGTTGTGCTGGGACTGGCAGGTATCCCTCTGCACTGCAATCTCCATCCTGTCAACCCAACCTTCAGTGAGATCAGGGAAGAATATCAGAGTGAGACTCAAGGTTCTCTAAAATTTTAGTCCTCTCCTACTACAGTTGGCCCTCTTCCACTTCGCACCCCCCACATTGCGGCTCCACATCTTAGTGGCATGACTTTTCAGTGATTAAGGAGGCCCCTTTTTGCAACTGTGCATGCGCGACCTGGCACGCATGAATATTCAATTAGTCATGAATATGCAAATCAACCCTCACAGCCGCCACAGTGGCGGTGGCTCCACTGCTTTCCCCTGCCCTGGGATGGCGGCGGCTCTGCTGCTTCTCCCCCCGGCACGGCCACCACGGCAACTGCTACACAGCAGGGCAGTGCCGAAACAGCGCCGAGGGGGCGTGTGAGGGTGCGGGGCAAATTTGCATATTAACGAGCTGCCCTTCTATGCAGAAGGAGGGCTTCGCAGATAGGGGGCAAGACCTGCAGTGCCATGGTATAGCAGACCCAGCTGTATTACACTTTCAAACAGGAGAACTTCTTTTCATACTGCCATTGTATATTTTCTACTTTTTGCAGCATTTAAAATCCCCATCCAGAAAAGAAATGTGTTTATCCAGAGGTCTGGAAATGTAAAGAATTTCTGTTGATTTCACTGCTATTAACTAAGCAAGATCAGCTTAGCAAGCTGTTTTCACAGCTACATATGATTGTGTATTCTGTTCTAGTTACCACTGATGTAACACTAACAAGCTCACTTATCCACAAAATACGCCATGCTCAAAGAAGCTCTGCTAGATGTTCTATCCTTTGGATGAAGAGCAGAAGGCCAAGATCACAGGAGCACTGCTGGACTGAAGTATCCATGGCAGTTGGCAAAAAGAGAAACAAAGTTACCAGAACTTTAAAGCTAATCTGATACACCTTATCTGAGTCTCTAAACTCCGCAAGGAAAACAAACAGCAACTTCTATGAAGTTTTTCAGCCATATTAAAGAAAAAGGGTCTCCCTTCCCACTCCCAGCCTCCTCAAGACAGCTTTTCCAAAACTCTTAACAAATCTAGTAAAAGGAATGATTCATTGGCTTGATTAACGTAACCAGGCATCTTACAGCACAGGGCCATGGCTGATATGATGCTGGATAACTGCACTGATAACATAACACACAACTGTATTTTTTAAAAAGTACTCTGATTTGCATTCTTAAGGTTTTACGCCTTCAGTCCTCTTAAATCCCATTAGAGATGGGTTTAAATGACCCATACACAAAGAAAGAGCAAATGAAATGTGGACAAGTTTCAGACCAGAGCCATTTCCTATGTTTTCTGTTGGCAAACAGAACTCTAAGTGATGCATATTAAATTAGCATTGATTAACTGTGCCACGAAGAAAGAAAAATGCTTTCATTAACATATGTCTGCTTTTTCAAACTTGTACTTGCTCATTTAAATGGCACTTTTAAACACTACACACTCCTTAGTTTCGCTCATTAGTCTCTGTATTTAAAATACAGTTGAAAACGAATCTACCACACAAGCAACAATGTTTGAACACACAGATGTCACCGACAAGTATTAGGTTCTTCACTTTAGTCTCCCATACAGTGAGCCTACACACTATAAATAGTCATCTATATATAAGCATTTGAGATGCATTTTTTTCAAACTCTACCAATTGTGTATTTACTAAGCCTGAAATGACAGCAAGTTTGTAATACTAATCTAACCAGACCTTATCTGGGTAGAGATGCACATTTCAGAGAGATAATGAGTACCTGTACCACTCATTGTCATCACATTCTCAACCAAGTCATTCATTAGCAGCTATACATATTACCACCCACTCCTCTTTGGACCTCCAAAGCTCCATCTGCCTTTACCTCCATTTATTCCTTCATTTTCTGGCCAGGATTCTTCTCCCAAGTGTTTAAAACAGATTGACTAAGCACATCGGTACCTTAAGAGAAAAATCCTATTCACTTTATTCGCACAAGTCCCCTTTAGTTCTGCAAGTAACTTATGTTATTAGAAGTCTAGAATTCGGCCTAATACAACTCTGGAAGAAGAATTACGACACCAGGCCGTTAAAAAACATAGAGTATTACACAGCCAACTTATCTCCACAGAACACAGAGATCAATGATTGCATTTGTGCATGGGCAAAGCCAGCAGGTAGCTTAGGTCAGGCATGTAATGCCAGCCTAAAAAACACTCAGAAAGAAAAATGCTGCAGTCTGACAACTAAAGATCACAGAATCCACTGGGTTGGAAAGGACCAATCTTTGACCGAAGATCACCATGTGCACTGGACCACGGCACTGAAGTGCCACGTCCCGTCTCTCCTTTAGCACCTCCAGGGACGGTGACCCCACCGCCTCCCTGGGCAGCCCGCTCCAGGGGCAAATCACCCTTTCCGTGAAAGAAATTCCTCCTCATGCCCAACCCCAGCCTCCCCTAGCGCAGCATAAGACCACGTCCCCTCGTCCTGCCTGGGAGAAGAGGCCGATCTCCACCTGGCTACACCCTCCCCCAGCCGGGTGCGGGGAGGCTCCGCTGCGGCCATTCCCCGCCGCCTCCCGCACCAGAGGGGTCGCGGCGAGGCCGCAGCGCCCGCCCGGCC
>WEKX01015768.1:34367-73466 GCA_013390025.1 Pitta sordida | reverse complement strand
GAGGAGGAGGAGGAGGAGGAAGAAGAGGAGGTGGGGAAGGAGGAGAAGGGAAAGAGGGAGGAGGAGAAGGAAGGCGCAGATCCCAGAACGCACCGGGGCTGCCCGAGGGGCGGCACCTGGGGGTGGCGGCGGCGCGATGCGCAGGAGGCGGGCGGGGTGGAGGTGAGTTACGGGCGCAGCTGCAGCGCCGGCAGGGCAGGAGGGGAGGGAGGGAGGGAAGGAGGGAAAGAAGCGGCTCTTACCGCCAGGCCCAGGAAGGGTTATCCCTTCCCGCCTTGGTGGCGGGGATGTGCCGTGGCACCGCACCCGTTTCCGCTGCGGGTCGGGCGCTGGGGCTGCTCTCGGATCCCCGCCGGCCCCAGCGGGGTGTGCGCCTTCTCTGCGGACCGTCCCGCCTCGTACCTTCAGCCGCGGCGGCTGCGGGCGCGGGTTTGGCTGTAGGGAACGTGAGGCGGGGTGTTTGGCCCCTTGTTGGTCTTCGTGTCCCTCGGAGTTTGGGGAGCGACTTTCTGCTGTTGTATGAGGGGCAGGTGGCAGGGTTGGGAAGTTTCAGCCGAAGCGGAGCGTCGTTGTTGATGTTTATCCTTCGACGTTTCAACAGATTTGTGCTGCCACTTCCTCAGTTCTAAATGCTAAAAATGAAGAACGCCCAGAATTCAGGGCTTCGCCCTCTTCTAGGAAAACTTTGGACGTTACAGGATACACGCGTGTTCTGAGACCTTGCAGAGCTGTCTCAAGAAAGGTGATGGGAAGACATGCTCCGCTTTTGTCACATTTCCAGGCTGTACACGAGTGGAAGGAGGGGAGCAGGTCGTAAAGACTTTTAGAACAAAATCCTTTTTATCAGCTTGTTTCAAGTCAAGCTTGGCTCGGTTTCAAAGAAAGCCTGACAGGCTCTGAAAAATCTTGTGACTTGTCAGTTTCGTGAGCTTAAAACACACACACAGAGATGTATCTATATACACACACACAAATCATGTTGTTTTTTATAGTCTGAAATCGAAACTTGGCTTTTATCAGTTCTCCTATGACTATCTTAAGAACTTGTGCTCTTCATTCTGTGGAACAAATGTCTTATCTTCTGAATTAACTCACATTTAAAAAAATCTCTGATAATTTTTCGCAGCTCATTCTTCATTTGGAAACTGTATCAGTAAAATTTGATAGAAGGGGTCACGTTTAAATTTTAACAGCCTCATCTTTTGCTGAATAGAAAAATGACATGATTCTGGTTGTGTGCTTAATGCAAAGTAGACTTCCTGTAGTGTGGTATAAAATTTCCCATTCCTGATGAGATCTTGTTGTCCATATGAATGTCCCTTCATTTCAGGTGACTTGAGAAGACTAATATTTTTCTATGTATTAGCTTAAAGAAGAAAAGTGAATTATTTAATTGATTCCAGTAATATGATGTATATTACAGCTAATATAAATTATATAACTTTTTATCAGCTGATCTTGTACTTATTTCTCAATTTTTATTGAATAAATGCCTCCATTTCATTAAGGAGGTTCTTTATCAAACAGATATTTGAGATAGCAGTTTCTCTGTCACATACGTATCTGAGGAACTTAACACATTTTCCTTTGATAGTTCCTCTTAATATTTCAGAACTTCTCTTATGCAGAATCAGCTCTTTCAACGGAGCCATGATGCTGTACTGGGAATTGTTATAGCGATAATGGTTGTACCAGAGGAAGTTCAGGCTGGACATTAGGAACAAAATTCGTCACAGAAAGAGTGTTTGGCCATGAGAATGGGCTGCCCAGGGAGGTGGAGGAGTCACCGTCCCTGAAAGTGTTTAGAAAGAGACTGGATGTGGCACTTAGAGCCATGGTCTAGTTGATGAGATGGTGTTTGGTAGTAGGCTGGACTTTATGATCTCAAAGGTCTTTTCCAACCTAGTCAATTCTGTGATTACTGACATTTAAATGCAAATGTGGCTGTTGTTTTCATCTGGAAATTGTGAACATCTTTCATTATCAATTCTCTTTGGTATGCAGTCTGTTTTATGTAAAAATTACTTTTTACATAATCAGAATACTTCTGGTGCTTTACTAAATTCATTGGTGTTTGCTGAATTTTGTGCTGCTGCCCCCGGTTGTTTCGTATTTCAGTTTTATTGTTTGTGGAAAGGTAAAATGTATTCAGATTATTTATTTGTAGAATGGTAAAATGAAGCTTTCAGTACCGTCTCTCACAGTATCCTTGTGGACACCGTGTCCAGTATAAAGCTGGATAAACACATCATGTGATGGGTCCAGCTGGCTCACAGGTCGAACACAAAGGGTTGTAATGAATAGGTAACATCAAGTTGGTATTTGGTCACTAGTGGGGCTCCACAGGGCTCTCTCCTCAGCCCAGTTCTCTTCAACATCTTCATTAATGACTTGGACACAGGACTCCAAGGAATACAAAGTAAGTTTGCAAGTAACACTAAATTGGAAGTAGCTTGTTGACTCCCTGGAAGACAGGGAGGCCTTGCAGGGAGACCTCAACAAATGAGGACTGGGAAATCACGACTAATAGGAAATTCAACCAAGGGAAGTGCCAGTTTCTGCACCTGAAATGGGGGAACCCTGGATGTATGTACAGATTGGGGAATGAGATTCTGAAAAGCAATGTGGGAAGGGTCCTTGTTGATGGCAAGTGGAATATAAGTCAGCGGTGCCCTGGCTGGCAGCCATGAGGGCCAACTGTGTCCTGTGGAGCATCAGGCAAAGCATCACCAGCAGGTCGAGGGAGAGGATTGTCCCACTCTGTTCTGCACTGGTGTAGCCTCATTGAATACTAGGGGCAGTTTTGGGCACTGCAGTGTAAGAAAGACATTAAGCTCTTAGAGGGTGTCCAAAGGAGGGCAATGAGGATGGTGGAGGGCCTTGAGGGGAAGCCATATGAGAAGTGACTGAGGTCACTTGGTTTGTTCAGCCTGGAGAAGAGGAGACAGAGGAGACCTCATTGCAATCTACAGTCCCTGGAGAGTGGAAGAGGAGAGGCAGGCAGTGATCTCTTCTCTGTGGTGACCAGTGACAGGACCCAAGGGAATGGCCTGAAGCTAAGTCAGGGAAGATTTAGGTTGGATATTAGGAAAAGGTTTTTCACCCAGAGGATGGTTGAGCACTGGACCAGTCTCCCCAGGGAATTGGTCACAGCACCAAGCCTGACAGAATTCAAGAAGCGTTTGGACAGTGCTCTCAGGCGCATGGTGTGATTCTTGGGGCTGCTCTGCAGGGCATGATGTGATGATCCCAATGGGTCCCTTTGAACTCAGGATATTTTCCGATTCTCTACTGGTGTCCTGTAACAAGTCAATACCGGGTAATAAACTTGGTTACTGAATTGAAGCATGCATGGCAACACTCTGAAGGGCAGTCTGTTTGGTTTGTGAGTAAACAGTACCCTATTTGCAGACTTTTGCAAAGCTTATTGACTGAAATTTACGTTTAAGTCAATGAAACTACAATATATTTATATGTATGTATATATTTACATGTATATATTTATATGTATGTATCTTCTTAATGTAGTCTTTTTTTTTCTGCAGATAAGAAATGTTTGTTTCTTTCTGTATTCTCTTTAGCATTGTTTAAATCATTTAAACGTCTCCTTATAAAATTAATTCTATTTTATCGTTGCTGTTTTGTTTGTTTTCTAGAATTGAATTCCTACAAAAAATGTTATTGGTGAAGATCTGACCTATGGTAATACCCTGAAAGAGTATGAATATTCCAGCAAACTGCCTCTTCAGTGGTTCCTCATTAGCATCTGAAGTGCATGCTGCTGCTGTTAATGGGGATAAGAGTACTCTCCAGAAGCTAATAGCAGGTAAATGTTTTCATTGTAGATGCATTTGGATTAGTTTGGAAGGGAAGCTTTTTGGGTTTGACTTACAGCTCTGATCTTTAAGATATGTTTTAATTTCTTGATTGTATGTGTTTCTAGAATGAATATAGTCCTGAAGATGTGACTGATTATTCTTACTTTTTGTTACCTCTTGGCTTTGATTGGTGCTTCTGTGTGAAGTAAAATAGAAGGTTGGTAAGTGATACAGCCAGAAGGGTTATTCAGGACTTCTCTTTCATGGAATTTGGATTTCGGAAGAAGTGCTTTGTGCCAAAATATTTTCACTGCAAATCCTTATTTTTGGAGTTGCTTTTCTGACAAATACAACAAACTTGCTTTTTTTCAGATAGGTGGTTTATTGCAGTTAATGAAGTCGTGTCACTGCATAATATTTCTGAACAAAATGAGCCAGCCCTATTTGTTGCTCTGATTCCGAGAGACTGACAATGTTTCCCAAGACAAATTAAAAGTAAGGCGAGAGTCTACTCCTATTGAGTCTGAAGTAAAAAACCGAAATCCCCATCTATTAAAAAGTCCAGGATTTTGCCTGCCCTCTCTAACCAGGAATGGTCTGGCATTCCAGGTTAATAGTTTTCAGAATCACCTTATATACTGTGTTCCAAAAGCAGTTGCATACACTGTGATCCTCCACATAGGCATGATCTGTAATTTGCGGGATCCACATACTCGCTGTTGATTTTCCAGCAAGTTGTGGGACCTGGCACATGCACAGAACATACCGCAACCCCGGTCTGCCGGCCCCGGCCCCCTCTGCTTGCTCGGCGAGCGCAGCCAGACATCTGAAACAAGCCCTGCTCTCAGGACCGTTCTCCAGACGTTATGAGGGGAGGGGACGTGGCTACGTGGCTTACTCGGCTACGTAGTGGGGTCGCTATCTTCGCGGATTCCACGACTCGCGTGAGGAGGATCAGACCCCACAGCCCGCGAGTAACAGGGGACACTGTATTTGGAAGGCTGCCATATGATAGGTGAAGACTTTGATTTTTCAGAGTTTCTGATCAAATGCAATTCCAGCTGATACTGTAGAACTTTTATTTGCTCAGCCCTTTCTTTCAAAATCCTATTCCTTGAGCTTGGTGTGGGTGAAGGACTGTGAAATAATAAGAAGCACTCTGTATTTATGTCGTTAACTGTCAGTTTTAATAGATATAATGGATTTAATGATAATTGCAGTAAACCAGCAGTCAAGTTCCCTTACGTATCTTCTGCTGACCTGTGTTGGAGGCATGATAGTAAGCTGTGTGGATCTGTTGTCTAAGCTGTATAGAAAGCAGTAAGTGGCTCTTCTTTACAAGATCTATCTAATTTTTGCATAGGATAAACAGACATGATTGAACTCAAACATGAACAAATTTGAGGGAACTGACTTTCTAGAAGCTCCATTGGNATTCTGTGATTCTGTGATTCTGTGATCTATCTAATTTTTGCAAAGGATAAACAGACATGATTGGACTCCAGCATGAACAAATTTGAGGGAACTGACTTTCTAGAAGCTCCATTGGTGGAAAGGTATTTTTTGTTGAGACTTCAACTTTATTTTGTCGTATGGCTCAAACACAGACTGTTCGCATTTAATGCTGTCTGTTCACTCCCTTGTAGAGCATTATATAAACAGCAGATGAGCAGTTGATGTGTAGATGCTTCAAGAAATTTGTGATGGGTTGCAACTACAAAGTAGATTTAAATACCTGGGTATTTAAAAAACCTTCCTGCCTGTGGATGTGGAAGAAAATTTGAGCTTTCAAACCTTGGCTAACATTCAGAAGCAGCAAGGAGTTTTTGCTAACTTCGGTGTGTTTTTATTAATCTCACAGAAGAGATGTACGTACGTTTGAAAACACGAAGGAGAAAGTAGTTCTGTGTTGCTGGTACGTCTTGTCAATTATGCCAGAAAACAGCCATTAGAGTCAGATAAGGAAAGCACGCTTCTTCTAGTGATGATCGTGCAGCAGCAAAACGAAAATGCTGGGGTTTGTTTTTACACGGGAGAGAAAACTGCATAGTCCTTGCAGTCGTTGCTATAATAGTGAAATTTAGCTTTTCTCCTTTGCCGTGCTTTGACAGGATGTGACACAGACCTTACTTTTGCCAGAACAGGACAAAAAAAAAAGAAGAAAGTATTGCCTAGCAGAAGAAGAATGCATCAGAGTAATATTTTTAGCTGTTTACCAGTCACTGTTGGAACTATAACTTGATGCCAGAAGCGTATTGAGCAACTGGTGCTATTCACTGAATTTCTTGACTGCACTTTGCAGCAGCAGCTAGTTCAGGACCGTCCTTCAGTGTTTTGTGTGCTCTATGTACTGGGTTGCTTAACAAGGTTTTCCTAACACAGCCAAGCTTTGCATCTTGGTCAAGTAGCTAGCTATGTAGGAAGCAGCATAAAGTCTGACTTTCTTCTTCTTTTAGGGAGGGCATTTTAACCCCTAGATTTGCTATTGTTTTCTTCTTTGTGCCTTTCCAATTCAGTTATTAACATAGGAGGGGCACAGAAGCTGGCTAAACAGTCTCGTTGAGCAGCCCCTCTAACATCTTCTGTGATTTTTCCTTCCAGCTTCTGTAGCTTGATGGGGTGTGTGTGACTGTATGCAAACATATATGTTGTATTTACTTGTGATTATGAGCACGGATGGATTTTAAAGGAACAGGTGTTTGCAATAATACGTACATTGTATTCCTCTTGATGTCCTGTGCCAGAAAGAGGCACAAACAGAATCAAAAGTAAGTAGAAAATCTATTGAGAGAAAGGGGGCTTTGGAACAGTGTCTCTATATGTTAGTCACTGCTGATGATTAATTACAAGACTTTATAAATAAACAGCCTGTGGGTTAAATACCATAAAGTGCAGTACATGCCAAGTGTTAATTGTATAAGCAGTGTTCTAACAAAAATACTAATTGTTTGCATTGCGTGAGTTGTCTTGTACTGCATCACATTGTTTTAGAATTGTATGTTCTCAGGCTTTGAGAATGCCCACAGTATTTTCTTTCCTGCGTTTTATACAACACTAAACATGTTTTTAATTAAAGGTTCGTCAGTATTAAAACCCATCTGTGTGATTTTAATCCTAAGCAAAAAGGGAGCAAAAGGGGTTTTTTTTGTTTGGAGGGTCGTTTTGCATTTAACAGTTTTATGTAGTTTTTGGAAGATGCATCTAATTGTTTTAATTGTTTATAAGAACACAATAATGTTTATAATAGTCATTATACTGAAGTGTCTGTTCAGTCCAACTCCTCGTTCTAAAACCCTTATCATGCATTGCTTGCATACAAATGATTCTAAATCTCTGATGTGGTGTTTCATTGTAAATGTTAACTAAAATATGGGTTACAAATATGCAGTTGCATGCAATTTGTTGCTTGGTTTTCTTCTCTGCTTCTCTCTTCCCTGTTCTGCAATGTGGGAGGCTGAATAAAAGATACTGCAGAAGGCAAGATTCTTGCAAGTGGCAAGAGATGGTCTGTCTTCTAATAATTAGGTGGAATTCACATTTTCCTGCTGCCCTTTCTTCTTTTTTGATTCCAAAAATGCTTGGAAATGTTAAGAGTCTGATATGACTGTTTGCAGAGAGAACAAGGAAGCGATGATGTATGAATGTGAGACTTAAATTTTGGAATTGGGCCACTCGATTCCCTGGTGTTCATGACTTCAATTGGCAGTAAGCTTATGGAACGCATATTCTGGTGGGGTG
The DNA here is from genome assembly GCA_013390025.1 of Pitta sordida. Classification (NCBI taxonomy): domain Eukaryota; kingdom Metazoa; phylum Chordata; class Aves; order Passeriformes; family Pittidae; genus Pitta; species Pitta sordida. The sequence goes on along the minus strand of WEKX01015768.1, from coordinate 65,910 downwards.
AGGACTTTGATTCTGAAAGGGGAGGGATCAAACAAAATTCCTTTCTTTGGCAAGAATTTATTTTTGCCAAAGCACATTTTAGGTACGCTAATATGTGAGTCTTTTGAAGGCTACCTGTGCTTTCTTCGTTGCAAAAAATAATAATTTACTGCAGGTGTGAAGTCCAGAAGATAATGTGGTTAGTGAATTTCATCAGCTTAGCACCTGATGGTGATATAGTGGCCCCTAGTCCTTGTCCTGTCTCTTAGCCTGAGCAGAGAGACACACTTTTAGGGAAATGCCCACAGGACTTTAGCCATTCCAAGAGCCTTACGGAGTCTTGTAAGCAAAAAGGATAACAAGAAACCTGCTGCTAGCTGAAGATAGTTATTACCTTAAAAACCAGTGCAGGAGCTTCAGGCAAATTACTGGCAGCAAGCTTTGAAGGTGTTGCTCATCTTCCACTCAGACTATATGGATCTTTGTCATCAGCTACATCACTTTTTGGGAGCTATAAATTAAAATAGATGCCTGTTGCTTTACCTACTTGGATTGCGCTTGAACTTCGGTCCATTTTTGCTTATCTTGACCTTGCCCATTTCTCTCTTTTAGTTTCTGCATTGCACTGTGCTATACTGTATATTCTCCAATACCGTATAACAGAAAGGGAACTGGAATTTTAGTGACAGGTCCTGTGTTTTTGCACATTGCTGATTTAACAATGAATGTTGTCTGAGCATAAGCCATGTGCATGTGTCTTATTGGGAGAAATGAATGTTTACATATTGCTTAAAAAAATATATTTGAGTGTGCAAGTCTCATTGGCTTCAACAAATTCAAGAAACTCTTGAGGCTGTGTTAGCACTGAGCAGTGGAATGCGGTTTAGTGATGTCTAAATTAACATGTTGAACTACATAAGAGTTCCTGACTGTACTTGGCTAAGTAGAGAAACTGATTTGTTGGCTGTGAACAGTGACATGTTCAACTAGGCTTTGGACCGCAGTGGCTGTATGTTACTGCTCAAGGCCACGTGGTTGGTCACAGCCTGCTTTGATGTTTCTGTACTGCGCTCCGTTGAATGGAAAAAGCTTTTATTGTTTGCTAAAATATTGAGGTGTAAGACATTGACAGCTTCACAATAGGTGCCTATAACTTTTAAAACATGTTTTTTCTAACAGTAGAGGAAAGAATTACAGTCGGCCCTCTTGCACTTTGCACCCGCCATATTGCGGCTTCAGATCTTAGTGGCCTGATTTTTTAGCAATGAGGGAGACCCGTTTTCGCAACTGTGCATGTGCAACCTGCTGCTGCTGTGGCAGCGCGGGCGGTGCTGGCAGCGGTGCAGGCGGTGGCACGGCTGCCATTCAACGTGGAAGTGGGTCTTTGCAGACTCCGATTAAGACCGCATGTGCGCGATATAGGAGACCCAACTGTAACCTAAAACTGCGTCTCGTTTGCAGTGAAGTTTTAAAATGGAAGTCTAGCAAATGTTTCTACACGTTAGGGGAAATAAAGACTTTGGGATTCCCCTGTTTAACTCAGTGTTATATTTTGAATTACGTATTTCCTAATAAGCATGGAATTAACTAAAAAGAGCACACTTATTACGAAGAGTCTAAAAATGGGAAAACTAAGAATCTAAAAATTGTAAACCCTTTGCTAGCAGTGTGGAGGGAATGCAAAAGCACCTAACAAAAGAAAAAGTCTAGGAAGCTCAAAGGGAAGCGAACAGGCTAAACAGCAGTGTGAAGGTGGATGTTAAAAAGCAAGAAGGTGTTCAGAAAACAGCCTGTGTCTGGGAAGAGTAGATGTAGGTCAGCAAAAGACTTTGTTCTCTTTTTTTTGTTCATTTGAGTGATATGCTAGAGGCATAAAAATTAATTCTAAAACTACTGAGAATATTATCAGGGTGAAGAGACACTAACAGAAGACAAGGCCGCAGGTGAAGAATAAAAGGGATTTTTGTCATCACAGTGGAGTTTGGAAATGTTCTTGAACTGCTTTTTGCTTTTTTTTTTCTCAATGGAAATCACAATTTCAAGGCAAGATAAAGTGTTACAGAACAAATCAGGCAATTGACGTGGTATTCACTTTAGTTTTAAAGGAACTAAGAAATCAAGTGAGTGACTAAATGATAGCACTAACTGGCAATATCCTACTTAACAGTGTTTTCTGTTGGAGGCTTGATTTGTAGAGAATGAATTTTAATTCTTAATATTCCTCTTGATTCATATTTAATCTGCTTGATTATTGTGCTGAATCAATAGAAATTATAATTAAGAATACAATTACTGCATATGTAGATGAGTATAATATGCCTGGGGAGAGCAAAGTCTGTGTTTGTAAAGAAGTAGCTTGCCTCTGCTGGAGCGCTTGTGAAGCATTAACAGTCCTGCGGACAAAGGCATAATTAAAAAGCAAAACTAACTCACCTGTAAAATGCAGTGCTCCTTGAGTAATTGTACACAACACTGCTGTGTGGGAGATCTGGAGAATCAGGATACTTAGGGTAGTTGATACACATGAGCATAAAGTTGATAGAGTTTATATGATGACTTGATAGAAATAAGAAATTTGTAGTGAAACTGGCCTTACTAAACTTATCAATTCAAGAAAGCTTGTTAAGTGTTTTAGTAGTTTCTATATTGTAATACACCATGAGGTAAATAATGGTATTTAATTGACATCTATGTTTTTAAAACAAATATTGCAGTGCATACGCTTCAAAGCTTGTTTTAGTTAGTGTGTACAGGTTTCAGAAGGACTGCTGTGAATCCACGCTGTATTGCGACCTCTCCATTACGACCCTCCCAGCTCCCCCCCCACCCCGGTGATCATGCCCGCGCTGGCAACCCACCGGATGCCACACCAGGATACTGTGGGCGTGATCACTGGGGTTGGGGCGGGGAGGGCGCGCGGCGCAGGGACGTGCAGTTTCTGCAGCTCACAATGGCGTTTAGAGCCCTGTGACACCGTGCCCCAGTCCCTGACCCGCTCCTGTCTGTCTTCTGTGTGCTCCGCTGAGACCCAGCGCAGCACTGCCACAAGACATGGCATTCCTTGTTACTCAAAGCCCAGTCAAAGCCCGTGGGGCGCTGCCTCTACTGGGACTGGTAGATGTTAAAGGGAAAGAAACTCCCATACCGACGCCCCCACCATAAGTGCAAGGGGTGTCGCAATGTTGCAAAGTTAAGGTTTTTCCAGGCTCCAAGAATGCCGACCAGAGCTCAGGGACACCCCTTCCCCGCCGCGGAGACAGGGCGAGCGCGCATGGGCCAGCATGAGCACCAGGGCCGGGCCAAGGGGCTGGGGAGGGGGGAAGTAGCAGCACGGGGTTTGGGCTGTGAGCACACGCGGTCGCAGCAGCCCCTCAGAAATGGTTCCCTTTGCCTGCCTGTGCCGAGACAGACCATGGGAAGGAGTGGAAAATTGTCCGCAGCGCTCTGGAGTGCCGGGGGGTGGGGCAATGGGCGTGGCCTGCATGCATATTAATGACCTGCACATCTTTGCGAGTTTAGCTTTTCGCGAGGCCCATGGCCTGACCCGTTCCTCGCGAATGACGGGGTATTACTGTATTTGGTTTATGAGCTGTTGATACTTTTTTAACTTCTCTTTGCAGCCAAGATCTGTGTAACTATTTAAAAATTACTTACAATTATGCCACTGCAGAATGTTACTGGTGTCAGGTTTATTTATAGAACTAATATTTTCTGAATGTACTTTTCTCTGTAAATATATTTTGAATATATTTTGTTATCTGAATGTCAATGAGTCTGAATTTGTTATGTACTCCATTGTTTTGTTTACCCTGGTCATATTTTAAGATACCTCTTGATCGTATTATCATAAGCTACCTTTTTAATAAAAAAGGGCTACTTTTAGTTAGATACTAATAGACTTAACAGTTTTAAATGAACTTTTGGTTTTGGGGTTTTTTTTAGGAAACTCTGAGCTGAGAGATAAAGAGGACCAGTTTGGAAGAACTCCACTTATGTACTGTGTGTTGGCTGACAGGCTGGACTGTGCAGAGGCATTGCTGAAGGCTGGAGCTGATGTTAACAGAGCTGATCGGAGCCGAAGAACCGCTCTCCATCTTGCTGCACAGAAGGTAATTACTTTGCAAGTGCTCTATAACCTGATGCCTTTTGCAACAGGTATGAGGTGAGTTGACCCTGTCTGGACACCAGGTGCCCACCAAAGCCACTCTGTCACTCCCCTCATCAGCTGAACACGGGACAGAAAATACAACAAAAGACTCCTAGGCTGTGACAAGTTACTGTCATAGGTGAAACAGAATCAACTTTAAAAAATTATTTTATTACCAATCAAATCATAATGGTAAATAAATCTAAATCTTAAAAACATCTTCGTCACACTTCTCCCTTTTTTGTGAGCTTAACTCATGGAGTCTCTACCTTGCCCCACAACCAGTGATGTAGGTGTATGGGGACTAGAGGTGGTATTCAGTTCATCAACTGTTGTTAATCTCTGGAGGGTTATTTTTAACTTTTTTATGTTTTTACTGAGTGTATTTGTGGCTATCGGCAGAGACAGTACATGGCATTGCTGTTTTAAGGATTGGTACTTTCTAGGAAAAACAGTCCTTGTCCATTTTGGGATAGCCAGTTCTAAGTGAAGGTTAAATGTTGTAGACTCTGATAGTCCTTAGGATATTACCTTAAATTTCAGTGGATATAAGGCAAAAAACTGTTTATTAATGTTGTGTTTGAAAATGTATATCTTCTTGGAATATAGATACGTCATATCTTGGGATATGAAATACAAAATCATTTTCAAGTCCAGAAGGGAAATGCATTGTGTCTGTTTTTACTTCTACAGTCTCAGTCTATAATGCTGTTCAGTTACAGTGTTCCACTGAAGAAGTGCTAAACAAAGTATTCAATAATAAAATGAAAGATAATTTAAAGTACAACTTCAGTGGTGCAAGAAATTTTGAGTGTGTTTATGGCTGGGTAAAGTGTCCACAGTCATAGGAGAATGAGGAAGCTGCTGATGGGAGAAGAAAGAAAAAAAGGGGGATGGTGAGTTTGGCTAGTTAACCAAGGCGTTTGAGTTCGCAAACTGTGAAAAAGACTCCACAGGGAAGGCTAAAATTTCAAACTGAAAGGAACAGATGGTTGTAGTTGACTTGAAACAGGCTACTTCATCTGCTTGATTACATACCACTACACCCTGATGAAATATTTCAGTCATCATCATAACCTTGTCTCCAGAATACCCAGGTTAAGGCTGTATTTCTAAGTGGCCAACTTAGTACGAATGTTGTTTTTTCAAGGGTAAGCATTTCATAAACATAGCAGTGTCAATCTTTAAAAATTACTGTAACCTACTTGCCTGGTGTTCCTACAGGCTTTTAGATTTTATGATGTGATAGACACAGGAATATTTTAATCATATTAAAAACTTGGTTTTAAAAATTACATTTTCCACAGCTTTTTAAAATATATTTTAGCATATTAAAACAGGATAAATTCTTGTTTAAGTCTTTGGCCAAATGTTGTTGTGAATATATGTATTGCAGCAGTTCAAGGCAAGAGATATTTTGCCTTGTCATAATATCCATTTGCTGCACATGGTCTCCATTTCCTTTGTGCCTTGCTGCAATCCTGGAAGTGCAGTTTGTACTGTGGAGTACTTGGAACATCTTAAATGTGTTTTCACTTGACAGTGCAGATGAAAAAGAAGGTATATGCTGTTTTAGCAATGGATTTTATGTAGTTGTATAATTACTGTATAATTTACTAGAGAGATGTGATTCACTCCATAGCTGGGGAAGTGCTGGTACCGTCATAGTGCTGGGAGGCAAAAAGTGGTCAGGAAACAGCCCTTGCAGCTGCTTTCCTTTGGCCTCACTTACCTGTCCTGTAACATTTCATATGTGTAAACTTTTTACTTTAGTCTTTCAATATTAAGAGTTTAAGATCTACATTTCTGTCTTGAATGGCTTCTGAAAGACATAGAAAGTTAAAATTCAAAACAACTTCATGTTTTATGCAATCTCGACTGGTTAAATAACGTTTTGTGTTCTTATTTTTTGCTGATACTTTTGGTCTGTATTCTGATCTTTTTTCCCCAAAGAGAAAGAAAAATTTCTCAGTAACCAATATTGGAAGTTTACTTTCCGAGGTCACCCTTTTCCAAAGTTGTTTTGTCAATGTTGGTTAATCATAAATCTGCATGTTTACCAAAGCCATTGTACAATTTTCGTTGTGTTCTTGTTGTTAGTCACTGTCCTGTGCTTCATCAGAAACAGGTTCACATGACTATAAATATCCATTAATTTGTAGTCACAAGCGAAGTTGTTTAGAAGGACTCCCTCCATCCGAGGGTGATGAAAGAACTAGCAGACGAACTCGCCAAGCCACTCTCCATAATTTACCAACAGTCCTGGCTTACTGGTGATGTACCACAAGACTGGAAATTGGCCAATGTGACACACATCCACAAGAAGGGCAGGAAAGGTGATCCAAGCAATTACAGACCTGTCAGCCTGACCTCAGTCCCATGCAAAGTCATGGAACGGATGGTCTTGTGTGCTATTATGCAGCAACTACGAAACGACCATGACATTAGATCTAGTCAGCATGGATTTCGGAAAGGCAGGTCCTGCCTGACCAACCTGATCTCCTTTTACGATCCAGTGACTCGACTGGTTGATGACAAAAAGGCGGTGGATGTTGTGTGTTTGGACCTTAACAAAGCCTTTGACACGGTTTCCCACAATAAGCTTCAGGAGAAACTCGTAGAGCATGGACTGGATAGAAACACTTTATGCTGGGTTAGGAATTGCTTGGATGGACGAGCTCAGAGAGTGCTGTTGAATGGTGCCACATCCAGCTGGCAGCCAGTCACTAGTGGAGTCCCACAGGGGTTAGTGTTAGGCCCGGCAGTGTTCAACATGTTTATTGACGATATGGATGAGGGAATTGAGTCCATCATCAGCAAGTTTGCAGATGATACCAAGCTGGGGCCAAATGTTGAACTGCCAGAGGGTAGGAGGGCCCTTCAGAGGGACCTTGACAGGCTGGAGAGATGGGCAGGCTCCAACAGTATGAGGTTTAACAAGACTAAGTGCCGGGTTCTTCACTTTGGACATAACAACCCCATGCACCGCTATCGGCTGGGGGAGGAGTGGCTTGAGAGTAGTGAAGTGGAGAGGAGCTTAGGTGTACTGATCGACAGGAAACTCAATATGAGCCAGCAGTGTGCCCAGGTGGCTAAGAAGGCCAATGGCATCCTGGCCTGTATCAGGAACAGTGTGGTCAGTCGGACTAGGGAGGTTGTCCTTCCCCTGTACTCGGCGCTGGTCAGACCACATCTTGAGTACTGTGTGCAGTTCTGGGCTCCCCAGTTTAAGAAGGATGTTGAGCTGCTTGAGAGGGTCCAGAGAAGGGCGACAAGGATGGTGAAAGGACTGGAGGACAAGCCCTATGGGGAGCGACTACGGGAACTGGGGTTGTTCAGCCTGGAGAAGAGGAGGCTCAGAGGTGACCTCATTGCTGTTTACAACTACCTGAGGGGAGGTTGCCGCCAGGTGGGTATGGACCTCTTCCTTCAGGCTGACGACACCAGAACAAGTGGACATGGCATTAAGCTAACGCCAGGGGAGGTTTAGACTGAATGTTATGAAGCGGGTTTTCACAGAGAGAGTGATCACTCATTGGAATGGACTGCCCAGGGAGGTGGCAGAGTCGCCGTCCCTGGAGGTGTTTAAGAGAAGACTTGATGAGGAGCTTAGTGACATGGCCTAGCTTGGGGGTGTTGGGCTGGATGGTCCTGTGGGTCTCTCCTGGCTCAGAGTGGACTGTGAGCCTGTGAGGGAACTAGGTTTATGTTCACCACTCTGGGGTGTGCGTTCGATCTCTGTACGGGTGTTAGATGGTGAGTTGGACTAGATGATCCTTGTGGGTCCCTTCCAACTCATAGTATTCTCTGATTCTGTGACCGTGCTTGGAGATTCCTGAATTGCGCTTGCATTGCATCTTAATTTTCATTTTCTTTGGAGAGGGAAGTTAAGATTTACAGAGCTTTACATGCAACCAGTGAGGAACCATGAGAAGGAGAAGGTGCTCCTTCCCAGACAGATGTTGCTAACTAAAGCTGATGGAAGTAAAATGAAGTAAGATTTCCTGAGTCAGAACTTTCCTCTCTAGGTACTAGGATTACTTCTGACATTCTTTGCTATCTCTTGAGAGGACTTTTGGAACATCTTGTTCATCAGATCGTGGCAGACAGACATCCTAAGGCCTAGTGTTTGTTGCCAAAATATTTGAGACTCTTTAGATCACTATTCTACAGGCTCCCTTTACACATCCCTTTGCACTTGTTTCTCTGAAACAGTCTTGCAGTTGGTTGGACAAAGAAAGGTCTCTGCTGTTTTTGGGAGCCAGAGAACTGTCTCAGAGGCAAAGAGAAGAAGATGCTCTTCTGATGGCAAACAAACAGTGATTTATCCATCTTGTACTGTAGGAAGCTGAATGTCTTCATTTCTGTGTTTGAATTCAAGATGGCGTCTCTCCCATTAGTAATCCCGGTTGTTATGAGAAAAGTTTCATTCTCTGCAGGGTGAGATGAAACTGTTCTTGTTTTTCTGTCTGGAGACTTCATTGTAAGAGAACTGCCAGTTCATGTCTTTCAGTCCTAGTAAAACAGCTTGTAGGTTTTTTAATCCGTATAATAGAACAAACATTCAGAAATGTGGCAGCGACCTGCATTCAGTCATAAATCATCAGTATCATGTAAAATGAATTAGGACTCCAGTTGTCCTCCTTCACTAGGGTGGATTTCTGGTTGGATAGGACTTAATTGTAACATCATTCCATTAACACTTGCATAACTGGCTTCTGACTACAGCTGTGTGAGTTACAAACCTGGCCATACTTAGTGAATGTGCATATACGTACACATATGTACATACCAGCTCTCCTTATGTTTTATTTTTAACTTCCACTTTTCTGCAAGTTTTGTACTTCCAGCTATCATCTACAGAATGGCAGATAGCTCTTGCTTCCGTCATGTTTGTTATTACTGGTGCACTGTTTTGTAAAACATTTCTTCCAGTGCTTCAAAACGCTAACAGTTACGTCTAGTGTTCAAAATTCTTGTTTTCTGACCATACAGAATTCTTCCTAAATTATAGGTAAAGATTTCAGAACTGCACACATGATCATACAAAATGATAGTTTCGCAGTAGTTCCTTCATCCTTCATCTTTTCCTAATGGCGCCTCTAATTCCTCATTAAGTACACATAGTTACTTTCTTACTTTAAGTTAAGTTATTGTTACTTAAGTTGTTACTTTATGTAGTTTATCTCCTCCTGGGAATTCTTGTGTACTCAAGACCTTTTGCTTATTGTCCCACAAGTGTCCTGAAAGCCATCTTTCAGAACTATGTCAAAATAGTCGTATTTTGCTTTGGATATCAATAAACAGTATCAAAATTTCTGCATTTGAGATAGATGCTGTTCATAGTCTCTACTAAAAATATTTCTGGTAGCACATCTGGGCAGACTGACCTGTGCTGTTAATATTATTTCAGTTCCAAAGGTTTCAGCACTGGTATGAAGTGACGGCAGTCTGATGATTCTGGTACCCTAGTCTAGTGCAGTTTTAATAATGAGGTCATATTTACCAGTTAATGAGGAGACTCAAGTCTCGGGACTCAAAGTTGTTGTGTCATTCTTGTCTTGCCATGCTTTGCTTAAATGGCTTTTGTCACTGGAGCATGTCTGCAAAGCAATGGGTATGTGAAAAGCTGGGTCAGGTCTTCATCTGTTCTCATCTCAAAAGAAGGTTTTTATAATCTCTCTGTCTCTCACTTCATTAATGACATTTGGCACTGTTTGCAAGAAGTAAGGCTTAGAATATTCCCTCACGTATTGGTCCATTTCCACCTTCTAAGCACAAGTGTTCTCAAACTTTTCTTTGCAAAAAGGTCATGAAATTAATGAGATATGGTCAGAAATATCATCTTGAAATACAGTTATACCCCATCCTTCGCGAGGAATGGGACAGGCCACGGGCCTCACGAAAAGCTAAACTTGCAAAGAAGTGCAGGTCGTTAATATGCATGCAGGCCATGCCCATTGCTTCACCCCCTGGAACTCTGGAGCGCTGTGGACAATTTTCTGGTTCTCCCCTCGGGCTCTCTGAGCACGGAGTGAGTCCCGCCCCACAGGTACCGTGGCACCGCCCCTCGGCAGAGCAGAGGCACTGCGCATGCGTCGCCTGGCTAAGGTCGCAGATCCCAGAAGCCAGACTGCGAAAAAATTGCTCATGAATATCTTAATGAACTCATGAATATGTAAGTGAGTCCCCATCCAGGAGCCACTGCAGGTGGTGAGGGGAGGGAGCCAGGAGCTGTGAGGCCTGGCCCGGCCCAATCCCGTTCAGGATGCATTTAATGTAAACATGTGCTTTTGCGTGGCTGGAATTTTTCTCCAATTCTGCTGCAAGAGAGAAAAAAAAAAAGAGAAAAATTTCAGTTTCATACATCCTGGTCCCATCCTGTATCATCCCACTTCGGTGAAGGGAGGGAGCCCAGAAGGGAGCCCTGAGTGGCATGGCCCTGGCCTGGTCCTGTCCTGTGCCATCCTGCTTTGGTGATGGGAGGGAGCCCGGAAGGGAGCCATGAGCAGTGCGGCCCTGAGGGGGGCAGGGTGACAGGCAGGCTTAACTGAATATTCATGAGTTTGCGCTCTTTGTGAATTGTGACCTTCGCACCCTGTTCCTGGACCCGTGGAAACGGGGGGCTCACTGTATACACAACACCATGTGAGATGAGGGGCTGAGAATAATCTCGTAGAACTGAAAATTTACATTGCAGACATTTGCATTTAAGCTAGTCATGTAGGTAACTTAAAATTAATGCACTTGAGGGTACAATGCATTCACTCTAAAGCAAAGGTGAGTACCTTAGGGCACACTGACTACTTCATTCTTCCTTTAAGGCGTCTGACTGATGTACGTTTTCAAGTTGTCATTGTCTAAATTGTGATAAATTAATATCATCCAAGGCATAAATTTTTTAGCAGCTTACTAATTTTCAGTTGTCCTTGACATGATCTTTCATGATATGTATCTGTCTTTTTTTCTTCAGCCCTATGATGGAGATGCTTCAGCCTTTGTAGGCAGAAGGCTGTGGAAATGCATTGGCTTTTCTTTTTGGATTTTCTTCTCTTCCACTGCTTTGGTCTCTCTTTTCAAGTGGACAGATCTCTCAAGCAATTTTGAAAGGGTTTAAAAAACCAAACAACCTGCCAGAAAAGAATGAGAGGTCAGATCATTAACTTAAGGTAATTTAAATTAAAAGGCAATCAAAATAAAAAGACCCCCAAAATCCAAACCCACCAGAAAATTATACAAATTATTGCAAAAGTGCCCTGTGAATATTGCCATGGTAGTTTGAGAGGATGGTTATGACTTCCTGAACATTGATATAATTTCCTGGAAGCTGAAATAGTGACTGATGGCAAAAGAAGTAGAATCATTAACATAATTTACCAGTGATTTCACACTGAGGAACTGCAGTACTATATGGGTACAGGTTGTTTAAGAGGGTAGAACTTAATGTTATTGTGAAATAAATATGCTGTGGAGGCAGGTATGAGTACTGGGATTAAAGCTGAACAACAGGCATTCATTTTCACTTGTAGGCATTCTAGTAGCAATTTGTTTCTAGTGTTAGATTGCAACTTGTTTGAACACCCACAAGTGATACTTGTGAGTGGAAATGTTTCTACATACCCAAGCTACCTGTATGTTTTGTCATTTATCTTTTATTAAGTAATTCCTTTTTAATTTAAGGAAAAAGAAAAAGCATGCCTCCTTCTTTCAAGAATTTCTCACAGAGGTTGCTTTCTTATTAACCATGTCTTTAGGTAATAATCTGCCTGAATCTCGCTGCATACCTGAAGCATAGCCTTTTGTTTTAATAGGGGTAGAAAAAAAAAACCCCACCAGTTTTGTTTTGGTTTTTTGAGGGGTTTGTTGGATTCTAATAATATGCACTTAAATTAATCTATCAGGACACTTAACTGTCAGGAGGATATTAATGTTGGCTTCAGGAAGATTAATACAACTCCAGTGGGAAAATGTGCCTTCAGATGCGTGAAATATTCTATAGCTTATACTATTTATTTGCTGACATGTTTGCTGATGAATAACAGTCCATAGCAGTCCATCTAGGATGCAGTTAGGAATTCTCTGTAAAGTAGGAGGGTATATGGATTTTAATGATCTTCAGTTTTTCTTAAACCGTAAAAAATGTTTGTTCCTGTATACTCACCGTAGCCAAGATGGAAGTAAGAAAAGACAGCCTGTGGCAACCGTCAGACATGACAAAAAATTACAAACAGAAGGTGGACTTTAGTTCATTTGTTTTATGAAAGTTTATCTAATAAGCACATTCAAGAACTCAAGAACTATCCCGAAGCCCCAAACCAGAATGTTATTTCCTCTTTCTTGAGCAAGGAAAAGATGTTTCTATTAAAACCTCCTGAATTAGATTCCCTGAGAGCAAGCTTATGCATTTTTCCCTCACTATCTTTTTCAAGATTTATTTCCTGGAGCTGTAGTCTCTCAGTTCTTTTATAAGGCTTTGTTTGATCTGCATAAAAGAGCACACGTGCTTCTAATGTTCTTTCCTAATCTATATAATGAAAATAAATAATCAAGGTGCCTTTTAGAGACAGTGGTGGTCAGTTTGTGCTCTTTTTTCCCTCAGGCCAGTAACCTTTTGTGATGTTCCCCCTTAATGAGAGCTCATAATGAGTAATACAAATCCTATGCATGTAGGTTCATGAAATGTGAATGAGCTTTGCATTCACTCTGTAATACTTTCATGTGAACATACAGTTTGGTTAAATGTGAAAAATCTAAACAAACCAAGGTGTGAAACAGGAATGTTTGCTGGCCATACAGAAGAGGTGAATTTTTTTTACATGTGGCACTGTAGTTTCCTCTGTGTTTAATTATGCTACAGACAATAATCATAATACAAATGTTGTCTTAACTTTCCTGAACAAAGAGTTGTCTCTAGTGAGTGCAGCCTGAGAGTGCTCAAGGGCAGGAGGTGCAGTTCCTTGCCTGTGATTTGTGTGTGTTATATTGCAGATAAACTGCTCTAGCTACCAAAGGGTTGGTCCCATCCATGGCCTTCCCCTGACCCCTTTTTGCAACTGTGGAACTGCTCACTAGTCAGTGCATTGACAGAGAAGGAACTCTACAAAAGAACAATTAATTTTCTGCCTGTTTAGCACAAATCCTCGTGCTCCCATATGCTTTTCATTGTTGGTTGTCTTGATGCTGATTTGTGCTGTAAGCCCTATTGAAATGGTTAAAAAATAACTGCAATTAAAGTTTAAGAGTAAAAGACACACATTGTTACAGAGAACTGATTCACAGTATAGTCCTTGAGAAAGTTGTGCTGTCACAGCTGAGAAAGTATAATAAAACCGAAAGAGACTTTGCAAGACTGGGATTTCCTGAATGAACACTGGCAAAATGAAAAATATTTCCAAAACCTTAGGTAGAATGCAGCAGTGTCCTATTTGAGTTCAGGAAGGAAGAGAACCCTTTTGAAGTTGTTGTTTCCTTCTGCATGTGATAACTATCATCTGAGACTCTCTTACAGGATCTTGTATGTCTCTCCTAATTCTTTAGATTTTTTTAATACTTCCATTTGCCTGTGCATCAACCTGTCTCAATTCAGAGCAAAATATTGACGTATGAAATTTTGACCTAGAAATTAAAGTATTCGTCTCCTCTTCTGAAACTCAACACTCCAATGTAGCACCAAAGCATCTTAAATTTCACTATTTCTCCACTGAAATGCTCAGGGTGGCTTGGAATATGATCGTACACAAGAAACGCTCCATGACAGAAGCATCTTGTGGAGACCAGTATTAGGTAAGCTCTTTTGCATGTAACTAAAGAGAGAAATTATTGGCCTGAAAAGTTTCTGGGAAATCAAGCACTAGATATTGTGAAAATAGTTAGAGCACAGTCTTGTGTATTCTTCAGCTGCAGAAATTCTGCATCTTGATTCACTAGTGCATCACAGGTGTGATGGAGAGGAAGGGCTTGACAAGTGATCATTATGGAGCAGCATCATTGAAACAGAAAGCTTGACAACAGTTTTGTTGGCACAGAGAGCTTGATTTCAGCACTACTTTGCAAGACCAATTAGTGATTCTCATATTCAGGCAATATATTTTCATATATTTTTTTTGTCGTGCTTTGTAACAAGGCAAGATCATGCATATTGTTAGTTCCTTATTAAGTGTTAAGTCCCTTAACTGTATGGCATCCAGCAACCTTCTGTTTCTACTGTCAAACTGTGAGTTAAAATTCAGCCACTTCTTTTCTCTTCCGGAGATAAAGCTGGAAATACTGTTCTATGTGTCAGGTTTTAGTTGCACAGCAGAAACTAAGACATCTGAATATGATTTCTAACTGGTTTTACATTAGCACAAAATCACATTCGAAGACAAGGTTATGCAAAAATTTACGTGCCAAAGTAGTTCTTTTTGACTTCAAGATCAGAATTTCAGAGTAGCTAAAGATCAAACTCTTGTTTCTGTACAGACTTCAGTGATAAAAATGGTATGAACGTCTATAGCCTATAGCACTCAATGACTTTTAAATTATTTTAGTAACTGTTGCCTACTAAACTAACTTACTGTAGTAAGACGTTTAAAGGGCTTGAAATTTGTGGCTACCTGTCTAACTGTGGGTACTTTCCTGCAGACATTTAACTCATTAAGGGAGTTATAGCCTGATTAAGCAAAAAACATAGTGGCTGTAATTGTCTTTGGGTAGGATTGGATTGTGAAAGACAACAAAGCTGGCTGAGGCACTAAAATGCATTCTTCTATAAATATCTGTCTGGTTTGCTCTATAGCCTGCTGTAGACAGAATGCTTCTCTCTACTTCTACTGGTAATAGCAAAATAGCATTTTCCCCATTGAGAGTAGTAGAAGCAAAAGCTGAAGGTGGATGGGGGTGTTTAAAGAGAGGGTTTTCAACAGGAGCACTTGTGGGGTGCTTAGACAAATACTACATAGTAGACCGTATTTCATGGAACTGGATGGACTAAGTGTAGTGTCTTTTCTGACATGTAGATGAAGTGTTGGTCTCCAGTTGCCTGCGGCAGTTGGTGACTGACAGCTGACATTGTAGCATCCATATTTTGAAGGATATTTATGAAAGTATTTATAATGAGCTAGGCAAAACCAAATTGAAACTATGATAGGTAGTCAATTTCTCTTTAATTGGGGTATGAGTTAAAAAGATTCAGAATATGCTAAATGAGAACATACCACAGCAGGGAGTATAACCTAGGAAAAGTAGGAAGTTTGTAATACAGTAATCCCTTGCTACTTTGCTCTTCGAGTTTCGCGCTCCCACCTCTTCATGGTATTTTTTTCAGCAAAAACGACGTGGTCTTCTCTCCATTCCTTATGGAGTTTTCCTTTGTGCACATGTGCAGTGCCTCTGCCACCCCGTGGGGTGGGATCGTGCACACTCTGCAGGGCGGGCAGGCAGCAACTCTGACTTGCCTGGGGACTGCCCTGAGTAGATTAGCAGTACACCCTGTAGTAAATTAGCAGACCAGAGATTTCCAGAGTAATTCTGGCTCCGAGCTGCTGCCTTGGCTGCACCAGCATGTGCCTGGTACTGCGAATGCGTGTCTCCATGGCAGCTGGGGGCTCATGGCACACACGTGTACTTCTGTGTGTGGAAAGCATTGCAAACACAGGGGTTCTCAGTGGAGCCTCTGCTGCCCGACAGCCACTTGGAAGGTGATGAGGGGGAGGGATTGGGGCAGCCCGTGCTGACGACTGACAGGGCTGGCCCCACCACGTGGCAGGCTGTCCTGCTGCATCAGCACCCCTTGGCCGTTGGCTCATCCTGAATCTGTGGTCACAGAGGAACCTACCTTGGGACTGGTTCGGCCTGCAAACACCCCTCGGCCTTTCTCAGGGCAGGATGAAGCCATGGGGGACAGATTCCCAGAGGCAGAATCCCAGGAGCGCTGGATGGAAGCAGACCTTCTGCGGCCGTGATGGCTCTGCACCCCAGCTTGGCTCTGCCTGCACTATCGCCCCCACCACAGATTAATGAAAATTAATTAAAGAGAAATCACAAGAGGGGAAAAGCTTCTGCAGGTGCCACATGGGGCCAGGGGCTGTGCCCTTCCTTTCCCATAGCAGTGAAAGCCAGGGACTCCCTGTGGCAGCAGTGCAGGCACAGGGGACTCTGTGGATTTCCCAGGCAGGGAGGGGCAGAAGAGATCCTCTTCCCTCCTGTGTGCCGTCACAGGGTGCAGGGAGGTGCCAGAAACACCTGCCGGTGGGGTGGGGTGATGGGCATGGCCTATTTGCATATTCATGATCTACCGCTCTTGGCGGAATTCAGGGTTTGTGGCACTGCCACGGTCCCTAACCCCAGCGTAATTCAAGGGATTATTGTATGAACAATAAGGGAGTTTTTGATCCTGGAAAACATGAACAGCTCCCAAGAACTCTGTGGACTCATCATCAGGAGTCACCGGTGTAGGCATAAATGCCTTTATGTGAGAAGGACTTCAGAATGAGTTTGCCCAGTCCTCCCTGGTGTGAGGGGTTGAGCCAGGCCAGGTGTACCTCTGTGGATCTGCTTCAGCACTGGTGGGTCTGTGGGGCTTGGCATTAGGAATTCTGAACTGATCTCCTTTTGGAAAGGACAAAAGGCTATTAAAAATTGAGTTTAGTACCTACTAAATTTACTCTGTTATTTGAAAAGTACAATATTTGTCTCTTCTTTGTAGTGAATATATATGGAGTACATTTTAGACCAGAATAGTAATAATCAAAATATATTTATAGAAATGTTATATGCTGATTTAAACTTTTATTTACCAGTTTCCTTCTACCAGTTTTGTGAGACCCAACTTACATAAATGTCCTGTAGGTTCAGTTTTTCTTCAGGCAGTAACTGGCTAAAGGGATCTGTTTGACAAACTACTAATTTAAATACATTTTGTGATAATACTCTGCTGAAGTGCTCATCTTCAGAGCATTTTGTCATCTGTGTCTGGTTGAAATGACTAATAAATATGTGTTCATCCCCAAGAGTATCTAAGGAGTTAAACAATTTGAGGACAAACTATGCAATTAGATTTTTTTTTTTTTACTAAATACATATTTTCGCAGTGTTTACGTTTTCCAAAATAATATTGCATTGCACTGGCATGTAGTTTCCTTTATCTGTGCAATCTATATTTTGTACAAGAATGTTTTCCTCAGTTAAAATGTAGACTTTTCCAAAGTAGAACTGCAGATATTTGTGTTTTGTATCTTTAACTAAAACAACTTAATTTGAGTTTACATTAAGTTTTCATGTAATTTGATTTGTTATTTTTTTGTCCATAAGCAATTTCAGAAGCACAGGAATTTCTTACTGGAAAAGATATTCTTTTGGCATAGTTGAGAAATCAGCTAATTAATTATGGCAGGGTGGTACTAATTGATTTTTAACTGTTTACAAAACTGTTGTGTATTTTTATTCACATTATTGTTTTAATTGCCTGATCTTAACAGTGTTCCTGTGGTTGTGGTGTTTTATTTTGTGGGGTTTTTTAGTGTTCTCTTCTGTTGTTTGTTGTAGTAAACAGCCTCAGTTTAGAGGCTGTGCCTCTGGTCTCATTGGGTTTGGATAGTAGAATAATAAATGTCATTGCTACTTTTTAATTTGTCTCAGAGTGATGTGACTTGTGAGGTGTGATGTCACTAGATATTGCATATTGTGCTAGAAGCAGGTATTTTTTTCCTTGAGAAACAGTTGCAGCAAATTTATAGCGATAAATTTGAATTATGTAGTCTTGGTTTATATCACACTGCTAAAAAGAAAGAAAAATCTGTAGATATTAAATGGAATAGTGACTGTAGCATCTCTCTGTCATGTATCTGGGTATTGGGATTCCTTTTTTAGCGATGTGGATCCTTGCCTCACATTTCCTCTGCTCAAGCTTGGTTTTCTGGGGTTAATTTTTCCCGGAGTTTCTGCCTGGGCTTGAGAAGAGCTCTGTACAAAGGGAGTCAGTACAGCCTAGTGGAGAGCAGAGTCATGAGCATTTGCATCTCTGGAATGTTTTTATTGACAAACGGTAGTCTGCTATTGACATTCGTGTCCCTTGATGATACTTCTATCCTAGCTTATCTTTGCTGGTCAAATGCCTTAATTGTTCTGGCCTTTAATTCAGTCAAAGTTGGTGCAGGAGTGGAAGAGAAAAGAGAAGGAACAGGTCTAACAGAGCATCAAGCCTGAGCTGTGAAGCTGCTGGCAACGATCAACCTGTCATAATGTTATGATTTGTTCATTTTTATACCATTTATTAGCCTTTACTTGTTGTGCCATTTGGCCTCCAGGGCAGATAAAGTGCTGTCTAATTTGTAGGTTTGCTTCTGTCAGAGTGGCCTCGACAGAGAAGGTGTTAGCTGTAGTGACAAATAATCAATAGCTGTCGTTGTCATGAGGAACGTGAGTAGCTGGGCCTTTCATCTGGAGGATTAGAGGTCTAATTGGATTGAGAATAGGGAGGGTGAGCTGTTGGGTAACCCTGTCAGCTATGTTAAGCTGTCAAATGTCAGCCTTCCTGAAAGGAAGAAGGAATGGTTAGCTTTCAGAAACAAGGAAGAAGACGTATGAAAGCTTTTTAAAAAGTAATAGAAAAGTAGAATAGGCTAACATACACTTTAACCCTTTCTTGCTTAATTATATATCTTTCTAGTGAGTGAGGGTGTGTGGTGTGCACTCTCTTGCTCTCTCCCTCTGAGACAGGCAGAATTTGTTTGAAACAGATTTGTCAGTGTTACACCAAATCTTACTGGTTTTAAGTCTTGAAAACAAGCCAGTTAACTACTCAGGTGGATAAACGCAAAAGGTTATGACATGGGAGAGGAAAATATCTACCAATGGAAGGAATCACTTAGTAGAAGCTGTAAGGAAATTAAATATTTTATTTTAATATTTTGTTGTAAAGATTTTTTAGTCCAATAGTACCAGTATATATTTTTGAGATATAAGCAGTTGTTTCAAAGTTACTGTAAGTAGAATGAATATTATGATCCAGTCCTGCATTGGACTTTAAAATTGTCAGTTGAATTTTCTTCACATTTTCTTACTGTTGCTTTTGATCCTTTTATTTCTGCCTGTTTCTTGCAGAAAGATTTGTGTTGTTCTAAAAAAGGTAAATCCACTGAAAGAGCCATTATGCTGGTTGAACAAATACTTTATTTTCTCAGAAGGTTTACAGCACAAATATTTACCTTATCAGCATAAATAATAGAACCAGATTTTAATGAAGGATTTGTTTATAAAATTACTAAAATAGTGATTTGTTTGTCTTATATGTTTTGTCTCTCTCTTCAAAGCAAATCTTAACTGTAACCATGCCACTATTCCTTTTCCTGAAGTAACACATTTTCCCTGGGATTTATAGTACTTAGCTGTAGGTATCCATAGAACTGGCCACCTTTTATCGGGAGGTAACATCCTTAACTGTTGATGGCAATGAAATAGCAAGGTTTTTAGAAGGGAGGAAACAAGCTCTGTTAAACAAAAGACGATTTTTTCTTTTTATATGGGCTTGTAGGTATCTTAAATCTCATAATATTTTTTTTTTCCGTATTTGATTATTTATTCTGAACTAGTGGTTTTACTCTTGGTATTTCATTTTGAATTGCTGTTCCTCTCTCTTCTGCACTACTGATTGATGACCATTTGGACTCACAACATCATTTTTACTAGTGGTCTGCTGTAAATACTGGCAGACCCATCCTTAATCTCAGGTTTGTCTTTGTAGTTTAGTACAGCAGTCTAAGTATTCCAGAAGCAAAAATCTTGGATGGATTGTCTGCTGTCACATTTCAATGGCTTCAGTGCAAAAAAATCATGTTTTCCTCCCCTTGGAGATGTGCTGCCATGCACTCAAAGACCCACCTTCATGTAAGAGTCTGAATTTGTGTGTTGAATAATTTTTTGGGTTTGCGATTAGTTATCTGGTAGGTATCGTACCTCTGTCATTTATTTTCCTATAATCCAGTTCTCCTGACTCACCTTTCTCTGTTTTGTTTCATTGCTTCCCCAATTCTGACTTTATGATCTTGATATTTATTTTTGAGTCTGGGTAATCTGATTTAAGCACATTTAACCTTCTGGTGTGAGCTGCAGGAAGAACAGATGAAGAACTGACATCATAGCCTGCTCTTGCAGCCTTGAGTGTTTTGAAGATGGCTGAGATTGCTGAGCTACAAGAGAAGTATTATGCTGCTGTGGCCTGGTTGCCTTCAGTATCCATAATATCCATGAAGCTGACTCAGTGTTTCTACACCGTGTTGTAATCTGCACCATAGATGCATGGTGATAAAATGGACTTTTTCTCGGTAATACAATCAGCCAGGCCTATTTATTATTAGAAGATTTTTAATTATGCATTTAGTTTGTTGATAATCTATCCATTCTTCTGAAAAAAATTATGCAAAGTTCCATCTTTAGTTTTATTAGTTGTGATTAAAGGTGTGTCACAATTCAATTTCTTAATGTCTAGAGCTTTACCTAACTACCTCTTGCTACCAAAATCATTGCCCTGTATTTTTTCCCAGGCAACTTCCATGCCATGGCAATGATCTGTGGTTTCCGTGTTTTCTTCCTTTCTTTGTTTAGCTTGAACATCCCTACTGGTGATGTTTTCTTTCTCTTTTCCTCCAGCAATGTCACAGCTAGTTTCATTAACCTAATTGATTTATTTTCATTGTACAAACTATTCTCTCTCATTTTCAAGCAGCATGTAATTTCACTTCTCTGCATTTCTGTTTCACTTATTGCTCTGCTAACTCTTTTCTTCCATTTGGCTTTATATCTTTTTCTACCATGTTTCATGTGCTTAAAATAATCCAAGGATGTATTGTCAGGCCCAAAATATATGTTGTAGTATCATCCTAGTGCCTCTGTTGAGCAGACTTGATCTCAAGTACTTGAAAATTGACTTTGAAATTTCATTAAAAATAATGAGAAAAGAAATGTGTCCAACTGCAGTGATTTACTAAATGATTTTGCAAATATGAATCAAGTGCAAACCATGATGGCAGAACACTGAGAAGCTCTGCTTGTGTTGTGTTTCTCAGTGGAAAGGAACTAATTCTGCAGAGCATATGGAATGCCATCTTAAATGTCTGTACAGCCAGCTGGTAGAATTACTTTATTTTCATCGATTGAATTCACCACATACTTTTATGAGTAAAATTTGAAAGAGCTACCCATTTTTATTTTTTCTGATCTTTCCTAAGTCCTCTTCCATAGCAATAATTTTTCAGGCCGCTATCAGAAAAAAAAAAAAAAAAAGCATTTGTATTAGTTTATGAAAAATAACAGTTACTAAGAATTAGTAGGTAAAGTGATCTTGTCCTAAAAATATCTTAACTGAGTACTTTAGGCTAAAGAAAAGATACTGGTGCATAACTTAGATTTTGTTGCAAAAGCAAACTAGAACTGAACAGGATGTAAATGTGCCCAGAAAAGGCAACTACTTTGTGCAGACCTTAGCAGTGGTTTTGCTACAGAATATTATTCCATGTTCCTTGATGTTTGGCTGTTTTAAGTTGACTTAATTACCTGTTTTTCAGCCGCTAGCTGTCTTGTACCTAGTATCAAACAGCTGTTACCTCTCATTTTGCTTTGTTCAAGGGATAGGTGAAAATTTCTGTAGCATTTGATCTTGAAAATAATGATTGCATCTTAAAAATTATATACTTTTTGAATGTGGTGCTTACTGTACTTGGAATGTTATGGTAGATTTAATTTTGTTTCACTTATCGCTGTTCCTTGAGCATGTTTAGCATTGTGACATCCCTCAGTGCACAAGAGACTTGCCCAACCCTTCTCCCAGGACATTGATGTCTGCTGTCAAGTCTATACCTTAAAAAGTACCTTTTCAGACAAAGACATCTCCCTGTTTGAGTGTCCTTTCTAAAACATTGTTCTTGCATTAATTGTCCCTCTGCAGCTGACCTCATGACTGATCTTTAATGGCTACAAGAAGAAATATTGTTGTTGGGACTGAGAAACGACTTACTTGTTTGTATCCAGATTTGGCGCTGACAAATTAAAGCAAGACTACCACTATATTAGCTCATCAGTTTGGTTTCGTTCAGTTTTGTGAACTGTAGGGTGTCTTCTCTTTCAATAAGGTGACTTTCTTCTATCTATTCTGTAGTAAGAAGTGAAGGTATTTGTTTTCACTGATTATAAATGTTATTTTAATTTTAAGAGTATTCGTTTTGTGTTACCTGTTTCCACATGCTCTTCAATAAATGTAGTACCAGCAATAGATCATTTTGAAATAGGACACCTTTCTGCTGAAATCTCCAGGAATCTTCTATCAGGTGTCTGACATGTCCTTAATCTGATGCTCAGACTTGTCATTTGAATCAATAGTACACTAGATAGGATGTCTTCAGCATGCAAGGCTACTGCTATAGGAGGTATTTGAAAAATAAATATAGATCTGTGGCCAGCCACAAACTCCAGGAGCACTAATCTTTCATTTGTCTCTCTCTTTGTCTGTAAACAGTTGGTTAAAATGTTGATTAAAGAGAATTAGGTGAATCACACTCAAGTCAAAATGGATATGTATGAACTACATAAGCAAATGCATTGTTGCCTGGAAAACAACAGCTAATGTCAGCATTTCATAAAATAAAAAACAAATTTAACTTGACTATTAAGATTGTACATTTTTTGATCTCTCCTTAGAGCAATTTGGAACTCTCTTTTGTCACATGTTTTTATTAATTAAGAATTAATGAAGAATGCTACCATTTTCTATTAACAAGGAGTAATCTTTACTAAATATTAGCTGATTTATGTTATGAATATCATCTGTACGTGTTCAGCCTTCTGATGGGAACATTTAGAAATGTACACAGAGGGCATGTTTTTTCAGCATTGTTAATATGGTATAGATTTGAGAAGGCTTTGCAATAGCAACCTTGAATTGTTATTTTAGCTGCCTGTAGTCTGAAGAAAGATAAATAGATCTAGTACTTCTATTACGTCTAGGATGTAGTTTCAGTAGCTTATGAAGGCTTTGATTTATTTACCAATACTGTAAGTAGATTATGGCTTCATTTTAAATTTCAAACTTCACTGTAGTGTCTCTAGAAACTATAAAATATTACCGTATGTACAACTATCCTGAAGTGTCTTAATAATTATTTAAATTAACAGTAAACCTGCCTTTATTGCTGATTGTTTTCAATATGGATTGTCTGTCTACTACTGTAATACTTCTGGAGGCTTCATTGTGGCTGGAGATCTGTTCTCATCAAGTAGAATTTAATAGGTAGTTTCACAATTATTTCATATAGTGGTTTGTTGTAGGAATTAAGATATTTGAAATACATGTATTTAAATCACATAAAAGACATGTATTTATTTTCAGATAGAACAGTAGCTGAAATAGTAACAATAAAAATTCTGGGAAGATGTGCTCAAAAATGAGCATATACGCAGTGTTTTGATTTTGTAAGCATTCTTGCTTCCAGGAGTCTGTCAGGACATGACGTGCACTTAGAAGGGTGCAATTAAGAAGTACAAGGCAGTAGCGACAACAGTACTGGTCAGAGTGATGCTTAGTAATAATGGCACTTAGTTCGCTTCCAGAATGAAATATGTAGTACTTTTAGAATGAAAAATGAGGACTTGCACTGCACTAATGGCTGTCATTCAGACTTGTTTTTAAGGTAGAATTCTGTCATGGATAATACTATTTTCATTGGATTTTAAAAAGTCATACATATACAGTTGGGTCTCCTACATCGTGGACCCACAGTCTTAATCGGGGTCCACGAAGCCCTACTTCAATGTTGAATGGAGGCCGCGCCGCTGCTGCCACCCATGCCACCACCGCTGCCCGCGCTGCTGCCACTGCCGCGGCGGCAGGTCACGCATACACAGTTGTGAAGACGGGTCTCCTTCATCGCTAAAAAATCATGCCGCTAAGATCTCAAGCCGCAGTATGGGGGGCACAAAGTGCAAGAGGGCTGACTGTATTTCAGGGATACATTTTCATAATTTCGTAACTCCAATATTAGTGCAAGGCAATTCAACTCAAAACCGTTAAGTTGAGGAAAATGAACGTAGTTAATATTCTCTAGTACTTGTATTTTTGGGGAGGAGGAAGTCAGTGCTTCCTGACAAATCTTTCAAATCACCGTTTTTTGAAATACGGTGTTTTTTGAAAGCTTAGTCTTTGATTCTTTATGAAGGGATGGGCAGTGATCCTGTAAATATGGATAGTGTGTCTCAGGCTTTGTCGTAAATCTCCAGAGATTGTGTGTTGTTGGTACTTCTGCCTGAATGACTTCAAAAGAACACTACAGGAAAACAAGTTCAGTAACAGTGGAAGAGATCAAGTGGAAATGGGAATGCTAATGCATTTTCATCCTTGAAGTGTTTTTTACATGAAAGCCTCTAATTTCTATAGGTAGACCATAACATTTCAAGCTGTAGAGCCGAGAGCACTACGCAGAAACAACATGTACAGGCCATGGATAGATGAGGTAAAAGGCTGTAAGATACCAACACCTATTTTCTTTCAACTTATGCTGGGAAACAGTTTTACCTTGGCTTTTACAGCACTGGTCAGTTGTCTATTGTATTCTTCAACTGCGTGCCAGTTGACAGTTCTGTCTATTCCTATGGAAACCAGGATATTTAAGCCAATCTTGCAAGAGGCTTTAGGGAGAAGTGCTCTTAGTTGAGACACTGCCTTGTTTTCATTCAAAATGCCTGATAGTCAGAACTGGCCTCAAGTCATGCTGATGTATTGCCTAAGATGCTTTGCCAGACAGATAAACACGTTCAGCTTGGAAACTGGTAAATAAGGTGTCTGTTCAGTTGTCTGAGAGGCTTTTCTCCAGTTGAGTCTTTTACTTCTGAGTCTAGAATGCTGCTAATGAAGGTTGGTAACAGGGTACTTTGTGAGATTAAATCCAACCTCAAAAATCAGTGATATTTTTGTCATGGTTGACGTGAAAGGATTTACGTATTTAAATCCACCAGTTGTTTGTTAGATAGAAGGCATGGCACCGTCCTTATCCATGCAGAGGCAATAAAGAACTTAAGGATTTTTTTTTTTTGCAAAATTGTGGTTCAATAGATGGCTGCTAAGGGTTATATGTGAAAGAATCCTGAAGATTTCCTTTTACTTACTTTCATTTTCCAGTTAGATTATTAACCAAGAAGTGTTAGTTTTTGTAGGATCATAGAGTGGTTTGAGTTGGAAGAGACCTTAAAGATCATCCCCTTTTCCGCAGCTCCTCACTGGAGGGAGTCAGTGTGTAGTTTTGTGTACAAAGTAAGATTGTGTTCTGTAAGATCAAGTAGGTCAAGGACAACAGATTCTACTCTGTACAGATAAGCAGGTTAAATTCAGTTGCAATTTTTGTTTCAAAGAGCAAGCTCATTAATGTGTTTATCTTGTAAAAGCTTAACTAGTAACTAAGGAGTTTAGGTTTTTTGACTTCCACTGCTTCTTGAAAACATCTGACAGCAAAGACCTGTTCTCAACTTTGGCCGTGGGAATTTGTTGGCAAAGTGTGTTAATGTAGTGCAAAATGGCAACTGTATTGGGTTTTAAGCTAAAATCTAAATTACTTTCATCTTGTACATATTTTACCTCAGTGACTGCCTGAGTATACAATAGATTTAGTATTTGTCAATGAATAGGTTTCAGCTGAGTTTAGAAACTCATGTCACTATCAAAAAGTGTTGACAGTTCTGTGTTGCAGACATAAGTAAGAAATCTGGACTCCAACTTATGAGGAGCCCTGGGTTTAAAAGGTTTAACATGAAATCTGACTGTTAAAAGATCATGCCAAGCTGTTTTGTTTTGTTCTTTTGTTATCCTAGAATAAAAACTAGAATATTTGGGGCACCATATGCTTCTCTGGGAAAGGAGATGAGTGATCTGGCATGCTAAATTTCAGTGTACCTTTCTAGTTCTTATTCTGGGTCTAAAACAATGGAACAGTGGACATTAGTGAATACGTGGGTAATAACCTATGATACCTTAGTTTTTCTGTTCTCAAGATGATGTTATGTATTCAGCTATATTTTCTTAAATACTATTTAGAAGTTTAAAAAGGAAAATTAAATCGTTAATAATATTTAAAGATAATAAAAGTATAACCACTGCCCATGCTATGACTGGTGTACAGCAGATGTTTTATCTTTGCAATTAATTCAACTGTAATAATTTTATGGTATTCTTTTGTGAAAGATTAAAAGAAACTGAATTATGTATTTTATTCCTCTGAAGAGGATTTATTGATTGTTAAATAGTCTCTCATATCACAAAAGAATACGGAGAAAATTGTGCTAAAATGTCTTACATAAGTGCTGCTTAATTAATAATGAATATATTTCAAAAATCAAAATTTAATAAGTTAATAAATTATTAAACTATGGTGGGATGTATAATTATCTGATCTCTGAAACCCTTTCTTTTGTGGATGATGGACTTGCTGCACTGCTGCTCTGTTACTCCTTCTCTGTTTCTTCAAACACATACCTTTAAACGGGCTGACCTTCAATGCTTCTGATTTTGTGGGCTTCTATTTTACTACTTGCCTGCACTCTTCTGTGTGCTTGCTGACCAGGCTTAAGTTACTGCAGTGGTCTCTGCTAGGGGCTGTGGTCAATTATTAGTATAATTTTCTAACAAGTGAAAGGAACACAGTAACACTCATGGTATTACTAAAGAACAGCAGTCAGAAGTAAGAGCATGAAAAAGATACTGCATGAAAAAGTTAATTCAAATAAGTAATGTAAGTACAGGTGGTTTCTATGGTGGTATTTGATCTTAAATGATTTGAAGAAACAGAATATTTTGTGTTTCAGAATGAAGGGATTACAAATTCATTTGCTAAAGAGGAACTTGGTGGTGGCTAAGCACACAAGAGAATGATGTGGTAGTAACTGGTGGAAAAATGTGTAACAGCAAAAATAAAATGCAGTAAGGGAAAGATATTCTAGTAATAAAAAGGCATATTTCCTTAGTTTTATGAATTATTTTAGCTTTGACTCTTCTTTACAGTGGAATTCATTCAAAAAGCAGAATATACTTGTAAATCTTCCAATAAGTATCCATCAACAAGAGGAAATCAATTTTATTTTCTTTAATGGATATGTATGGACTTTAAGCAAGAAATACCAAAAAGAAACAAATTCATTATCCTGTGTGATGGAGAAAAGCAGTTATATTTCTTCCAAGACTAATATTCTCTCAAGTTATTTAATGTTTTCTTCCTCCAGTCTAATTGCCAACTGCATCATAACACGTTGGATTTTTTCCGCTGTTTTTTGTTTTGCTCTTTTTAATGAGTTTTGTAAATTCTTACTCTATTTGCCTGTAAAATATAATGGTAGTAATGAGGAGTTTTCTCATGCCTAGTTCATTTCCAAATTCATCATGAATTCATTTTGAGTGTATTCTCTGTGTATTATTAGCTCTGCAGGCGTTTTGCTGTTCTGCCCCTATACTTCAGAGTATGCATTGATGTGTGTCTGTGTATTAAAGGGACAAAATCCTATGGTTATCGTTTCCTGACACCCAGCAGAAGAAAGATTTGTTTGGTCACTTCTCACCGGGAATACTGTAGAGACCACGCTGTCTCTGGCAAGAGAAGTTTGCATTTTCAGGCAGGTTTGTGGTAAGTTTTTTGGCAGACTTGTCTTGTAGGCTTTCATTGAAGAGCAAGGACCAATGACAGTAAATGGTAGAAGCAGGAAAATGTTATTTTGTCTGAACTCGTTCATGATGCTTTCCTTGTTTTGCATTTTAAAATAGAGTACATAGTATAGTAGAGAAAACAAGATCACATTTCTTTTGGCTCCACTTGGTGGAATCCATTCTGCATACATTTCTATTAGACAAAATCCAGAACAGTAATATACGTAAAAAATGCTCTTCTAATGTTTATGGCTACTTTGAAAAAGGAAACTCGAATATTTTCATGGCCTAGTACTGGATACTGTGGGGGCCTCTGGAATATTTTGGCCTGTCTCCGCCCTGCCATTCAGCTGGCAAAGCAATTTGCAATTCTTAGGAAATACAGAAGTGCCCCCGTTCATTAGCACTGCTTGCCCTTGTCTACTTGGTTACCCTTTATCATTGTTTTTCCAAAGACAGTCTAAAGGGACTAAGTTAACATACAGGATTTATAAAAGAATTGTAGCAGACTGAAGTATGTTAATTTGTAGGTAGTTCCATAAGCAGAAAAATCCAAAGACATGACTTCTATTGATTTGAGTGTCACCTTTCCTGTGTACATTGTCTAATAAAGCTTCATCAAATGTTCCTGCTTTCCCCTGAGTCGGGGGAGAGGGAGAATTAGTACAATTTATCTTTTCTTCTGAGCTTTCTACTTTCATGATATGTATTTATAGGTAATGGTCTATATGTGAAATTGGCAAAAACTAATACTTTGGGAAGGATTGGAAGACAGTAGGTAAAATTAGGAGAACACACTCCTTTCACTTTAGGAAAGGATAAAAGTTGTAATGGGGAAAGAACAGGGACCTTTAGAACATGGTCACATAAGGTAGGTCCAGATATTTTGCTTTGTTATTCAGATTAGTAGATTTTATCTTTCTAAATCATTCCCTGTTGTTTTTCTCACTTTGATTTTGGAAATAATATTCTTTCTTCATGTAGTTTTATTCTTATGTGGTAACTATTTACCTTGAAGAAACCAGCATGTAATGGTTTATTTCAGTTTTTACATGATGTTTATTGAGGTTAAATAGTTAAGAAACTCTGATGTTATTACAGAATTTCTGGTACTACTGAACACTGTCTTACACACTCTGCTAATGGAATACAGTAAAACTTCACATATTCAGTCTGCATATCCTCGGTTTCAATTAATTGCAGTTTGTTTTTCAATGAGTTTTGGGTCTGCGCGCATGCGCAGATAGGACTGTGAACTCAGTCAGCTCATGAATATGTAATGAGCCTCGCCCGGGAGCCACCGGGGGTGGTGAGGGGAGGGAGCCGGAAGCTGCACACTGCGTGGCCCAGCCCAGCCGGGATGCATTGAATCTAAATGTGTGTTTTTGCGCAGCCAGAATTGTTCTTCACTGGGCTGCAGAACTGGGCTGTCATTGTCTGTGTCTGTGTCTGTACCTGAGAGCAGAAGGCACGTTCCCCCCATCCCCTGCGGCCAGCAGGACAAGTGGCCAGCCCCTGTGCCAAGCAGAGCCCGCCGCTCCTGCTCCCTGCAGTTTACAAGCACTGTCCATTTTCACTGTTTAAGGGCAAGGGGAGCGCTCATGCAGCCAGGCCCGGTGGGAAGTGGGGAGGTGGCCCTTCTGCCTGCCCACTCTGGGGACTCTACAGGCCGCCAGTGACATGCTGCAGACACACAAACCTGGCACTGGGAGGAGGGCTGGGCACAGGGTGCTTCAGTTTACAAATGAAACCAGGCTTTTTTTTTTTTTTTTTTTTTTTCTTTTTGAGAGCAGCTGGGGGGCTGGGAGAGAATTCTGTTCCTAGACAGAGACAGTCCCTATTCACGTGCTAATGTATGTAGACCTGAAAGAAAGGTTTCTCAAACTTACCCCCACACGAGGTGGGGGCACATTAAAACAACACTTAAAACAACAATATATCTAAACAGTATAATCATTTGGGTTGATAAATATATTTCTGATTTTTGTCTTTACCCAGGGAAATTACCGCTTCATGAAACTTTTACTGGCTCGTAGAGGGAATTGGATGCAGAAGGACTTAGAGGACATGACACCATTGCATTTAACTACACGTCACAAAAGTCCAAAATGTTTAGCTCTGTTGTTAAAACATATGGCACCTGGAGAAGTGGATACCCAGGACAGAAATAAGGTAAAAGTACTGCTTACTTTAAGACAACACTTCTAGCAACTTTATAAATTGGTTTTATGCCAAACAATTGTATGTAAAAAATTATTTCAGTCAAATTTTTTCTAGTTCTTCAAAACAGAAATGTTTTCCTGATGCTAATGATGTTAAAGTTCATTCCACTGGGTTCATTGACGCTCTTCTTGAGAACAGTTACAACAACAGAGGATTCAAAAAATATCTTGCTTTTCTTCCTTAAAAAACCTTACATTTAGAATAATTTAATGATACAAGTAATTAAAAAGCTTTGTGCAGAAGGCCTTTAAAGCATTTGTAAATATCAAAGCCAAGTCTAATTACAATGAGGAGCTCAGTGACATGGTCTAGATGGTGGGTGGCTTGGATGGATGGAGCATGGTGCCTGTGGTTCCACGCTTGTGGGTCTGGGAGTTGGACTAGATGATCCTGTGGGTCCCTTCCAACTCAGAATAACCTGTGAAACCTGTGAAAAGAAAAGGAAAGGAAATTCCTTGGCACTGAGCTGAATGCAGTTTTGCTGTTGGCAAACATCTTTCCTAACACTAGGTGATCAATTTTGCTCTGCACTGGGGCCACTACAATGCTGGTGATATTGATACAGTTCTCTGTAGGTACTACTTTTGAGAAGTGTATGGTGGTTTAGCTTTGGCAAGTAGCCAAATCCCCACCCAGCCACTCTCTCACTCCCCCTTCTTAATGGGACAGATGTAGAAAATAGTTTCAGAAAGCTCCGAAGTTGAGATAAAGACAGTCATATTGGTTACCAAGTTACTCTCATGGGCAAAATAGAGTCAATATGAAGAAAATTAGTTTCATTTGTTGACAATTAAAATAGTTTTGTGTAGTAAGAAAATGAAAAAAATCCCCTAGAGTACCTTCAAACCACCACTCCCAGCCCCTTTTTTCCTGGCTCAGATTTACTCCTTCACTTCCATTCCTTCTCTTCTATGCACAAGGATGGTCCAAGGGTAAAAATATCCGTATACTATCTGGTTAACTGCCCTTTTTTCTGTATCTCTGCAAGTACAAATGGACAGTCTTCTAGTTATACATGTCTTTTTGACCTGAGATAGAATGTGATGCCGTTTGTCCAGAAGATTTTCTAATGGAGTCAGTCAAAGCTATCAAATTATTGTTCTTATTACAATTAAACCCCCTCGTTCGCAAGGAAGGGGACAGCCCAGAGGTCTCGCAGAAAGCCAAACTCGCAAAGAAGTGCAGGTTGTTAATATACATGCAGGCCATGCCCATTGTTCCACCCCCCTGGCAGTCTGGTGCGCTCCGGACCATTTTCTGCCTCTTGGACTGTCAACACATTGGGGCAAAGGGAACAGTTTCTGAGCTCCCTCTGACTCAGGAGACCCACCCCCCGAGAATCTGTTGGCTTTTCCGGGCTGCTGCGGCCATGCTCCCACAGCGCAAATCCCGCGCCGCAGCTCCCCCACCCCGACCCCGATGCGCGTGCCCACGGTGTCCTGGCATGGCATCTCGGACCACCGGGGCTGCTGCGGGGCTGGGGGCTGCTGCGGGGCTGGGGGCTGCTGCAGGGCTGGGGGCTGCTGGCCCTCCGGGGGCTGCTG
>WEKX01015768.1:16761-34271 GCA_013390025.1 Pitta sordida | reverse complement strand
CTGCGTGCCCTCCCTGGGGGGCGGGCCCATCCCACCTCCCAAGGAGACCCAGCACCGCCCCTCGGCAAAGCAGAGGCACAGCGCATGTGTGCTCTGGGGAACCTCGCAGACCCCAGAAGATGGACTTCTCCCCTCGGGGCCACTCAAGGCCACTGGGACAGCGGCACGGGTGGCTCCCTGCACCAGTGTCCCCTGCTGAGCAGAAAAGCATATTAATGAGCTGCCAATCAATGGGGAAGGTGGGCTTCACGGGACCTGAATAAGACTGCGGTCCCATGGTATAGGAGACCTGACTGTATATCATATAGTGCCTGTAATATTGTGAGTTGTGTCATGTCCCTTCCTTCACAAAGCCAAGTCATGCTCTACCGTATCAGTAAAATTACCAGGCTGCTTTGGAACAACACTGACTTCTAAGAGCCTCAGGAAATGATGTACTGATATTTGTTAAAAAGGAGTGTCATGAGAATGGCCAGCCATAAGAGATGATGGGTCGTAGAAAGAAAGTGGTACTGCTTTTAAAACAACTGATTTACTATTACTCTTCATACAGAGAGGTACTACCAGTCCACAGTAATGGTAATTTAACACATTTTAGAAAAAGGAATATTTGTATAGCATATAGTCACTGTAGGTTTTGAAATGCTCAGGTTAATGGGCTTCTTGAATTTGCTTAGCAGTGCTCAATTTAAAACTGATGTGAAATGGTTGCCTCCACTAGCATTAATAGTAGGGTATGAGGAGGCATCAGACTTTCACACAAGCCTGACTGATATTCTAGGTAAAGGATTTCTTGTGTTCCCTCATACATTTTGAACAAAACAGATCCATAGTTTTTGTTGGCATGCTTGATCCATGTTCTGTTTGGGAGATGATCACATTGCCTTTAGTAGAGAGGTTGCTAGTAATTACTGTGAACTGTGGTAATGTGTGAATATCTGGTTTAAGTTTTAGATGCTTGAGCAGTTTGTGTATGCTGAATCGTGAAAGAAACTTCTTTCAAAGAATGCAAAAATAGAAATATTCCCTAAGCCCATTCTTTTTCTGCAAGAATACAGTAACAAAAAGTAAGACACTGTGAATTTAGATAGCAAAAGAAAGACCAAAAACAAATTAGGTAACTACCATTGGAGGGGTAGGCATGGCAATGAATACAATGGAACTGTTGTTCCTGGTGATGGAGGCTTTTTAAGCATTGAGCAGGAATGTCCTTTTCTTACCGTTTGTAAGTGATCTTGGAACGTCAGCCCCTGATTGAAATGTGAGTGCCCTGATCAAGTGTATTTGGATCAGCTGATAATTAATGTACTAGCTTGTCAAAGCTGGGGTTAGTGGAAATCATCATTCCATGCCTCATATTCTGCCACAGAAGGACATAGTAAAAGAGAAGGAGACTGGACTTTCTAATGATGTATCTGCTTAAAGTCTGAAATCCTTACCTGATTTTATCAGATCCTAGGAAGCAGGATAAGAGGTGCAAGCCCAGTTTCTGACAAATGAATCTTCTGTCTCCTCTGGACAATAAAGTTGAACCAGCCTATGTCCTGGCAATCAACTGTTTGCCTTCCAGGATGTTCTGACATGTATCATGGAAACCCTGGCTATAATTACAACAGTCATTCTGGAGAGGTCATGCTGACTTCCTGACCATGTTAATTGTTTAACAAAGGTATACAAAACCCAGCCAAAACCTTTTAGGAGCATTGCCTGGTTTTTAGCAGATTTCCAAGGCAGTATTTAAAGCATTGCCAGATTCCCCACAACATGTAGAGCACTTTCCTCCCACTTCATGTCATGAGTAGTCACAGTAGCAGAAACGGAATTCCAGTTGCTGAAAGGCCATCTCAGGGACGGCATCCAACATGTTTGACCCTGTTGGGCACATAGCTTGTTCAGTTTCCTTACTGCAACTGTGCACATCAAGATTGTCAAATATAATTCCTGTGCAGGAGGGAGAGCAAGTGTCTTTTTTACATCTACTTCTGTGTAGGCAAGGCAGTAAACCAAGGCTACACTGGCCTTTTGGTAGCCGAAAGTTTCTGCTTTCAGTGCTACTCTCAGTTTCTGAGGATAGTGGTCAGCTCCACCTTTTAAGTAGCATTCATTAATTTACTACAAATTTCTACCATTAGAAGCTTTTCAATTCAAGTCCCAACAGGCTCTGGTGGCACTTTATGGTGCTAGGCTCTATGTCCTTGTTATCAGTTATCAGACATTTCCTTGCAGCCCCTCCAGTTATGTAGAATGAGCTCTTCTTCAGTGAATTACCAAGTAGACAACTATTGTTACCATGGTTAAACTAGCAGCTTAAAGCAACAAACACAAAAAAGTAGTCTCCTTTTTGCCTTTTTTACTGTGGGGAAGGTCAAACAGGTGGTCCAGACTGGTTGTGGAATCTCTGTCTGTGGAAATAACTAAAATTATGATTGAACAGGGTAGCATCCTCATCAACCTGTTCTAATTGACCCCGCTTTGAGCGAAGAGGTTGGACTAGGTGGTTTCTCTCATTCTATGAAAATATAACAAAGTCATATTTCAGGTTCTAACCAACTTTAATTTTCATATTACGGTAATCCCTCACCTCTCTACGGCTCAAATTTTGTGGCTTCACATCTTCGAAGTCCCCCCACCCCAGCAAAGATGCCATAGACTCGATTCTTTGCAGTATTTTTCCATGTCACATGAGCACAGGACAGCCGTGAATGCACAGAGTACCTCTGCTGTGCCAGGGGATGGGATTGGCACGCCCTACGGGGCAGGACTGGCATGCCCCATGGGGCAGGGAGGAGGCATCTCTTGCTCGCTTGGGGACTGCCCAGAGTTCACTGCATTATGAATGTTAAAAAAGTTACATGGCGGGGAAGGTTTATAACACAGAGTCAAGAGCTTGTTACAGCTGCTCACCCCAGGGCCAGGGCAGGACCCTGTCAGTCAGTGGCATTGCAACCACCCCCAGGGACCTAGAATCCCCTCTGCTGCTCCTGCCATGGGGGCCTGGGATCCCCTCCGCTGCCACTGCCAGTGCCATGGCAAAAGCCAGGGACTCTCCATGACAGCAGCCCAGCCACACTGAACCCAACAGACTCCCTGGGACTCCCCAGCAGTGGTGGGGGGGGCAGAAGAGATCCCCTTCGCTCCCCTCTCCTGTCACACAGTGCAGGAAGGTGCCAGGAATACCCCCCTGCCCCGACACCCTGGGCTGAGGGGAGCAGGCTGGTGGGTGTGGGTTATTTGCATATGTATGATCTGTCACTCTTCGCAGATTCCGGCTTTTGCGACACTCCCCTGGTCGCGAACCCCCACAAAATTTGAGGGATTACTGTTCCATAATTTCTCAACTTTCTAAATCTCATGAAAATTGTGTTTCAGCAAACTGCATTGCATTGGAGTGCCTACTACAATAACCCAGAGCATGTGAAACTTCTCATAAAACATGATTCAAATATTGGAATCCCTGATATTGAAGGAAAAATCCCACTTCACTGGGCAGCTAACAACAAGGACCCTAGTGCAATTCACACGGTCAAATGCATTCTGGTAAGATAGTCTTTTTATATGTATATAACACTTTATATACTTACTAAGTTACTCTGGTAGAAATATTTGTTATTCTCTTGAAATTTCTCATTTTAGTCCACTGACTCTTTAAGAAGGAAATAATTTGCTTTTCCTAATATACAGAATTTTATTTAACATAAAATCTTGAATGTTTTTGCTCTCTTGAAAAGGGTTTCTTTAGAGTTCTATGTCTGAATGTCATTTCTCTAACTCTTAGACTCTATGTACACTCTGAATTAGTTCATTATTTGTAACTATTCAATTTGGAGAATAAGGGAGGGAGGACAGACTTGCAAGCTTTCATAGTTAAAATGGCCAGTCATATTACTCATTTCAGTTACATCTTGCACACTGATTTCTTTGTTAGGTGTCTTTTCTTCATTATTTGAAAGTTTATTTCTAGTTAACTGTATTGAAAAGTCTAGTTTCATTTGGTTTTTCGAGTCAGAATTCTGAGAATTATTTGATCAATTATCAGTCAGGCCACAGTCATTTTTTGAGAGAATTTCCACAAAATTTTATGTATTGATTTAATACTTTTTTCCTTGATGGCATATTCTCTCTTTCTACAGTATTTCAATTTCATTTTCTACAATGACAGATAGAATGGGTACAATTGGTTCAGTGGGTACAAAAATCAGCTTGATTTTTACCTCAGTTTTTATTTTGTAGAAATCTCTGAGCTTCACTAACATGGAAAGATAAAGAAGTCTCATTTGAAATTTTCTCTCCTATTACAACAATCTTCCTGAATCTTTGTGTTTCAAAACTAGGCACATGGTGATTATATGGTAACTACAAGGACTTACATGTCTGTCTGACTGGTTAGCTTGCAATTCAAAATAGAAAGCAAAAGCTGCATGCAAAAAAAGAGGACATGTCTTCACTTCTTCCCATCAGCAAGCCAATGTTAGCCACTCCCAGGAAAGTGGAGAGCTTCATAAAGTATGCTTAATTTTGCTTGGGAAAGCAAATGGTGTAGCCATGAGCATTTTCCTTGCCCTTCCCCCCTGAGGACTCCCTGTCACTGAGCTTTTTTGCTGAGCATGATATTGTATGGTATGGAATATTGCTTGGGTCAATTTGTGTCAACTGTCTCATCTGTGTCCTGTCCCCATCTCTTACCCACTCCCAGCTCATTTACTGAGGGAAGCCAGGGAGCAGGACAAGGCCTGAAAAAGAGAAATCCTTAATGCTGTGCAAGTACTACTCATTAGTAGCCAAAACATGGGTATGTTATCAACAGTTTTAATCACAAATACGAAGCCCAGCACAACAGCTGCTGATTTGTTCATCCCTCAGTCTGTATTGGTACTGGGTTTTGCCCCAGCTCAGGTGCAGCGCCTTGCGCTTGACTTCATTGGACTTCATGAGTTTCCCATGGGCCCACTTGTCAAGTTTGTCCAGGTCCCTCTGGATGGTATCCCATCCCTCAGGCTTGTGAACTGTACTACTTATGTCAGTGTTGTCTTGCTGAAAGTGCACTCAATCCCTTCATCTGAATCATTGGTGAATCCATTAAATATCACTAGTCCTGCTACAACCTTCTGAGGGACACCACTTGTCATTGATGTCCACGGGGACATTGAGATGGTGTCTACTACTCTAGATGAAACTGCCCAACCAAATCCTCAGAGTCCACCCATCAAATCTCTCTCCAATTTAGAGAGAAGGCTGTGGTGAACCATGTAAAAGGCTTCACAGCAGTCCAGATAAATGAGATCTGTAGCCCTTCCCATGTCCACTGATACAGTCACTGTGTCATAGAAGGTTGGTCAAGCAGGGCTTGGTGATCGTCAGTTCCAATATCGCATCCACTTTGGCAGCACTGTCTCTTACCTGTCTTAAGAAGTTACCCTTCATTCATTCTAGGAGTCTCCTGGATTGCCTACAGCTTGCGATGCTGCTTCTCTGGCACATGTGAGGGTGGTTGAAGTCTCTCAGCAGGACAAGAGCCTTCAACCACTGTGCCTTCTGTAGCTGGAGCAAGAAGGGTTTGTCAGTAGGCTCCCCTTGGTCAGGCAGTCTGTAGTAGACACCAACCATGAGGTTCCCTTAGTTGCCTCAGTCTCTGATTCTTACTCACAGGCTTTTGACCTGCTCATGGCTGTTCTTCAGAGGCAGCACTTTGCATTCTATCCATCTCTTGATATAGAGGACAGCCCCTTTGGCCATGTTTTCTGTGCTGCCCTCTTCTTATAGCTCCACTCTAGTCATGGATTCATCTCACCAAGTTTCAGTAGTGGCAACTGGGCCATACCTTTTCTTGCAGAGGCTTACAACTCCTCCTGTTTGTAGCCCATGCTGCATGCAGCGGTGTAGAGGCACTTCAGCTGGGCTGTTAAGGGTGTATGTTTGATTCTGTCTGGCTTTTTCATGCATCAACTTAATTGTTTATATAGCAATTAGTTATATATATATATGCGTATTGATGGAGCAAGTTAATAACAAGTTTAAATGAAAAAGTAATTTAGCTATGCTGTAGAAGTTGATGATACAGAAACATTATTACTAGGTAATCACTCTGTTGATTGAATCTCTTGTTGAGTGTAAATACTTTTTTATGGTGATGGTGCCTCTGTTTAATCCTTTAATAAGATCTTCTCTCCAAACTGAAGTGTTTTTCTAACTTGTCTTGATAGATATTGTCCTAGCAGAGCTCGCAGTTTTCCCCTTGTTTTGTAGCTACTCTTTGCTTTATTACCCAGTTCTAGGTCTGTTGTCCAAGCATCATGTTTGATTGTTATTCCTTTCTAGGTCTTCATATCTGGGCTAACTTTTTAGTTTTTCATGTTCTTTCTGCATTGTATTTCTAATGTATGTACCATAGAGCTAAAATTTCTGTTGTCTTGTGCCATAACTTGTGTAATTGCATTTCTAAGTTCATGAAAATGCTGTCCTGTAGTGATAGCAGTACAAAAGGCATATGTCTGTGTCACTGTTGTCTCCTCTTTTTTAGTAAAATCCAACACAAAACATTTGTCTTTGCCTTCGGGATAGAGTGCTGTAAGCAGTGTACCATAATCTGCCAGAAGTCAGATATTAATGTCTACTGATGGTCAGCCTGCATTAGCAGCCTCTGTTGCCTGCTGACTGAGTTATGAAAAATCAACACTGCTGTTGTTTCTCTCATGCTATCTTTAACACTATGGAAGAATTCCCAAGAAAATTATTTTTCCTAGTGTCCTACTTGTAGTTCTCCCATGCTGCTTTACAAACACTTGGGTTTAGTTTTACTGAGACCACAGTCTATGGTATTGAAAAATACTATCTTGTTTTTCTATACTATGCCATTTGGATGTGGCCATTTATTGTCTCCTGTCAATAGGGTCATCTCTCTGTTTGACATTTGTAGAGTACACAGTCCATTGTATCATCAAAATAAACAATAAGGAAAAGAGCTTAACTGAATACTAAAATGTAGGTTGGGTTTGCCGAGATGACAGTTGTGCACACATTGATTTTATCTAATATTGAATTCAATAAAATACAGCAAAAATGGAACTTGACATTTATAGAAAGTAAGCATGTGAAGCAGAGAGAAACTCTGATCTGGAGATCCTCTCATGGTCAACTTCCTTTTCCACCTTTCCAGATTCAGCAGTGCTTGATTACATGAAAAACATTGGGAAGACTTAAGGAGAAAAGAACCAGATAAGGTTCCATTAATCTGCTGGAAGCAACTGCTTAGTACTCTCTATCTGTTTTGTTTCTCTTCTCTTTATTTATTCTTCATGGTAAGAGATATGGCATTTATTTATTTATACCACGCTTTCCAATATTGCCTACAATTCCATTGTTCTATGTGCTGCAGAAAAATGCTTAGCTTCTGTCCTTTCTGTGTATTTTGCTTAAAATATTAATATAGTATGACAGTTTAATTATAGCTAGTTTGACACCAAACCCACTTAAATTCCAAAGAAATTACAATCTTGCTTGTAGGCAGAAAGAGGCCTAGAAAATTTCAGTTTAAGTGGCCAAAAATTTCAAAGCACACAAGTGCTTTTAGACTCGAATGTAAATAGTGGCTTTGTCATTAGAAGATTCTTTACCATTTCACAAAAGTAACGTTTTGACTGTAGGGGATATGTTCTTGGCAATATCAGTGACTTCAAGTGAGGAGTTTTAAGAGTAATTTATTTAGTATGTTGTTGTGCTTCTGTAAGGCTTGAAAATTAGCTGTCAGGATTACATCGATAAATCATAGGCAAAATGAAGAAGCATTTGTTTTCTTGTTTGTCCATTCCGTTCTAACACATTTTCCTCTCAGTAATAACTTCTGTACGTATCATTGTTCATATTTAGTCATTCTTAAAAGTAATTTTTATAAACTGAATTGTTGCAGTGGCTCCATACTCCCCCTGCTGATCTCTGTGAACAGACAAAAAGTAAGCATATTATCGGTTTTCTCTTGAGAATTATTAAGGTTGGGGAAGAACATAGAACTTTTCACTGTAGGTTCAGGTAAATGCTTTTGAATGTGTATTAAAAGAAGTGTTATGTATGCTTTGATTGTTGTGGTTTGTGTGTGTAACAATCTTAACTTTGACTGAGATATAAACTTCTAGTTGAGAGTCACATTTATAATTTTAAAAATATTTTTAATATATTATCTGTTATTGTACTAGTGACTAGATATATTAATGAATTCCAGTATGTTCCAAGTATGTTAGATTTTTTTTTTGTCTAGGAAAAGATGGCTAACACTACTGATATCTAATCTAAAACTGATTAAGTTTTTTATATGTGAGACAGGCAACTTAATTAGCATTTCATTAGCATTGACAGATGTTAATACTAAGCCAATCTCCATCATCTTTGAAAAGACGTGGAAAACAGGAGAGGTGTCTGAGGACTGGAGGAAAGCCAGTGTCACTCCAGTGTCTTCAGAAAGGGCAAGAAGGAGGACCCAGGAAACTACAGGCCATTCAGCATCACCTCACTGCCTGGACAGGTGATGGAACATCCTGCATGTCGTCTCTAAGTGTGTGGAGGAAAAAATGGTTATCAGTAGTTAACATGGATTCACCGAGGCGAAATCGTGTTCGACCAATATGCCTTCTATGGTGGCATGACTGGCTGGGTAGATGAGGGGAGTTGTGGGTCTTGTCTATCTTGACCTCAGCAAGGCTTTTGATACTGTCCCCATAACATTCTCATGAGTGAACTCAAGGAGTGTGGGTTAGATAGGTGGACAGTAAGGTGTGGCTGAATAGTAGAACTCAAACTGATGAGTCAGTGACATGGAGTCTAGTTGAGGCCTGTATCTAGCAGTGTTCCCCAGGGCTCAGTATTGGGCCCAATCTCCTTCAATTTATTCTTCAGTGACCTGGATGAAGGAACAGACTATACCGTCAGCAGGTTTGCTGATGATGCAAAACTGGGGGATGTGGCTGATACACCCGAAGGTTGTGCTGCTATTCAGTGGGACCTGGACCAGATGGAGAGTTGGGCAGAGAGGAGTCTAATAAAGTTCAACAAAGGCAAGTGTCCTGCACCTGGGGAGGAATAGCCCCAGGTGCAGGTGGGTACATGGTTGCAGGTGTTCAAGGGGTTGAGCTGCTGCAAAGCTGCTCTGCAGAAAAGGACTTGGGGGTCCTGTTGGACAACAAGCTGTCCATGAGCCAGCAGTGTGCCCTGGGGGCCAAGAGGGCCAATGGTATCCTGGAGTGCATTAGGAAGAGCATTTCTAGCAGGTTACAGGAGGTGATTCTGCCCTTCTACTCAGACCTGATGAGACGGCATCAGGAGTGCTGTCTCCAAGTCTGGGCTCCATAGTTCAAGAAAGACTAGGAGCTACTGGAGAGGGTCCAGCTAAGTGCCATAAAGATTACAAGGGGACTGTAGCATCTCTTTTAGGAGGAAAGGCTGAGAGAGCTAGGACTGTTCAGCCTGGAGAAGAGATGACTGAAGGGATTGTCAGACCCAATAATCCATAAAAAGCTGCGAAAACTGCTTCATCATTGTTCGAGTCTAGTTTATCTCTTAAGACACCTGAAAACAGCTGTGTCGAAGTGTGGGCATGAGTCTGCAACAGCCCTATAAAGAAAGCAGCTACAAGTTACTAGTTAGGAGGAGAGAGAGGGGGCAGGAACTCTGCAGGGGTTCTCCCTCCCAGGAGGTCACTCATTACCCCTTCCTTGTCTCCTCATTCTGCTGCTCCTCTCTGCTCCCTCACCACCATCATGGAAAAACCACCAGAAGCCTGAGTGCCTGCTCCAGCAATCCAGAGAGAGAGAAACCAGCCTCCAGGGATCAAAGCTGCCAATCCTCACCTGTGTCCTGAAGCCCTTACCCTGCATTCCTCCAAAGCCTGAGTCCCGAGTCACTGCAGGAACACACGCTGTGGAGGGACCTTTGAATCCATCCCAACTCACATGGCTTGGAGACGTGTTCATGGCACATAGCAGACTCCAACCCCACGTGGGAGATTGGGATCGAGGCAAGACTGCTGGAAACAGGAAACCTCTCTCTCTCCACGAACTGAGTACTGGCGCTGCCTAGCAATGCAGACACCCAAGAGACACACAACCGTGCTGCTTCCAGCAAGTAGGGGGAGGGGAGTGCATTTTTTTCCCCGTCCCCTGCACACGCCACATTTTTGTCAGGTAGCAAGTTGGTGGTTTGGTTACTTTTCCCATGCTTCTCAAGTAATCTTAACTTCTTTCTTCTGACTTTTATCTGTCTTTTCCTCCTCTTTCCCTATGGTTTAGCTTTAATAAAAGTCCATTTATCATTTTGGAATCCAGCATCCAGTCTCGTTTGATCTTAATTTTGCTTTGGGAACTTAAAGAAACCTTTTAACTGGTTCATAACAGGGATCTTATGAGTACATACGAATACCTTAAGTGTAGGTGTCAAGAGAATGGAACCAGAAGCTTTTCAGTTGTGCCTAGCAACATGATAAAAGGCAACAGGCACAAACTGAAACACGGGGGGGTTCCATCTGATTATGAAGAAAAACTTGTTTATTGTGATGGTGGCTGTGCATTGGAACAGGCTGTCCAGAGAGGTTGTGGAGTCTTCTTCTCTGGTGCTACTCAAAACTTGCCTGGACGTGATTCTGTGCAACCTGCTCTAGGTGAACCTGGTTTAGCAGGGAATTGGACTAGATGATCTGCAGAGGTCGCTTCCAGTGCCAACTATTCTGTGATTCTGTATTTATATACAGTATGCAAGGTACATAAATGTATAGCTCTAGAAAACTTTTACTAATCAAATACTAGGATGTTTGACATCCTAGTATTAATCCTAAGATTAAAAATCTCAGGACTACATTCCTTTTCTCTTTTGCATAAGGTTCCCATGAATTTAGTGTATTGTTCTGAATTGTTGGAGATAGAACAGCAGACTTACTCCCTACAGTTTATTTAAACTCTTGTTTTGACATTCTGCTTCTGCTCTAGATATTTAGTGTCCTGCATTCTGAGTTTCTATTGTATTAGCATTAACCAGTTTCTATAGTGATGCCTCTTTTTTTTTTTAAAAAAATGAAGTTTAAAATTTGTATTTTATGGGCCTTTATGATATTTGCCATTTGGAGATCTCTGCAATGCTAAGATGATATTCATTTGTACCTGTTCTGTTCTTTTGCTTGAGAAAGTAATGAAGAGAAATCTGTACTGAAGAATGTTCATGAGAGAGAAAAATATCATAACACAAAACTATATATCTATGAGCCTTATGTGAAAGTAATTTAGCTCGTTTTTTAAGAAAAGGTGATGAAAAGTTAAATTATGTCTTTTAATGCCTGTGTTATATGATCAAGTGGCTAATCATGATACTGTAAAAGATTTTTTTAAATCAGAATTAGGCCCTTTACATGTAGATGTATTCATTAGAAGTACGTACTCTCTAACTTACTTTTACCCTGTCTGCTAGAGATCTTGACAGTTCCTTTAGAAATACTTTGGAGGTTTAAAATGCTAAAAACTTGGTACAGTGATCCCCCGTTACTCGCGGGCTGTTGGGTCTGGTCCTCCTCATGCAAGTCGTGGAATCCACGAAGATAGTGACCCCACTACATAGTCAAGTATGCCATGCCCATAAGCACGCCCACTCCCCTAATAAGGTCTGGAGGTTGGTCCTGAGAGCGGGGCTTGTCTCAGTTGTCTGGCTGTGCTCCACCAAGGCAGGCGAGCGCCAGAGCGGGGGGTGAGTTGCGGGGTGGGTGCTGAGCCACGGCGCCAGCACCGAGTGGCGGGCACGGCCCGTGGGCACACAATGGCACACACACAATGGCAGCCCCGTCACCCTGTCTTGTAGCCTGGCAGAAGACAATTCCAGCTGTGCGAAAACGCACATTTACACTAAATGCATCCCGGCTGCGCCGCGCCAGCTCCCGGCTGGGCCCAATTTACATATTCATGAGCAGACTGGGCTCGCGGTAGGTTCTGCATGTTCTGCACATGCGTCAGGTCCCACAACTCGCTGGAAAATCAACAGTGAGTATGCAGGTCCCTCAAATTACAGACCGCAACTATACGGAGGATCACTGTAGAATGAAAACAGTACGATTAACTTGTTCAAAAATGGGAGTATCCTAGAAGAAAACATGAAGATATATATGTCATTTTCAAATTAGAAAATCAAGTAAGAAGATCTAGTTATTTTCACAAGAGTCAGAGTTAATCTTTGAAAATCTGTGTAAGGAGCCACTTGCACAACAAACTGGTAAAGCTATGGATTATGTACCAGAAATCAGGTCATGTGCAATAATTAAGTATAAAAAGGTTCCATAAGAAATTCTGGAAAGTGACCTATATGGTAACACAAGTATAGCTATAATCTACTGAACAAGGACAGTTTATCTCCTTAACATAAGACTAAAAAAAAATCTGTAAAGAATATGTAGTTCTCTTCGATTTATTTTTTTTTTAATTTTGTATTTTTTTTTCTTTTAAAGGAAGCTGCACCTACAGAATCTCTGCTTAACTGGCAAGATTATGAAGGACGAACTCCCCTTCATTTTGCTGTTGCAGATGGCAATGTAGCAGTGGTTGATGTCCTGACCTCCTACGAAGGCTGCAATGTAACATCTTATGACAACTTGTTTCGAACTCCCCTTCACTGGGCAGCCTTACTTGGTAAGCTGAAGAATGCTAAAATGATTTAGTGGCTAATTGACTAATGT
Organism: Pitta sordida; assembly: GCA_013390025.1. Lineage (NCBI taxonomy): Eukaryota > Metazoa > Chordata > Aves > Passeriformes > Pittidae > Pitta > Pitta sordida. The sequence goes on along the minus strand of WEKX01015768.1, from coordinate 21,580 downwards.
TTCTGATTTTTATTTAATTCCAGCCTGGCATTATGCTAACTAATCTCTTAGAACAATAATAGTTTCAGCTAAACCAGAAGTTTGTGTGTTAACTAATTATTTTTAGTTTGGCTTCTCTAAAGCCCTGTCAAATTCATTACTTCAACAGGCTGTATATGCTTATGGTTTAAGAGCAGTTAGAGCATATTGAGATGTTCTTGCAAATGTAGCTTTGATCATAGGTTATGAAAACCACTGGTAGTCTGGAACAGTGGTGTCCGAAGTGGGGTGTGCACACCCAGCATGAGTACAAGACAACCTTGCACAATGTAATGCGTGAAGAGAATATCAGAACTTCTGTTTTTTATGTGGCAAAGAAAAAAAAGAAAGATAACTTTAGTAATATTTCTTATGTCTATGCTAGTACCCTCACTTGGTCCATATGTAGGATGGTCCATACGTAAGGGTTTGTGAGATGCCCGAAGGAGGTGAGTTGCTCCTCAATGCAGAGTGGTTGACAGTGATGTGTTCTTCACTTTCAGCCTATTGTGATGCATTGCAGTTTATGTGTGCCTGCTTAACTGGATTTATAATCATATTACCTAGTTTTTATTACACTACACCTTCCAAAATAAACAAATGACTTAAAAAGACTCCCACAAAGACACTGCAGATAATCTGATAATGCCAGCTGGCACTTGTCCTAAATTAGTACAAGGTCTACATCAGACATATTATGACGATCTAATCAGACCTGACAACACGTTTTATTCAGATAAAGGGGTTTTTTTCTGTTCAGATTGTTACCCTGAGACTCAGATGCTCTGTAAATTATAACCTTGCATATGTGAATTCTGCACCATTTGATTTTACAAGTTACAAAGCTGGATTTTTGCAAAACAACTTAAAACCTGATTAAATATAAATAGTCTAAATGCAGAGAAACACAACTCATAAAATGACAGCCACAAAAATAATACGATTTAGAAAATTGACCTGCTTTCTATTCTCCTATGTGCAGGAGGAAAAAGTAACCACCATCTAGGGGATAAAAGAATCTTCAAACAGTCTCTCTCCCCTTTTAACAGGCTTCATCCCAATGACCCTTTGGGACACTGCAGACAAAGAATGCCAATAAAACAATCAGATTGCTCACTGGAGTGAGTTACTGCAATTCCAGTGACAATAAACGAGTAGTTTGATTATGTTTATTAAAAAAATAAGAAAGAAGGAAGGATGGTCTCAGATTTGCATTTACATTTAAGTAGGGATATTGAATTTTTACAGAGAAATTGTGAAGCATTTTAAGTGTCATAGGATCGGTCTCCCAAAGAAATAATCATTATCACTTGCTTCTGCCAAGGAAGCAAAATTTATTGTTTCGAAATTGATTGTATTTAAGAGAGAAGTTTTGTCTGTTGGAAAAATGGATTGTCTAATCCATGTAGAATAAAGAGAGATGTGCCAAGACCTCCAGGTTAGTTTGTGAACTCGATGAGGTCTCTAGGTGGCATATACCCTCAGGGAACGTCTGGTTGGTAAATCATTATGTATTAATTTTTAGGGTTCTGGTTTTAAGTTGAATACTGAATGTTGTATGTAGATCTTGAAGAGACTAAGATGTTACTAGATATATTAGCAGGAGGAAGTTTAATGTAGTGCTGGATTACAACCACAAATTTTTTGTAGAGGTGGTGGAGTGCATCTGACTGCATCTTAGTGCTTTGTTGCTCCTGTAACCTTTTATTTTGTGTAGATAAAAGTCTCAGCCAAGTTACACCTCTTCTTAATAAAAGTACTACGGAAACAACAGTTCTTGACCTCAAGAAATGAGTTTTAGTGCTTACGTTAAAGTGTGACATCCATCTTTGCACCAATTTACAGAATTCACAGAATTCACAGAATTCACAGAATATTCTGAGTTGGAAGGGACCCACAAGGATCATCGAGTCCAACTCTTAACACTGTCTCCCTGGCGGGAATTGAACCCAGGTCTCCCACACGCCAGGTGGGGACACTTACCACTGTACTAAAGTGGATAAGTTATTTACTCTTACACCCAATACAGGGTTTTTTTCTGAGTCCCTCAAGCCTTCTTTCTCAGAGATAATTTAGCTAGACTTCCTGTTCTGATTAGAGAGTTAAGTTCCCTTTTTCCAGCTGTCTGTCCTGAAAGTTCAGGCACCTTTTTTTCAGGCTCAGTACTCCTATGTTTTTCCTGCTAGAATTTCCCTCCAAACCGACTTCTCCCAGTGCACCTCAATTTACTTCTTATAGTCTTGAGGTGGGAAGAGCATAGCAGCTTTACATCTTTTCTTCTTATGCTTTCAAGCAAATATATAAATGAATCAATTGACTTTAGTGGCAAATACTACATTGTGCCTCTGTTTTCCCTCTGTCTGTGAAGTGACTATTAAGTTTACTCATCCTCCAAAATGTGATGATTTTGATCTAAAAATATTTTAATCTGCTTTGATAGATGGAGTAGTGAGTTTGTTGTTTACGGTAGCTGGTAGTAGACTAGCCTCCAGACCCCGATACACATTTTCACTTGAAATTCTGGTTAAACAAAACCCAAGTAAAGAATTTACACTTGATTTCTGTGCAACAATGTGACTTATGAGGAAATTGTCAACATTAGTTTCACCTGTCTTTTAATGCAGACGGACAAATGCACATGATCATCATCAGTCTCTGCTCATTTTACTGTTTCTGACTGACATGTCACTCAAATGCAGCATCTGAACTGAATTATCATAAGCTTTTTCTGGAAAAATTTGATTAATTCATTGCAAAATTAATATCATAGTTGTCTGGCCAGCTACTGATGGTTTCTGATTTAGAGATGCGCCCCCCCCCAAATGAGAATACAGTGTATGGTACTGGAGCACTATTGAGAAGAAAGTCCATGCCAGGTTTAGTAGATATCAAGTCTTATGTTTCTCTCTTATTTTTAGACTATAATGGCTACAACACAAACATACTATTATTATTGAAGTCTGATAATTTCCTTCTGTTTTGTTTGGATTATTTTTAATGTGTTTTTTTTTTATATGGAGGTGTTTAGGATTTGATACTTCTCTGGTTTTATTATATTATTTTTCTCAGGTCATGCACAGATTGTCCATCTCTTATTAGAAAGAAATAAGTTTGGAACTATTCCATCTGACAGTCAAGGTGCAACTCCCTTACATTATGCAGCGCAGAGCAACTTTGCTGTAAGTAGCACATACCCTAAATGTGTAGTAAATACATTTTGATGAAATGTTTGTGTTGTAAATATTTTGAGTTGGAGGGAGTTTATTAAATCATATAAACAAAATGTTGTTGGCATCAGTTTAACTCTGACTTTTCCTGTTATGTGATATAAATGTGGTAGTTTTAAATTATTAGAAACAGATTTTTAAAAACTTACTTTCTGTAAAAAAAAAGGCCCTTTGAGCTATATGTTTGCATCAGAGCACACAGCAGTCATTCAGGTACTTCAGTAGAAGAAAGCAGAACGGCACCTACTGTTTTATAATGGTTTCATTTTTTAAGGCTCATTATAGAAAAAGCTAAGCAGTTATAAGGTATCTAGAGTAAAATGACCTGTTTGAGTATTTTCACAGCTGTTGCAGTACCAGTCAAACCAGTCTTTGCGTTCAAGAAGATGATTAATGTGTGAATATTTGGCATGATGAATGAGCTGTTGTCTCATAAAGCATGGCTACAGGGTTGAGTAGCTTGTGTCATAGTTCTTTAGGAGCACTATATTTTTAAAAGTTTTTAATTTATTTTTTTTTAATTCAGACAACAAAGGAAATTGGTTTCTCACATAGTTTAATTCTTACTTGGGTATAATAGGCAAATTTTTTTTCCAGAGAAAAATCAGATACAGTACAGACAAGTGTAAAACTTAGCAGCTTAATGATTGCTGGTTGTAGATGTTACAGGAGTAGTTCTCAAGCAGAGAAATTTAAGAAAGCTTTTCTCAAGCTCCGTGCCTCATAGTTTTCATAACCTCTCTTTATAAAAAGGGTTATTTAGTTCCTAATTAATGTAGTTATGTGCTCCATGTTGCAACATTTTCTTGACAGGGAAACTAATTTCCATCTTTCTTACATACCTGTATGTTAATTTTCATAAAGCAAGGAAAACTTTAGTTCCCTTGAGAACAATTCAAGTTAGAAAATTCAAGTTAACAAATTCAGAAGTACTGTTAAAAGAGGGGGCTGACCAATGTCTATTAATACCACAGCTGGCACCTCAGGGTTCCTTGTGAGTTTGGGTTCTTTTATCTTTTTGTTCTTTCTCTTTTTTATACTGATAAATTGATAAAAAAATATTTTTCATGCTGGCTGTCTTTCTCGGGCCTTGATTCAGTTGAATGAAACATCTTCATCATGTGGCTGCCTTTTGATCCCATCAGGCAGCCAAACTATAATACAGTTATACCTCCTCCATCACGAGGAAAGGGACAGGCCAAGGCGTCGCGAAACATTAATCTTGCAAAGAACTGCAGGTGGTTAATATGCATGCAGGCCACGCCCATTGCTCCACCCCCTGGAACTCCGGAGCTCTGTGGACAATTCTCTGCTCCTTCCCCTTGTCTCTCTTGGCACAAGCGAGCAAAGGGAACCGTTTCTGAGCGGCTGCTGTGACCGTGTGTGCTCCCAGCGCAAACTCCACGCCGCTGCCTCCCGCCCCGGCCCAGCCCCGCTGCTCGCGCCGTCCCACACGCTCTCGCCCTGCCCGCGCATGCTCATGTTGCCACCACGGCAGGTAAGGGGTGTCCTTGAGCTCTGGTCAGTATTCTTGGAGCCTGGAAAAAGCTTAACTTTGCAACATTGAGACACCC
>WEKX01015767.1:36475-52950 GCA_013390025.1 Pitta sordida | reverse complement strand
AGCTTGCAGGAGTGCTCCGGGCACTCTCACAAGCACCACTGGTGGGGAACTGGCAGTCACTCCAAAGCAGCCCCAAACCACCTCCTGGCAATGCTCAGCCTGACCAAGAATACTCACCCAGCTTCACTGATCCGTCCAGGCCCAGAAGAATGTTGTCGCTTTTGATGTCTCTGTGGATCACCTGCTTGGAGTGAAGGAAGGCCAGTCCTTGCAGGCACTGAGAGAGAGAGAAAGAAGCAACAGGAGGGTAAAAATAAGCCATCTGATTTCATCAGGCAAGGAGGGTAATAGGTGGGGCTTGATGATCTCAATGGTCTTTTGCAGGGACATTGGCAGGCAGATCCCTCCAGAGTCTCTTTCTTTTTGTGTCGTAACAGCAATACGGGAAGAAAGGTCTGAACAGGAAAACCCTGCTCTTCACACAAGGACAGTCCTGTCCAACCCATCAGAAGCCAGACCAGGATCACTCACCTCCTGACAGACAGCTGCTATCTGTCCTTCAGCCACCTCTATCTCTGTCTCTCTAACTACAGCAGATAAAGGGCCTCCGTCCATGTACTCCATCACCAGCCAGAACTGTAGCTGGAAGAGGACAACAGTGTGGATGAGAATGTGCACAGCTCAATTGCCTGATGGAAAAGATGAGTCTCCTGAGTTGTGTTTCCAGGACACTTGTCAGTGAAGACAGACTGAAAGGAAAGACGTTTCGCCTCACCTACTCAGGGCTTGGAAATCTGTGCAGTCTCAATGAGAAAGGCACAGTTTAGTGACAACAAAGATAAATCTGGAACCATGGCACATCCCCTCAGCCGCTTCATCATCTTAACGCATCAATTCCACCCTTCACTCCAGCCACAAGGAGACACAGTTGTCACAGCTCTTATCCAGGGGGAGAAGGACATGCAGCAACGAGGACAGAATTTGGTCAACCCATTGGAAAACTTGGCATCAAACCACAAACCAACATGGAGGGAGAGAACAGGCAGGTTAAGGATTGAGTGAGAGATCCAGGCTTTGGAAAACAGTGTTCAAAAGGTGTGTGCCAGGAACCGCTGAAGCAGACAAAATGTAATCACCTCCTATACATCAAGCACAGGTAAATTAAGAATAATAAAAGATCCATTTTCTGCCAGGGAATAGGAGGCTTTTTAACCTTGGCCATGCAAATCTGTAAAGGAACATTATTTCACATGATAGTACCAGAACTACTTACCTGTCTAAATAGGTCACAATATGCAAGTTCGTCGTGTTTGCCATACGCCCCATGATCAGGATTTCATTCAGGACATTCTTGCAGCTCTGTTGCTGGAGGTTAATTTGCTTTATGGCCACCTGAAAGGAAGTGGAAAACCATGAACTTGGAAAGTGTGTTGCATGAGACCACAGTGAGCCTGGAGTGCAGGATNTCTAATAAAGGCTTGGATTTACAGCCCAGGAGCCCTGCAGCTCTGCCAGGTAGGGTGTCCAAGGGAAAACTCAGCTCCAACAGGAAGAAAAGAGACTGGTACAAATAAATGTAAATGCTGAATTATGGGGGGCAGGGGAGTGGTGGTTCACAGGTTATTCTGAGTTGGAAGGGACCCACAAGGATGATCCCTTTTCTTTTTTTGTGCCTATGCATGTGTGTATTTTTTCCAGGCAATGGACTGGGAGCTCCTGAGAACTCTTCTCTCACAGCTATCAGCTGGGAAGAAAGTTTTTGCTACTTCCATTAGCCTGGCTCTCTTCCTGGGAGCCCTAGGAAAGGATTTCCCCTAACAAAATAAGCAAGCAGGTGCCACACACTTGAGGGAAGGGACATCTTCGAAGTCCTGCTGCTTGCTGTAGGCAGGGCACTGCCAGCATCGAGATGTCTTGGACTTTGCCTTCGGGCCACAGCTGTAAATTCTGACCAGGACTCAGAGGTGGGAAAATCTGAGCCCAGGGGCTGAACGTGCTCAGAGCTTGCCTGACTTCACCCTTGATACGGCACCAGCAAAATACCCAGCCCATGGTTTGGGGTAAGTCAGTGGGGTTGCACTCACCCTTGGCCAAGCAGTTCCCATCCAGTATATATCTCCTCAGGATGTCTCAGAGTTGCAACTATCCCTGAAAGAAACCAAAAGCAGTGTCCTGAGTTCAATTCAGAAATACCACCTTCCAGCAGATCCCAAGTGCAGCCCCAGTGCCTCGGGGCCTGAGCCCTTTGTGGTCGGGGGGGGAACAACTGCACCCCCCCCACCCCCACAGGCAGCTCTGGAACACAGAAGGCTGCCCAAAGTCTGACTGTCTGGCTGCCTGGAAAGGGAAACCTTGACAGGAAACCAAGCCCATCGAGAAATATTCAGAGGGGACAGAGATCAGAATGAAACAGGTGCCCAGGCAAGTGTTTGTTGTCTTGTTTGTAGACAGAGAGGGGGAACAGTGGAACATTGGTTTTCTTGGGAATAAACACTCAGGGAGACTCAGCCAAAGCTGAAATACTCCAGACAATCAAGTGTGCCTTGGGATGCCTTACTCAGTAGCCTCAGGGACTCCTTCTCCTCCTCTTCCATCTTTGGAGGTGCTCTGTGTCTAGGGATGAGTTGCTTGCACTCCAGTGCTCAATTTTGAGAGGGGAGGCTTCTTTAGGGGGTACTGCTGCAGCCACGGGCTTGATGACAGGGTCGCCTCTGTAGATCTGGGACAGGAAATTGGTTTGTGTCAGAAAGGGGGCTAGCAGAGATGCCCCAGAGATCACTTTTCAAGTGCAAGCCCTTGGGAAGATGCTGCATCCAGGGCTCTTAAACTGTTCTCTTTTTTATTGATGTCCACTTCTCAAAATGAACAGAAAACCTTTGCCATCAATCACTTGCTGGGACCGACCTGCAGACCTCCTCTGGCCCAAGAGATATGTTTCAGGCCCTTCTTACTGTCCCTTCCTTTGTCCCCGGGCTACTCAGGCTTCCCTAACCATTCCCTCGCTCCTCTCTCACCATCTGCCACAGCTCCTCCACCTGCTTCCGCCTTAGGAGATGCTCGGCCTCCGTCTGCGACAGCTTCTCCAACAGAGCCATCTTCTCATCCTCCTTCTCCTGCAGCACCTGCACAGCAAGGGAGAGAAGATGCTTTAAACTTCCCAGACAACATTGGCAGGAGCTTGCAAGGACAGAGCCAAGGGTTCCCCCTCCAGTCAAACAGAGCCAAGCAGAGACTGCAGCTTCCCCCTGTCAGCCAGAGCCCAGACTATGAAGAAAGGGTAAGAACGGGTTTCAATTTCACCCCACTATGAGGACAAGATTCACAGTGGGTATGGGCAACCGGTTCCAAAATCTATCTGGGTTCCCATGTTGACCTGAAAAAACACCTCCAAAAACTAGGCCAGCAGGAACAGGCCAGCAGAAATCCATTTGGATGATTTCTGGCCACCCAGCCCAAGGATCAGCCCTGCTGTCCAAAGGGGCAGCTGAGATTCAGCAGAGCAGGAAGTCTCCTTCAGCCCAGCTGCAATGGAGGCCATGGCAGGATGGCAGGCAGAGGGATTACCCCCATCAGCCTGTTGCTCTGCCATGGAAAGGCGAGAAGGGCAGAGATCACTGGCTGCATGACTGCAGTGGCTACCACTGGGCCACTCACCTGGTTGTGCAGGGCCTCCTTCTGCTGAAGGAAGAGAGACAATTCCAGTTGGGAATGTTCCATCTCTTCCTTTATCCTCTCCTGCGCTGCTTCCATCTCTCTCTGTGCCTCCCACCGCTCTACTCGCAGCTTTTTCCTCAAGAGCTGTAAACACAAATGGAGAGAAACCTACTGGAACTTGCCACCCTGTTCAGGTTTCCCTCTTTCCATCTCCAATCCCATTCATTCAGCCCCTTTCTTCTGCTTCTCTACCCAGCTCTGCTCCCATCCTAACCCGTCCTTCCTGGGGCTCATTTCTGGGTCCTGCAGAGCTCTGTGCTTTCAGTAGGCCTTCCCTCCTCAGTCCCAAGAGACACTTTTCAGGCCCTTCTTGCTGCCCCTCCCTTTGTCACTGCGCTACTTGGGCTTACCTGAGCATTCTGGCGCTCCTCTATCAGCTTCTGCTGTTGCTGCTCCACCTCCTGCTGCATTTGGAGCAGCTCCGTCTGAGTCTGGGACAGCTTCTCAAGAACAGCAGTCTTCTCATGTACCTTTTCTTGCAGAACCTGCACAGAAAGGAAAAGAGGGCGCCTTTAAATTTCCCACACAGCATTTGTGGGCCATGGCTCCCAGACTGAGAGCCTCACACATCCCCAAAGCACTGTGCTGCTGCTGCTACACTTCTGCCTCATCCTTTGTCCATGCGCAGGCACAGATTCCTGAGGGAGTCAGGCGGGAGAAACCTGGTCCAACCACGGCTGACACCTCAACAAACCCTTAGGCAGCTAACAGAAAATATGTGGCATTTCCCAAGAGCCTGGCCTTGCAGCCCAAGGCATTCCTCCTATTTTGCAAGAAGACAAACTTATGGGTCTCATGTCCTCTTGAGGCCTGCAGCGCCATTCCTGCCATTCCTGCCTTCCTTAAATCTACACTCCGGTAACCTCTCATATCAGAGGTCCTGTCCCTCCTTTCACAGTCTTTCCTGTGAAAGAAGGTAAGCTCTGGCTCCTACCTTCAGCTTTCATCACCTCCTTGGCCTGCCTGATAGCATCAACTTTGTCTTCCAGATGGCGCCCAACCACCTCCAGCTGAGACACCTGCTGCTGAGCCTCCAACAGGCGGTGTTCCATGGTCTCATTCATAGCCGTACAAATTGGGAAGATGAGGAGAAATCGTTGGCTTGCTCCTGGCACCCGCAGGGAGTTCTTCCAGGAGGTTGTGGCCCAAGATCCCTACACCTGAGTACGGAAAATGGCTTGTGTGGAAACTTGCATGTAGCAAGTGTATTGAAAATAATAAAGGTGCTTCCCACTCCGGCACAGACGCACACAATTCTCAGCCCCCGTTGCTGCCCATAACCACTCTAGCAGCTTCTCCAGTTCCTTAGTGCCCGTCCTGTGCCTGCCCACTCCGCCCCGGCGTGGCCAGGCACCAACCCGCCAGCCCCCGCGGGTTAGGGGAATGTGCCTCCTGCTCTCACGGACAGGCACACACAATGGCTGCCCCATGCTCCAGCGAGGGAGGCGGGTAGTTGCTGCATTTGGCAGCAGCGCAAACAGGCAGGTGAGTGCCAGCTGCAGCAGCCAAGCAGCCCCTGGGCTTCACCAGGCCTCATCCATGGGACCTGCCTGACTGTGGGCACACAAAGGGCACTGCAGGGGTGGGAAGGTGCCTCCCGCTCTCACGTACAGACACACACAATGGCAGCCCCATCACCCGGTCTTGTAGCCCGACGGAGGACAACTCCAGCCGTGCAAAAACACATATTTACACTAAACGCCTCCCGGCCGTGTCACGGTGGCTCCTGGCTGGGACCAATTTACATATTCATCAGCAGACTGGGATCGTGGTAGGTTCTGGATGTTCTGCGCATGGGCCAGGTCCCACAGCTCACTGAAAAATCAACAGTGACTAATCGGATCCTGCAAATTATGGATCGAGACCATGCGGAAGATCACATTATTATGTAGTACTGTGTATGTTCAGGTTCATACAAAGCAGAAAGGATTCATTGCTAATGCTGTAGTTACTTTTTTAAAAATTACTGTAGACATCTAAAACTGATGGAAGAAGAATGATTAGAGTATATAGGTAAAGTAGTCTACCATAAGTCCCTGCACTGGTTCATCAGCCGAATTCATGAGCTTCGGTGTCCACCAAAACATTCCTGGCAGAAATGACTCTGCAGAATTTTTTTTGTTATTACTTCCCATGATTTAAAGACAATAAATACTCTAAATAATATTATGGCAGATGAACATGTCTTCTCATGCAGAACTCTATTGGTTCAGCAGAATTCCTTGGCTTTGTCTTCAAGAAATATGTTGGAGTATCCCAACTGGAGACTGAAGCCTTGATTTTGGATAGAAGCAGAAGTTTTTTAGAGTATGAAATATGTTTCCTGGGTGTGTAAGATGTGATTTTTTTTCCCCAGATAAAAATATTGGGGGTTGGGTTTTTTTGTTTGATTGTGGTACAACAGCAGTACATTAATTCCCCNTTGATGCAGGCCAGGATGCTGTTGGCCCTTTTGGCTGCCTGGGCACACTGCTGGCTCATGTTAAGTTTGCAGTCCACTCATACCCCCAAATCTCTTTCCACCTCACCATTCTCCAAGCATTCCGTTCCCAGCCTATAATTCTGCTTGGGGTTATTATGACCAAAATGCAGAAACCGACATTTAGACTTATTAAATTTCATTCTATTGGAATCTGCCCATCTCTTCAGTCAATCACTTGATGATTTTTGATTGATGAGTTTTTTTAAGAAAGAGAGAAGGTTAATTTTTCATGGTAGTTTGTGTCATACCATAGAAAATTATTATTTTCTTGCCAACCTGGGATGAAAGGATCAGCTGAGTGTAGGAATAATGTTCCTTGCTAATAGAGCCTTGGCCATAGTTCTCTTCCTTCTAAGTCTGAAAGGAGCTGTAAAGTTAACAGTCAGTTCTTTCCAAAGTTTACCTCCCTCCTGGAAATGCTGAAAAATACTCTTGAGGTGATAGTGAGTATATCAGATGGGGAAAAATAAACCAATTTCCCCTGCTGCTCTGAATTGATTCATGCTTTGTATAGTACTTAGTCTGAAATGCTTTCAATGCTGTTTCTTGCAATGCTCTCATTAACTGTAAATGAGAGGTTTGAATTTGGTTATGTTCTCAATGAAATAGAAATTGGATTCAAAACACTGTAAGATATGGCACTGAGAGTAAATAAATTTGAGGAAAAAAGCTGCCATCTGAGTTTATGTAGTGTCTGGTGACAGAGAACTTGAAGCTCAGGGAAGTCCTTGATATCTGGACTTGGCTACAGTCTCCTCTTACCATGCAAATACCTTTCATTTCCTCGTGTCTCTAGAGCTCACTGAAGTGCAATCAATAGTCTAGCCCAACTGGAAATTTTATTCAGGTCATTGTATTGTTTGCACCTCACGTGCATGGGATATTTTACAGGAAATACAGTGAAAATTTGCAGCCATGTTTAACAGTGAACATGTCCCTGTGATTTTTCACCAGGTAATGAGCTAAATGAAGAGCTAGTTCCCACAAATCTTTCTTAAACTGCATTGCTTTTTTTACATCTCAAATAGCACAAGCCTTCTGTAAGGGTACAGCTTTGGAATCCTTAGTGGAATTTGCATTCCTTGAAGTTTTGCACTTGTACTTGAGACAGAGACCTGTTTAGGATTGTGTGTTGGTCACTTGATGGTGTCTTAAAATCATGAGCACTTTCTGCTCACCAGTGGATTCATGTTCTTGGCATGTTTGCCCCGTAGAAGTGATGGCAGGGGCTTCTCTAGCTGTGATTTCCCTGTGTACTGGAAAATTTCACTAAATTTTATTACTACAGTGTCTCATGGGCAGATACATTTCAGAAATGAACAACACAGAAAATACTTCAGTCTTTTGTTATAAGACGAGGCTTGGAACTTGTTTCTCTGAAAGTATCTAATAAAAGCAGAAAAATAGGTGTCGAATTGTAGAATTGGAGAAATTGAGGCAAACACACAAAAGACAGAGATGAACATGTATCTCTGATGCTGAGTTCAGGGCCTCGTGTGGTAAAATGGGCACCTAGAGGTTCACTTTCTTCTGGGATTTTTTGTGCTTATCTTGGCTGCCAAGTGCATCAGTGCAAGCCATGTACTCAGTATCACACAAGAGACACAATTAATCTCCTACAGAGTGTTTCTTCTTCAAGCAAAAAACTTAGGTGTTTTTTTCTAAATATCGATGACACCTCCCAACATTATTGATAACTGTTGATAACAGTTGATAACTGTTGATAACAGATTTTACTTTGTCTTAAGCTAGCACTGATATAGGAGGAAGCATTCTTCTTCTGACTGCTTTGTGTTACATGCCTGTCCACAGGACGAAGTGGATCAAACCATCAGCTTTCCCTTCTCTCCTGATTTTTCTGATCAGGATGGTCAACTCTCCATCAGCTCTCTGAGTCATTTCCCAGGGTGATTTCAAGAAAATCCATCGTGGTGTAAGAGGATGGAATGGCCAAGAGAGACCAGAGGCATGGAGAACTGATGTAGAACTTTTCCTTCTGGGATCAGGACCAGGTTACAATGGGGTAAGATGCTGAGGGACCTGCAGCTCTAGCATCACTCCCTGTTCTATGAGGAATTATAGGGAATGGTGTAGATGTTGCTCAGAACAAACAGCAAACCCCATGAAACAGCAACACGATTAGGGATAGGAGGGAGAATATTGTCCATTGTATCTCTACACCTTAACTTCATGGAAAAACACATGGATACCCAACCTTTTAGCCAGGTGGAAAGAAAATATGTGACTGCAGAGAACTCACGGGCCTTTCTGTGAGGCTTAGCTCAGCCTGTGAGGATGTTGCACTGGTCTCTTCATTATGCTCTTGGTCTTGTGTATGGTTGAGAGTGTGTTCTGTGATTTGTCAGGTGACAAAATGGATGTGCAGCTGTGTCTGGGTGTGCTCACTGGTATCTCATCCCACATACTTTCTGCAGACAGCAGCAAAAGCGATTGTTGATCTCTGTTTAAACTATTTCATAGCTAGAAGACAGCTGAATGACTCAGTAGGCTGCTGCACAAGAGAACTACTAAAGACGTTGCTTCTGTAATTTATTTTATTTCATAAGTAGACTTCTGGGGACTTCAAAAGACCTTTCTTCCTCTTTCTTTCCTGCAAAAGAAAAAACATGTTTCCCTTGTGCATATCGCTTTAGGCCCGTATTTCAAAATGACACGTTGGTACCACAGAATGTAGAGCTGCACGCATTGCTTGGGATGCATTACGCTCTATCCACAGAGTTCCTCCACGCTATGATCAAAATAAAATACTTGAAATATGTTCTAGTCTGCTGGGTGGGAGAGAGAACAAAATGCTGGAGGGGAACCTTTAAGTAGTATCTCCCTGGACTTATTTACAAGATTGCACTATTTTTCCCACAACTGATGCCCTGTTTCTCCTCCTCTTTTCCTTCAAATATTCTGACTGGTGCTGACAGAAGTGATTACAGCTTATGAGTGATAATATAATTCCGTTTTCCTCAAGGAGAGATGCTGTCAAAGAAGGGTTGTTTTTTTTAAATGTACTGGTTGAAAAGAGCCATCTTTCTTCCTAGAAGAACAGTTATTAATCTCTTACCAGCATATTTTCGTATCATTTTGGACATTTATTTCCATGCTGTGATATTATAAACCTCGGCATTTTATGTCAGTTTTGATGCAGTGCAACATGCTGGAACATGAAAAGCCGTAATTACCACTGTGGTCATTTGAATTGCTAACCAGATCTTGACATTTCTAAATCGGACAAATTTCTTAGTGATCCAGAAGTGAGCCTGGGTGGGACATGAGCTGCATTTCAATTAGGCAACTCAACATCTAATATGAAAATGTGGTGCACTCACATTCCCAAAGCATTGTGAAAATGGAGAGGTGCTTTGGTGGTATTTTATTGCCTCCTCAAGATGGAATGTTTTGTTTGTGAGAATTTGTTGATAAAATTTTAGTTTCTGATCATTTTGATGCATTGAATTGTTCGAGAAGACCTCTTTAAGAAACATCTTATGCAATCTTTAAGTCTTCGTAATGAATACATCTATAGCAACTTGCTCTGAGGATTGTGTGTGAAGGTGCTGTGTGCCCTTATAGGTGTGAGCTCTCTGTTCTCCTGAGGATCTGAGTCATGGACTTCATTCTCTGCAGCTTGCTCATTTGGGTTTGTTGCAGTGCAAGCCTCATAACTGAGTTTCTAAGGTGGCTTGAGAGCCTCAGTCTGAGCTGTAGACTCGCACTCTTGCTGCTGCTGCTACCCTGCTGGCTGGGGTTGCCTGGAGGGGTAATTTTGTTAGAGCCCTGTGTCTGCAGGGGCTGGGAGGAGGGAATGTGACAGAGACAGGGAAATGTTCAAGTGATCAACAAGCCTGCAAATGAAGAGTGTGACACCCTGTGATATCATAAGCTTTGTCTTTGAAAGAGTGATTCAAGGGCTCTCGTTACTCCAAACCAGTAGTGTAAAATATGTATCCTCATTATTTTAAAAAGAAGATTCATGTGCTTTTAGCCTATTGAACTTGTGATATTAATAGGTAAAAGGTGTCTCTTAGACTTGAGACTCAAGAAATTCATGCAGCAATTATCTTATAAGTGTGAGGGAAGAAAGTAAGAAGAAAGAATACAGTGATTCCCCAAGTTTTGCACACCTTTGGGTGTGCCCGTGAATTGCGAAGACAGTGAACTCATGAATATGCAATTAAGCCTTGCCTGTTGCCCTGTCCCCCTCAGCTCCTGAGTGTTGCATGGCCTTCCCAGGACTGCCCCATGCCCTGAGCTGGCCAAGGAGATCTAAGGGAATGTCTTCTGCTCAATCCTGTTCAGGGAGTCTCAAGATTCCTGCTTTTTGCTGCTGGATGAAGCTGGAGCTTATAGGAGTGCGTGTGTCTTTAAAGTCAACTCAACTGGATTATCATGGTGCATGGGCTGGGGTTGCCATGGCAGCAGGGACCCCAGTGCCACAGCAGAGAGGGAGTGGGCAGCCCATCCTGGGGCTGGTGCCAGCTTGTCCCGGGACTGGTGCCCATGGCGAGGTGAGCCAGGGCACTCTCGGATTGTCATGGGGAAAGGCTTTTTGTCCGATTGTAAAACTTTTAGTCTTTTTACTGGAACATTCCTGAAAGGAATGTGGCCAGGGGAGGGGCTTTCTCCTTTTCACCTGAAAAACAATGGAAGATCCTGTGTCTTATCTCCCCTTCCTGGCAAGGCATATGGCATAGGGAGGGGCCTTCTCCTTTCTACCGGGACAAACAATGGAGAACTTTTTCTTATCTTCCCTTACCGGCAAGGCATGTGACCAGGGGAGGGGCCTGAGGGCCAGGGCAAGCTGAGGCCCTATAACTACAGCTGCTGGGCTCACAGAGCCAGGTTCATGGACTTTCTGGACTGAGGATGTCTCGTTTTCACCTCTGATCTCTACCGCTGCCATTTTGCCCAGGACCTTTGACTCCTCATCTCAGCACAGCTTTTCCCCTGCCAACTGCTGGATCTCCCTACAGCCCTTGGACATTCTCGGAAAAGGATCACTGGCTGGTACTCCTCTGGTTTGACTACCCTGAACCCTATTCCCCTGCCCCTGGAATCCTGGAGGTGCCCTGGTTTTCCCTTGAACTAGGCACCCCTCTTGTGCTTGTTTATTTTCCCACTTGTCTACAGTTGTCATTGTTCCATTGTGGTTTTTTATACTGTTATTGTTGTTGTTCAAACATATATATATATATTTGTTATACTATTTTTTTTTTCCTTTTTCCCAGTAAAGTTCTTATTTCTCTCCATATATATATTATTCAAGCACTTTTAAATTTAATTCGTACTTCATCTTAATTGACCCAGGACAGGGATGGAGCAATGATGGGACAGCACTTAGATGGGACGCCCCCCGCCCACCCCTGCTGCCATAACCAGGCTGCATTACTCCCTCCTTTTGGCTCCCTTCCCTGCTTCCTCCCCTTGCTTCCACGGGACAGAACGGCACCGGGACAGGACAGCACTAGGATGGGACACCCCCTGCTCGCCCCCTCCACCACAGCCAGACTACACCTCTCTCTCCTCCGAGGTCCCTTCCCTGCTCCCTCCCCTTACTGCTTCTGGTGGCTCTCGGAAGGGAATGGTTTCTGAGTGTCCATGCCTGGGTTTCTCAGTGCATGTGTGTGTTTAAAGTCTACTCCATTGTGTATAAACATGGCACTCAGGCTGGGTTTGCCATGGCAGTGGAAGACCCCAGCACCACCCCTGCCCAGTGCGAAGTGGCAGCAGGGAACGCCCGGGCTCCGTGGTGCCCCTCAGTGCTGGGCTGCGTTTATTTACATATTCATGAGCTGTCTATCTTCACAGCATTTTCTGCACAAGCCCAGACACCATTTTTTGTTGAAAAATGAACAGCCAAGGATTGAATCCACAAAGAGCTGAACTGTAGATAAGTGAGGGTTTAGTGTATTTACTTTTAATATGCAGAGCAAGTGGCAGTTGCAAAAATATTTTCCACTTCAATTCAGTAATTATTGAAAATACTAGACTAGATGAGGAAAGAAAGCAGGAAACAGACTGCAATGTGTTTGTATCAGTGAGAAATACTTTTATAAGATTACCTTTTCTGCACTTATTTATGTGCAAAACTTTGTAGCTGAAAACCTGAAAAGCCTGATTTTTTTCTGCTCCCTGCTCTTTTTTTCTTTTAGAAGAACCAGAGTGTTTTCCCATAGAGACAAGGTGAATTCTTGGCTCAGTCTGGGGAGGTCTGTTGTTCTTTTTCTCTTGTGGACAAAATCATCATTTTCCTTAAGCTGTGAGTCAGCTTGTCGAATGAAGGAAGAAAGAAACCAGCTGCAGGCTCCTTTTAAAGATCAGACTTCAACCTTTCATATATAGGGATTTCACCTTTCCTGCCTGAAAATATCAGATTTACATACCTGTCATAATGTTTTTGTGTATTGAACTGCGAAAATGTAGCTGTAGACAAATGAAGCTAAAAAGTGGCTAAAATTAACAGTTGTTTTCTCTATGGCTGTTTTTACTTCTTAGAAGATTGGGAGAAGTGCTTTAATCTGTTTTTGTGAAAGCATTTGGAATACATAATTTCTATCTTCTTAGCATGTAGTGTAGTAGTTGTTGGAGTATTACTGTCAAAGCTACCATTCCTAGTTTGCTCTCCTCAAAGTGAATTCTTAGATTTGTTTGCATGTTCTGTGAGTTTTGGAGTGACTGAAGTGGTGGAGATAATGTTACGATGAGTGGTGTTTAATGAAGCTTTAGGAGATAAAGTTGATCTTAAGAACACAGTTAATTTGGACATATTGTGCTCTGGGAGTGGATAATTTTCATGGAACAGATGTGTTGGATTATGGCAACCTGGGTCATGAAACTACTTCTAATACTAAAACTGGTGGGTTCAGTGGAGTACTGGGCTATGTCATTATTTCCACTGCAGGAATGTCTGGACACCTCACCCAAGGAGCCAGGCCCCCAGCTAGTGAGCACTGCACTTCTGGGCAGAAAAAAACCTTTTCCAGATTTAATCAGCTTCACAAACACACTTGAAAAGTATGTTGGTCATTTGAAAATGGAAAACAAAAAATAATAATAGAAAAAGACTTGTTTTTGTTGTGGGCTCTCTCCTCCTGGCACTGAGTCCCAGCAGTCACCCATGAGGCTGCTCCACTGGTGATGGTGTGCGTAGGGTATGAAACATGTACATGGTGCAAAGAGCTCAGAGGCTGAGATTTTATAATGGTTTATCCCTGGCCTGCTTGCTTGACCTTCCACCAGTATTCTCTGGCTGACATGTTTGGGTTTTTTTCTTGGTTTAAAGAAATAAATATATAAATGAGTAGCTAGTAACATCTATGTTTGGATATATGAAGTCCAGAATATGGAACAATGAATAAGCTTGTTTGTCCTTCTGGCTTTTTATATAAGGTGCACTATTTTATCCGAGCCAAGTCAGCCCCTTCTGCAGATGCTTTCCCAGACATGATCTCCTCCCACGTGCTCTGCCTCTCTCCTGAATCAGCACTGAGCTGTTCTGACTGGAGCACAAATAGCAAATTTCCTGAGGGCATNGCCCAGAACTGCACGCAGTATTCAAGATGGGGTCTGACCAGCGCTGTGTACAGGGGGAGGACAACCTCCCTGGACCGACTGACCACACTGTTCTTGATGCAGGCCAGGATGCCATTGGCCTTCTTAGCCACCTGGGCACACTGCTGGCTCATATTGAGTTTCCTATCAATCAGTACACCTAAGTCTAAGTCTCAGATGGGGTTCTTACTGCTAAGAAAAAACAGAATGTGTGTTTATGTGCATCTACAACATATTGGGAGTCCTATTTCTGTGGCATTATAGAAATGTATTAGAGAATATTGTCGTGGATTTGTGTTTTAAGTTAATCATGGTAAAAAGCTGGAGGATTCTGCCCCAGGATGGAGAAGAGACAAAGGCTTATGGGCAGAGCAATGGTCACGGCCTGCCCTTCCTTTTTCCCTCCTCTGTCTGACAGGGGGACATGGTGAATCTCTTCTCATTCCTCCGGGGGCACCCTGCCTCTTGTCATGTCTCCATCAAGCAGCAGTGACACCTGCAGTGACAGCAATGACATGAGTGAGTGGCTTTCAGGGATACAAGAAAGCATCACAGGGAACAAAACTTGTCAGCTTTAATGAGCAATGTTGAATGATGTCTTGAAAGCCTGTAGGTATAAACAGACAAATAAGCTGGTAGAATTAAAAACAGATGTTAAAATTTAACTCCCTTAATAACATCCCTCATCTCTTCCCCATTAAAAAAAAAATCTAATGTCAGTTAATGCCCAATTCTATTTATATATTTCTGATTAGCATGCAGATTGAGCATACTGTATTCAGGAAGACAACATTTTTTTACTTGAATGGAGGTGGCTGTTGGTATTTGTCAAATCTTTCTGTTGTCCCCTTGTTCTTAGCCACTTGTCCAGACTGAAAAACTGGCCAGAAGAGGGTAAAAAAATTCTGTACAAAAGCCTAGAAAAGTGTCACCTGGACTATAAGAATACAGTGAAAACTCTTAATGTGAAACTCATTGAAAACAAGAGAAATGTTTTTATATGAGGAACCCCTCAGGGTCCCTGTTTGCAGGGTCCCTGTACCTTTCCAAAACATGCTGGTCATTGCGACCATACGGACCTGGAGCATGCCCAGCACCCAATGAGCAGTAGGATTGCCCAGGCTCTGTCCATGGCTGTGACACAAGATGTAGCACACACTGAGGCAGATGTATCCAGCTGATGTAAAAAGGGGAGGGAGTGGCTCCCTTAACCCTCAGGTAAATCTACATTGGCTTGGGTTTGTCTCTGAACTTTTTTTATTGGTAAGTGCCCCTTGAAATGTAGTTTGAAAATGCTCAAGGCCAGGCTGGACAGTGCTTGGAGCAACCTGGTCTATCAGAAACTGCCCCTGCCCATGGCAGAGGGGTGGAGGTAGATCATGTTTATGGTTGCTTCCACCCCAAACCCTTCTGGGACTCTGAATGCTTTGTGTTCCTCTAAATCTACAGAGCACAAGCGAACTTAGGCTTTTATTTATCTCCACAATCTAGTTTTAGGCTGGAGGTGCATGATGACTTGGAAGGAGGATGGTGGAGGTGAACACAATCTTGGAACAAAAGACTTTTTCAGTAACCTGAATCTGGAGATGAGGAATGTTTTCTTAGTAGCAGTCATTGTTTTGTCTTCAGGCTAGACCTGTATTTATATCATGAGCTGTAAATGCTCCAATACATTACAATAAGCACGTAACTGTTTAAATCTACACGTTTGAATGAGAGGTAAGATTGGAAAAATAAGAGCAATTCTTGATCTGATTTTCATAATGTGACAGACTGCCGAGGTTAAAAGGACCTTCACAGGTTTTTATTCACTTGTATATTATTTGCTTGATATAAAAACAGCCCATGGTGAGGTGTCAAAGTTATTATGACTTAATTGCTTCCAGAGAATACACAAATGAATATGTACAGTGGTATGACATAAAAGTAAAGTACATTTTAAATAGATTTAGTGAAATATGCAGCTTGAGGACACATCTTCCATTTTTATGTTTTTTTAGTGCTCACAGCTTGATAAGACATGATTAGTGTCTGAATCATTAATATGATAATACTATAATACTATAAAACATTGCTCCTGTTTCTATCAATTTGACTGAAATCTGTCTTGTAAACAGAAAAATGGGCAGTTATAACTAAAATCAAGAGCTGGGTTTTTTCTGTTCCAAATGTTCCAAAATATGGTAAAACTAAACATATGCCGCATGCATTTCCTCTCGAGTTGGGAGGAATTGTTGGTTATGGGAGATGTCTACGTATGAATTACTCCCTTCTTTGTATGAAAACGACCTTTCAACCCTTTCTCTCAGTTGGTTTTCCACCATAAGCTTCGGGAGAAACTTGCAAAGCACGGGCTGGAAAGGAACATTTTATGCTGGGTTACAAACTGGTTGGAAGGGCGAGCTCAGAGGGTGGTGGTGAATGGTGCAACATCGGACTGGCGGCCAGTCACCAGTGGAGTCCCACAGGGGTCAGTGTTGGGCCCAGTACTGTTCAACATCTTTATCGATGACATGGACGAGGGAATTGAATCCATCATCAGCAAGTTTGCAGATGATACTAAGCTGGGGGCAAATGTTGAACTGCCGGAGGGTAGGAAGGCCCTCCAGAGGGACCTTGACAGGCTGGAGAGATGGGCAGGCTCCAACAGTATGAGGTTTAACAAGACTAAGTGCCGGGTTCTTCACCTCGGCCATAACAACCCCATGCACCGCTATCGGCTGGGGGAGGAGTGGCTCGAGACTAGTGAAGTGGAGAGAGACTTAGGTGTACTGAT
>WEKX01015767.1:0-36435 GCA_013390025.1 Pitta sordida | reverse complement strand
TTCCAACTCATAATATTCTGTGATTCTGTGATTCTGTAAAACTTTAAGAGCACAGAAAAGGAGGATGTGTAGGAAAAATTTTGGAGACCTGAGAGAGGTGGTGAGTGAAGATCTGCATCTCCTGAGTTCTTCACTTAGAAGCATTGCTTTGAGCTGCTTTGGGAAGGTGATCCTCAGGGTTTCAAAAAATAAGGAACACCAGCACGAAACACAAAAATCATAGAAAAATCTTCTGATGAATATAGGCGCTGATAATTAATGTGGCCGTTCTTCTAAAATGGCTTTTGCTGTCATCTGGCTATAATTGGCCTGTGTTTTCAGTGATTTGGAATCTGAAACTTGTATTGAAACTACAAATTTGGTATGAAATGTTCTCACCAAAGTAGTTAACCCTTGGAATGACATCCTTCTAGATAAGGTGGATTCTTCACTGAGGAGTTCGTTACTTCATTTCTAAAAGAAATAATGATATTGAAACAGAAGTGATACTTCTGTTGCAGGAATACACTGCTGAAGCTGTCATGCTGTAAGGGATAAGACTTTGTGATTCTCTCATGTCCTCAAAATCTCTCTGTAAAAAAAATTCTTTAATCCTCTGTTACAGTCGTGCTTTCAGCACGAAGCAGGTTACAGGGTGAGAGCCTGAAGGTAAATTTCTTTGCTTTTCTTTTCTGGCAGGCCTTGCACCTTCATGTGCCACAGATTCATTCTCTCCAGATGAGGCAGTGAAGTGACTGCAACTTTCCTCTCCTAAGTGCTCTCTGTTAAACAGTTGTATTTTTCATTGAAAAGACTCAGATAACATTTTCCCCCTGTGTTATTTAGAACAAAGATTGGTCATGATCACACCTCCCTGTTTGGTTAGTAGGACCTTAAATAAAATATAGTTGGAAAATTATGAGGTGTCTTTTGAGAAAGATTAATCCACACTGGAATTGGGGGGAAAGAGCTGCAGAAGTGACACTCACAACAGGAGACAGAATGAACTAGCTCAGGTGTCTGCTGTATGGCATTTCCCTGTAATCCCTAAGCTTACTTTTACATAAGCTGGTTTCTCTCTTGCTGATGTAGTTTCCCAGCAGAGACCATATTTCTCAAAATAAATATGTATGTTTAAACATCTGAAGTATATTCTACACTGTCACCTCTGGGAAAGCAGGAAAGACCAGAAATTTCTATCTGGATGAGGTTTTCCACACTGGTGTCTCCTCTATTTTAACCATTTTCTGGTTAAAAATTGTTCTTGTGAAATGCAGAGCTCTAGAAATAACCCTTACTCTGTTTTTCTTGGCTGGTAATGTTGAAAGCTTTACTATATTTCCCTGTGGTTGGTACAATTTTGCAGCCAGCTTGTTCTTTGGGTTTGTGTGTTCCTCATTAATTTTCAAAAAGTTTAATACCATGGAATGCAGAGACCAGGACTGGGACATGAGATTTTAAAAAAATGGCCACGGTGGGGGTGGGGGAGAAAGACTGTATTCAATAGAATCTGAAATACTGAGAAATTTTTTTGCTGGTCTTTGCCTTGGGTTTCTTGTTTATTTAATAGCAGTAGTTTCAAAATCCACAAGAAACGAGGAAGAACAAACCCCAAACCCCAAGCTTGTGCCTCCTTGGCAGAGTAAGTTCTGCTCCACATGTGCTGGCTGAAACCTGAGCAGGCTCTGTGCTCATCCCCTGAGCTGGAACCTGAACTCTGTCCATTTATATGGAAGAGTCTTGCTGTGAGTCCACTGGGCTTTACTACACACTCTCTCTGTAACAATGGTTTATCAGCCAGAAATCTGAACACTTGTGGGATTTTGTGGGTTTGTTGTTGTTTGATTGATTTTGGGTTTTTTGTTTTGTTTTATTTTAAATACTTTAGCCAGCTCATGCATTTGCTTGACATTTAGAAATGCAACTGTGTTAATTCTTTAAAACTTCAGACCATGTTTTGGCAAACACACACATCTCTGCAGTTAACATCACATGGACAAAATTATTTTTCTCTGTAACAAACCGGCCAGAAGGTCTATACTGTCAGTAATGATAGGAAATACCGGTTAACAAAGAGAAATTAGATTCTCCTTGGGATTTTTCTGCCTTAATCTTGGAAAAACTTAGTTTTCCCACAGGGTTTTAAAACTTGCAGCTAATTTGACAGTACTAATGATGGAAAACAAAGTGAATTTGATTTGTCGTTGTTGTTGTTCAGGTAGGGGATGAATTCTACTCCATGGGCAGAGGGACATCCTCAAATCTTTCAGTGGTACAAACCATCCAGGGCTTTCTCTGTAGCCTGAACCTTTGTTCCCGTTCGTAGATAGACTTGTGCTTTGGAAAAACTAGACACAATACCATCCAGTGGTCTGGTTCTTCCAGGAGGAATGCCCAGAAGGCCTTCTCCTGGATATAAGTGTGTATATAATAATGAAAACTACTAAATAAAAATATATTTCATGAAAAACATGTGATGCTTGCGCCAAGGAGGGCAAGAGGATTACTTTCTCTAGGCTGTGGGAGAACAATAACATATGCCATCCTTGCATTCACTTAGATTGACGAACACCAGATGGAAGTCATGCAGAATGTTTTCTGTAGTGTGCCTAAGTATTGCTGGCAGCTTTTCAGTTTTTGATATAGCAAAAGACAGTTGTACTTGCTTTAGAGAATTGAAATTAATTCCTGCAGATTCTAAAATCTGTCTAGGAGAAGCATGGCAACTCTATAAGTTTTCAGTGATCATTCATTTATTGTCAAAGTATTGAGCCATATTGAGTATATGGTTGTTAATACAAGAGCTTGGTGAAGACTCTCTGGCTTTTTGTAGCCATTAGTGCAGACAAGTGGGTTTTCCCACAACTTTATTTTTTGTGAATTTTTGTTTAAAACTTAGATTCACATTCTGTTTTTCCTCCAATAACCAAAGATGGATGTTGAAAAGTTCAATAAAAAGCCTTTCATGACTAACACTTGACTGCTGACTTTCATTCTTCTGTTTCTTTTCCCCAGCTCTTTGTCCATCTTGTCCATTTGGGTCTTGCAGCTGCATTTAATCTGCATCAGTGGAGTCATGTCAGCTGTGACCTAAAACAATGAGATATGCAGGTCCAGCAGAGGTATCTGGTGTGCATGCTCCTGGTTGCATTGTCAAGGGAGTTCATTTACTGACTGAGCTTTGGCTAGAGCAGCAGCACCAAATATTGAGATACTGTAGAGCATTGGTCTATTGAAATACCCTCGCAGGCAGCTGTTTTGTCACTATCTTTTCATGGTTTCTTCCTCAGTGGGTTATCTCTCAAGGGATTTAACTGACTTTGTTCTTTTGCAGCTTCTAGTTTTTAATCTACTGGTCTGTGGTGATTTCTCTTTTGTAAGCTAATCCTGGGATCTGAGCCTGGTTTGGTTGTGATTTCTGTGTGGCTACTGATTGTTTCCACCAACCCCCTTTTGTGACTGTTTGACATAATTCAGAGACCAATTTGGTGTGTTTTCATGTAAGACTAGAAATAAATAATAGAAATCAATATTGAAAAATAGCTGATCGACTGACTTTTGTGGCCTGCTTGTACAAGAGTTCAAGAGACACTGTGAACTGCTTAAGGAAAATCAGTTCTGTAATCCATTTCCTTTGGGGAAAGGGAGGGGCCTTTAAATGGCTGCAAAGACTTATTCTGGCTGGGGAACTGCAAATTGTCTCCAATTGCTGAGAACAACTCAGTTTTTCCCAAGGCAGAGGAGTGTGTGTTACCTCCCACAGTCAGCAAATCCAGCCAGTTCTTGTTTCTTTGCCATGGAAGAGCTGAGCTGCTGCTGACCAGAAGCAGAACAGCCAGGTCAAGGAAAGGGTAGAAGAAATTTGGTTTATGTAACGTGTTTGCGAAACACAATGAAGTTACTTTCCTCTAAGACGTCTAGAGGAACAGGATAATAATTTATGATAGTAGTTACAGCTGGTTGTGAACTTTTCAGTGATTAGAAAATGCTGGCTTCCTAAAAGGAGGCAAATATTTTCTTGAAATATATTTCTTTTTTTAAACTTTCAGGGAGGGTTCCTAGTAGGAGTCTTATGAACATGAAGGAGATGCACCCCTGCAAGTGTTCAAAAGCCTGGTTGTCAGAGCACTCATTCAAGATGGAAAAGGGACATCCTCTAGTCCTTGATTTGCTTTTTGTGTAATGATCCTTAAATCCAGCTGGAGATAAGGGCTACATGGACACAGAGGCCGCAGTGATCGACAGGGTTACTGTGTGTGGCACCTCTCTGCTCCCCTGGGACCAGGTAGCAGAGCCACTCCTAGATGTGTCATTTAAGTGCTACATTTTGCAAGGAAATCAGTGACGTTTTCTTTAAAAATATCTTGGTAAATGCTCCATTATGAATTTATTAGCCACTCAAAGCTATGCAGCCCCTGCTCATCAGTCTGAGTACCCTGTGATTAAGACTAATCAAACTGGTGCCTGGGCTGAATTCTGCAGGGACGCACTTCTGCAGGTGCACTGCCCTGTGCTGTGCCCCTGTTTGCAGCAGTCTGGGAACATGTGAAATAAGGCAAGTAGAGGAAGTCTGAACAGCTTCCTGTCCTCATCAGGTCTTAAGGAGACATGAATTAGAATGAGCTGATACAGTTGGGTCTCCAACACCACGGTACTGCGGGTCTGGACCCTCCTCCACAAAGCCCTCTGACAGCGTTGATTGGCAGCTCATTAATATGTAAATTTGCCCCACACCCTCACACGGCCCCCCCGACGCTCTGGCACTGCCCTGCTGTGTGTCGGTATTTTGTGTCGGTGCCTCCTGGAGCCTGCAGCCACCCCACACCGGGAAAAAAACCCTTTTCAGCTCAGCCAGGGACACTGGTGCAGGGAGCTGTCTATGCCACTGTCCTGGTGTCTCTCTGGGTAGGTAGACCTGGTCTCTCCATACTTGGGGTAGACGTGGTGTCTGATCTCGGACACCAAGTCTACCTTCAGAAAGTCTCAGACACCATGTCTAACCTGAGAGTGTGTAAATCTTTCATAACCACATGCAGCCTCCTCGCTCAGAGCGGAGGTGCTGCAGGAGCAGTGCATGCCCGGATTGGCTCCACCGCACTACCGCACCGCGGGTGGCTGCCCCGAGCTGAGCTGAGCTGTGCTGGGGGGGAAAGTGGAGCCACTGCCACAGTGGGATGGGGGAAGACAATGGAGCCCCCACCGCACTGGCAGGGAAGGAAGTGGCGGAACCACCACTCATGGCTGTGCGGGTTGATTTGCATATCACGCCTGTCTAATTGAATATTCATGCATGACAGGTCGCGCATGCACAGTTGTGAAAAAGGGCCTCCTTAATTGCTGAAAAATCACGCCACTAAGGTGTGAAGCCACAATATGGGGGGCGCGAAGTGGAAAAGGGCTGACTGTATTTCAGATCTGTCCCAGACAGGTACCAAAGGCCTGCTACATGGTTTGAGTTTTCTGTGTTGCAAGCAGCTTTTAGTTGCTCACAGCCTGCAGGGCAGCTGGAAGGCCAGACTGCCTCGTGTATAAGAATTACTTACCCTCACATGGTCTCTCTGTATGGTGCTAGCTCTGTGTGTCTCCTCTTCCCATGCCAAACTCAGGTGTTGACTAACCTGTTTTTAGGAAGAATGGTGGAAGGTAACAGAAGCCATGAGTGTAGAAGGCACATAGTTTAGTTCATGTGCTGTACTTAAGGAATGGAGGCATCCAGGTGGATTTGTAAACATCGAAAACGTCAAGGGAAGTGAGTGATTGCCAGTAACTGTGGGAACTGTTTGTGCTGCACTGAGCTGCTGATTAGGGAGAGCTCTCCAATGCCAGCACAAAGTATAACGAATAAGCACAGTGTGCTAAAGCTGAGGGTTGTAGTAGTTCCTCTGTGAGTAGTTCCTCTGTGTTCTGTTAGTGCAGGGTTAGGAATTCCCTGTTTGCCTCTCTGTCTCATGATATAGGCGTCCACAACGTGTTCTTGAAGGGGAAAGAGGAGAGGGACTTCTGAGGAGCAAGTGTGGCAGATCAAGCAGTTGAAGTTGTAAGCAGAGTGCTGTTTCAAGTCATACAAGGCAACAGGATTGCAGGAGTTTTATCACTTATTTCCCAGCTTCTAGCTAGCAATGTGCTTTCCTCTTTGGGAAGCGCTCTGTTCTGTTCTCCTGTGGCAGGTTTATAGGGTGCCTTAGAGAATGAGCTACTTGATAGAGTCATCACATCCTACTTGATTGCAAGGAGGGCAGAGAAAAACCTTCACTGGGCAGGAATGTCTCCCAAACTTAACAGTTAAAATATATTTAAAAATACGTAATAGTACAGATAACATGCAATAAAGCAGACATCAGGTTGTTTTCTTTTTTTCAATATACTTTTTAGGTTGTAAAAAGACTGAATTTGAGTCATAATAGGATTTATGCTTATCTTTCTCGCTGTAGTAGCACAGCTGGTTAGGTATTTATTTATTTATTTATATTTTTCTGAATGAGGGATTTTTCAGATCTAGTGCTTTTGAAAATTCCTTCCTGGGAGATTCAGGGAAAAACAAGAATTAATGAAACTGATTCTAGAAAGACAGTAAAATAGTGGTGAAATGGTTAAAAAGTACTGAAACAATTGAGAAAAGTACTTTTTTCGGTCTAAACATGGTGACATGAAGTGTGTTCTGTGCTGCTGAGGAAGGGATAAAGCGTTCGTGCCCGCCGGGCTCCGATGAGCAGGAAGGGGCAGTGCGGGCCCTTCCCCAGGTGATGGTGCTCTGGCTCCACGGCAGTTCTCCCGTGCCGGGAACCCCTTCTCTGACGGGGCTGGTCCGGCGCTTTCCCGGGAGCGAGATCTATGAGCGGTGTCAGCCCCGCAGGGCTCCGCCAAGATCTGCAGCGACAGGAGAGAAACCGGCTGGCCCAGGGTGGGACCCACAGTGAGGAACGGCCGGGGCTGCAGCCTCTGCTCGCAGGAGGAATTTGGGACGATCTTAACCTTTTGAGTGCTCTGTACTGCGCGCGATCAGCTCCAATATATGGAGGGGAGGTTTAATCTTAACGTTAGGAAGCGGTTTTTCACAGAGAGAGTAATTGCGTATTGGAATGGGCTGCCCAGGGAGGTGGTGGAGTCGCTTCCCTGGAGGTGTTTAAGAGAAGACTGGACGAGGAGCTTAGTGACATGGTCTAGCTGGGGGGTGTAGGGCTGGATGACACTGGGCCCCTTCCGGCTCGGAGTGGCCTGCTAGACTGTGAGGGAACTAGGTTGGTGTTATGCTCTGGGATGTGCTCTCGGTCTCTGTACGGGTGTTAGGTGGTGAGTTGGACTAGATGATCCTTGTGGGTCCCTTCCAACTCATAATATTCTGTGATTCTGTGATTCTGTGATTCTGTGAGGGGGAACGTGTCCTGTAAAACTGTTTGTTACTCCTCCTTTAGCCCCTGCAAACCTCAGCGTGTTGTGTCCAAGTCCCATATTGAAGCAAATGGAGGTGGGATAGTCATCCTGTGGCCAGGGGATGCAGCACATGCTGTCAAAGAACGCTGGTAGAAGCATTACAGAAACACATGGTACCTTTTCTTTGGAGCATCACACAGCACTTAATTTCCTACTGAGGCTTAATAATCAAACACATCCAAAGCAATTAGGAACACCAACCTCCTGGACTTTGTTCAGTTGGAGCACTTAACATTTATTCCTGAGATCCTCAGTGAATATGTTACAACAGCTTAGCAAGCAACTCCTCAGCCAAACTTCAACAATTAACCATCTGTGGGCTCCTGGTTTAACTACCATCTATGTCATTATCCTGTAGTAGACAGCATTTTCTTCAGCAGTTAGTGAGTCCTGGAACAGCATTCAGTAATTGTCATCATCCTGCTTTTAGCAGAGCAATGTAAAACTGAAAAGCAGAGTAAGGTGCTAAATGATTGGTTTTGCTTGATACATTCAGGTAAGGGAGACTCCTTGACACACGTGGATTTTTCACCACGTTCTTTTTTTTGGGGGTGTGATTCTTAACTACAGAGCAATGATAGAGTGATTTAGGGATTTAAGGATATTGTATTGTATATTCTTGTACCTGGATATTTTAGTTGTAACTTAAATTTCCCAGCTAAGCTTTTTGTGTCCCCACTGAATTCCTTTAACTGCCTTTAGGGGTTACATAATCCCTGACCAGTCAGTGCTTGTTTAAAGTATCTCTAGCAAAGTTGACTGTAAAGACTCAAGCAGTACTCAAGGCATTTTATGGATTGCAGAATGACGTTTTTTTCTTCTCATTTGAGATATGTAACATCAGTGAAGTGTGCCATCAGATGGTCTTGTCCAGGTGGGTTTTATTTGCTGGGGGAATGGCTGCCAAGGGGAGGATGTTTGAATGCTGCTTGTTCTGTCAGCTCAGCAGGTAACCCCATCTGTAACCAGTGGTGGTGAGATCAGCACTTGGACAAAAGATGTTTCCTTTAGGTAGGTCTTGCACAATCATGGTGTAGCAGTGTGATATTTTGTGTGTGCTATGGGAACAAAGAAGCATCACATGAGTTTCCTCTGGTTTTCTTTCTAACTGGTGAAATCTATCATCCCTTTGCTTTCTTCACTTTGATTTAGGGCTTTCTTTATTTTGGTTGTTTGGCTTTTCAAAAACAGATAGGATGGCAGTGAGAATGGGCACATCTGTCAGCTGATAGTAGCAGGCAGTAAGACACACTGGGGACAGAGCCAAGAAAAACTGAAGGAACTTTGCATTGAGGTGGGAAAAGAGAGGGTGAAGGAGGAATTCTACCTTGACTCTGTGTACTGATGTCACAAGGACATTTAGGGATGCAGCTTCTTGCAAATTCATTACAAATGATTGCTAGTGTGGCCAGCATGATGCACATTTTCAGACAAATGAAGCTTTAAAAACTCTTATTAAGGAAACCTTTAATTCAGTTTTTCTGACTCCCATGGCTTATACTCTACCTCTGTTCAGAGTTTTCTAGCATCATTATGTATCCAGGCTATGAAAATTTATGCATCATTAGGACAGAGGTTGGACTTGATGATCTCAAAGATCTTTTCCAACCTTTCAACTCTGTGATTCTGTGACACCTCTAACAGAAAGGTTTACTTCAGCTTAAATAAATATCTGAAGGTGTGGATGCATAGTTATTCAGATGTACAGGATTTACAGTTTTTTGTTGCAGAAAATGAAGACTTGAAGAATTGCAGGGTTTTTTTGTTAGATAATACTGTGTTTCCCTCTTGCCAGGCTACAGACAACAAGATAAGAGATATTTTTCTTCCTTCTGCTGCTCTAGTACTAAACAGGATCTGGAAGTGAAAACTGGAAATACAAAAGCCAATGGAGATACCAGAATTAGATGTTACTGAAGAGAAGAAGATTATAAGAGCCTGTACAAAAAGGGACTACTGGGCTTTTAAAGTTTGAGAGTTGTTTGCTTAATTCATCTCGTAGGTGCAATTTTCAGAAGTCACCTTTTGAACTGCCCCAAGACTACACTCCAATTATTTAGTTTTGTAAAATAAAGCAACAAGAACTAACATGCTGAAGACTGCAGGAAGTCCAAGTACTCATCAAACCACACATGCAATGTCAGCTTTCGGCAGCATCCACAGAGCTCCACTGGAATGAGGGCAGTGAAATGGCAGAAAAGGGCAGGTGATGAAGTAGGGTAGAACTGCAGAGAAAATTGTCCTCTCCCAACAGACTGGGGGTGTTTGGGTCATGCCCCAGGCAGGGGCACAGGCCCAGTACAGAGTTGTGAGTGTGAGGCCCAAACCAGCTGTCCTGGGGTGTCAGCATGTGGGGCAATGTGAGCTGCTCTGCTCCTGCTTGGTCCATGCTTATGGTAATGAGAGGCACAGGTTTGAAGAGAGGTCTTGCAGGCGTCCCTGCTCATTTGTTGCCTCTGCACTGGCACAGCCATGGTGCCCTGACAGAAAAGCTTTGCTGCTCTTTTTTTTTTTGTGTTTTTGTTTGTTTGTTTTTCTTCTTATCTTTTTCTTGTTGTTACCATGGCTATTGGTCCATAAGAAATGACGTTATTTCTCTGCAACTTGGTTTAATCTGCAAAATGTCAATAGATGTGTTGTCTTTGTAAAGTATTTTGGGTGCTAAAATCTGCAGGGTTCTTCATGGCAGCCAGAGAGGTGCTGCAGCTTTCTGTCTGGGGTGGTCTTGGCCCACGTCTAATATGCAGGACTTTTCCCATGAGGATTTGAATCCCAGGAATCCCTGCTTCACAGCAACTTGTGATTTCTATATGAAATATTTTCTCAGAACTAATTAAAACTTTGAGAACTTAAATGAATCAGTGCTGCGTAACTAACAGCTTATGTTAAAGTCTTTGAACAAATATCCACAATGCATCAGTAAACAGGCAAATTACTTTTTCATGTTGGGATGTGTCTTACTGCAATGTTGTGCATTGATAAAAGGTTTCTTTGTGTCTGTAGCTTTCTACACTTCTAAGTTTATTGGTTTTTGTAACCTCTCTTTCAGACCTTTTAAAATACGGAGAAACAGTCTTTGAAACAACTTACCAGGCAAAATTCACTGTGCCTCAGCAATAGTTAGCAGTTAACAAAGTGTCTAAATTAAGGACTGAAACAAAACTGAGACCAGTTCAATCATGACTGTTCACTTTGGTAATCTCCTTTAAAGGGAATTATTTCAGTTCTAAAGTATTTTCCCATAGTTAGGATGACAGTTATAGAGAAGATTTATGACTTACAAAACTTTTGTTCAATATAGTTCACTACTGATTTTTTTTTAGCTGATGCTGTAAAGCACAGTTTGGAGAGGGAAAGGAGGGACAAGGATCCAGCAATGATGATAATTAGAACCATGGCATTCTTTTTCAGTTAGTTTTTCATAAGCAATAACCCACTCTTGCTTGACCTGTTTCTAACACAGTTAAGCTTTTTGGATCACTTCATACCTCCTGTCTGTGTGCATAATACAACCTGGTAAGCAACACAGTTCTGCTTTTGACTTTTGGCAAGATGGTTAAGGCTCTGCAAATGCTGCTTGGCAGATGCTGTTGGCATCAAAGTTTTCATTCTCTACAGACATCCACAGCTTTTCCAGAATCCATTTGATTTTGTCACTGTTACAATATGCCCCAGGAGGTGAAGATAACCAAGGTTCTTGTTACTAGATCTCTTGGGGTAGATTAGAACAAAACAACTGAGTGATCAGTGTTTATAAATGTATATATGTAGCATTTATTTTAGGACAATCTGGTTGCAATGAAAAGCTGGTATGGAGCCATTTTGTTATAATTAATTATAATATCTATAGTAATATGTGAAGGCATAAAAATATCACTTAAAAATGTATAAGGAAAAAAGAAAGAGAGAGAAAGAGAGAAAGAAAGAAAGAAAAAGGAAAGAAAGAGGAAGAAAGGATAAGAATACAAAGGTATCGCCATCCGTGGATCCAGTGATGAGACTTGATTATTGGCATTCAGATATCCATTGATCCAAGTGATGGTTGCAATCCGTTGCAGGTGGAGGAAAGCCTACAAAACACGAGGTTTAGTGGGTTTTTGTATGTTCAGGTATATGTGAGAACACCTGAGAACCTCCCCTGGGGAGTAGTGTTTATTTTACACTGCGTTTTGCAAAGCTGTGGATCTGTGAAACACTTTTGGATCATGTACACTCCTCTGGTGGAAGGCCTCAAGAATAAGTTTGGGGGTGCTTTGGGGGTCTTTGGTGATTTATGGTCTCTTCTGAGACATGAGAGCTGCCTCTCACATCAGCATAGTTGAGCCAGATATGTTCCATCAGAAGGGATGAATACCCTCAGGCCTATCTACATGTGACTGTGAATGTTCTGTGTGACTGTGACCTCCCCTGGTAGATCCTGTTTAGTAAGGGATGAGAACTGGTGATAAAAAGTGCTATTGCACCTCCACAGGATGTGCTTATCGGCTTTCTCCCTTATCTGGCTCAAAACCCAGAGCCTCCCATGGCGGGTGCTCACCCCCTCTGTCTTACGTGGGTCAGAGGTTTTGCCACAACACAACCAAGAACTCTCCCTCTTCCGCTTGGGTGATGCAAACCCAGCAAATGTCTGCTGCCTCCACAAATGGCCAAATATTTGAAACATTAACCATTACCTTCAGTCTCACACCATCACCACCTACCAATTCTTTAACCTCGGTGCTTTTTGATAGCTGGGGATAGTTCTGTGTCTGTAAGAGTGCAGGTCAAAAATGAAAGAATGAAATCTGCTGGTGCAAAATCTCTGGTTTGAGCTGGCAACTCTTCCTCAGAGGCACGAGTGCTGCACATCTTTCTGCAATGGTTGAAATCTTTGTTGGGATTTTCAAACTGACCCAGACTGTCAAAAGAGAAGAAGAAGCCTATGTTTCCTAACCTGAGAGTGTCACCCTGGGAATGGACACAGCTGAGCTTTAGTCTTGGCCCTTTCAAAGCTGATGTACTCAAGTGTGAACTTTTGGAAGCCAGTGACTTGTGCGGTGTTGGTTAAGAGCAAGCTGATCATAATGGATTTATTTGCTAGGCCCATGTGCCAGCCCATAATAAACCAGGGCTTTATTGGTTAGTAGTAGTGCAATGGCACATTAAGGACACTGATCCTTGCATTGTGTTTTAAACAGATCAAGTCACTTTTCTGATCAGCATTTGCTCCATTCAAGTGTTTATGGGGCTGTACTGGAAGCAACTGAAAGAATATCAGCCCTGCTGCAGGGATATGAAAGGGCTGGAAAGGAACATTTTATGCTGGGTTACAAACTGGTTGGAAGGGCGAGCTCAGAGGGTGGTGGTGAATGGTGCAACATCGGACTGGCGGCCAGTCACCAGCGGAGTCCCACAGGGGTCAGTGTTGGGCCCAGTACTGTTCAACATCTTTATTGATGACATGGACGAGGGAATTGAATCCATCATCAGCAAGTTTGCAGATGATACTAAGCTGGGGGCAAATGTTGAACTGCCGGAGGGTAGGAAGGCCCTCCAGAGGGACCTTGACAGGCTGGAGAGATGGGCAGGCTCCAACAGTATGAGGTTTAACAAGACTAAGTGCCGGGTTCTTCACTTCGGCCACAACAACCCCATGCACCGCTATCGGCTGGGGGAGGAGTGGCTCGAGACTAGTGAAGTGGAGAGAGACTTAGGTGTACTGATCGATAGGAAACTCAATATGAGCCAGCAGTGTGCCCAGGTGGCTAAGAAGGCCAATGGCATCCTGGCCTGCATCAGGAACAGTGTGGTCAGTCGGTCCAGGGAGGTTGTCCTTCCCCTGTACACAGCGCTGGTCAGACCTCATCTTGAGTACTGTGTGCAGTTCTGGGCTCCCCAGTTTAAGAGGGATGTTGAGCTGCTTGAGAGGGTCCAGAGAAGGGCAACGAGGATGGTGAAGGGACTGGAGGGCAGGCCCTATGAGGAGCGACTACAGGAACTGGGACTGTTCAGTCTGGAAAAGAGGAGGCTCAGAGGGGACCTCATTGCTGTGTACAACTACCTGCGGGGAGGTTGCAGCCAGATGGGTGTGGACCTCTTCTTCCAGGCTGACGACACCAGAACGAGAGGGCACGGCCTCAAGCTACGCCAGGGGAGGTTCAATCTCAACGTTAGGAAGCTGTTTTTCACAGAGAGAGTGATTGCATATTGGAATGGGCTGCCCAGGGAGGTGGTGGAGTCGCCATCCCTGGAGGTGTTTAAGAGAAGACTGGATGAGGAGCTTAGTGACATGGTCTAGCTGAGGGGTGTAGGGCTGGAAGACCCTGGGTCCCTTCCGGCTCGGAGTGGCCTGCTAGACTGTGAGGGTTCTAGGTGGTGTTACGCTCTGGGATGTGCTCTCGGACTCTGTACGGGTGTTAGGTGGTGAGTTGGACTAGATGATCCTTGTGGGTCCCTTCCAACTCATAATATTCTGTGTGTGATTCTGTGTGATATTCCAGATGATTGCCATGGTGAACACTTATCACTGAGTGTAATTATATTGGTATGACTGAGAGAAAGAGCAGCACACTGCAGCGTTTTAATGAGGGCAAACAGGGAGATGTGGAGTGGAGCAGGACCTTATGCTGGCTTTGTCACCAAGGAATACACATTGTGTAACTACACTCTGCAAATTAAATGTTATGCTTTCATGCCCTTCCTATTCTGCATGCACTAATCAAAAGCCCATTTCCTTTTGTTCATGGACTCATAACTGGGTAAGCAATATTAAACAAACATCTGACTAAATTTCTATCTCCCAGATTAATTCTGTGTTAGTATTAATTTTGTAATAGTTTATATTAATTTTAAAATATTTTATGAATAATGGCATATTGTTAAGGGTGGACACTGTAATTAAAACCAAGGAAGACTTCATCAGTAGACATGGTCATCCTTCTAGGATATTGTGGATTTCATCTTTGATTTCAAAGAAAAAGAAAATAAGTTGTATTTTTCATTAAAAAAATATTTAAATTTTACAGTTATTCTACCACAGAATGTGAATTCATTTCCCAACTACTCACTGCCTGGAAAACAAAAAATGTACCTGAAATGACCATACTTCTGAATAGGGGAGCAGAACAACTGGGAAGTATTCATACACATCAGAAGTTGATTATGGATGAATTCTTTGTCCAGGCATAGCCACAAGAGTATAAACAGCATCAAACTTAGGATGAAATACTCGATGGCTGATGTAACGTAAATGCAGCTAATTAACCCAAGATGATCACATTCAGCTTCTCGGTTGTTTTCTGATCTTCCGTTAGCTCTCCGCTTGCCTCATCACTGCCAGACATGGTTGCAGCAGAGCCCTCAGGGCAGGCACAGCCCTTGTGCCATGTGTTCCAGCTTTTGTGGGTTAGTGTGGCACACAGGGGCCATGTGCTGGGGGGGTTGTTTGCCTCATGAGCTCTGCTCTCTAGCTCTCATGGAGTTTTTGTTACGTGAAGAAACCACTTTCTCACAAACAGGCCAGAGAGTAGGAAAGCAGACTTTGTGACACTTGCGCAGAACATTTCAACTGGATCAGCTTTTGATCCAGCTCTGGGATCCCCAGCACAGAAAGGCCAGACCTGTTGCAGCGAGTCCAGAGGAGGCCACCAAGTTGATTTGAAGGCAGGAGTGTGTCTCCTATGAGGAAAGGCTGAATTGTTCAGGTCAGAGAAGAGAAGGATTTGGAATAACCTCATTGCAGCCTTCGAGTACCTGAAGGGAGCCAATGAAAGATGGACAGAGACTTCTTGCAAGGGCTTGGAGTGACAGACAAGAGGGAATAGCTTCAAACTGACAGAGTGTAGGTTTAAATTGGATATTGGGAAAACCTCTTCTCAGTGAGGGTGCTGAGACCCTGGCACAGGTTGTCCAGGCTGTGGCTGCCCCATCCCTGGATATGTAAAATGCCAAGTTGGACAGGGCTTGGAGCAACTTAGTCTAATGGAAGGTGTCCCTGCCCATGAAAGGGGGTGGAAGGTCCCTTTAAGTTCCCTTCCAACCCAAAACATTCTGGAATTTTGTATTTTCATAGGAGCCCCTATTTTAGGTTAGGACTTCTGCATTAAGATGAGAAGCATGCTGTGCTGGACACTGCAAAAGTTGATCATATTGTTGCATCCAGGATTGAATGTGAGATTGTGTAAAGAAATGGCTCTGACTTTATTCTAGGTGTGTGGAAGGCTTATGAGCTGGCTTTTGTGCAAGAAGTGGAAATAGAAAACATTTTTTGTGACCACCTTTGATACTTTACCAGGTCAAGCTGCTCGCATCTGTCATGTACCCAATGCAAAGTGCTATTCCAGAAACACAACTCCAGTACTCAAATATGTGTGTGGAACTGTTCAACGTGTCATGATTGTCAGTTCCCAGCTTCTTTGCCTTGCATTACAATGGTGAACTGGAACTCAGATAAAAGAGTTATGTACAGTGATGACAAGAATTGATTTCCAATTTCCTGTAGAATGACTCTATCATTGCTTGTGACTCAGGCAATTTAGCTTATATTACAGTGCTGGCTGGGGCTATAGATCACCCTGACAGTCGTCTAGTCACAGAGTATGCTGATTTTGACAACATATTGAAAGAGATTTCACAAGAGTTTCCTTTGTGATACAGCTTAAAGTGCCATTTTCTATTGTCATATCACATGTGAAGAGATTTTGTATGAGGTAGAATAAAAGTACGTATTAGGCCCAGTTTGTCTAATATGCCCTTAATCTTTGCCCTTGAGAGCCTATGGAAAAATTTACCAGTCTTCTTGTCTTGGATCTGATTTAGGACATGTGTTGTCTGTGTTAGGTTAGACAGAAGTCCCAGGGTCTTTTTAGGAGTGGAAGTTGCAGATGCTTAGAGCAAGAAAGAAAAAGGCAGACATGAGTAGTCTTTCCTGGCTATGCCCTGGCAGATGGTACAGTCAGTGATCTGGAGCCTCGTTGGGTTGGGTGAGCAATGTTATACAGAAATAGAGGCTATTGCTGCTCTCATTCAATATTTCTTTTGCTAAATGATGATCTGATTTGCTCTGTCAATACTAGAAGCTGTAGCTTCTCTGACATTCATTTATAAAAAGCGAGGAATGGACTTCAGCTGGGAAGGTTTCCCAGCCCTGGTTGAAGTGCAGGCCTTGATGGCTTAAGCTATCTGCTGTTATATGGGAGTGGAGCTGAGTGCAACTCTGTTGTGTGTGCTCCCAGCAAACACCAGTATTTTACTAATACAGTATATCCCTGCTGCATTGTGACTCCTCCATTGTGGCCTCGTTGATTTGTGAGGAAAATTTCTCACAATTCGGTTTCGGGGATTTGCAATGCTCCCCGGCCGATGCATGCACAGTGCCTCTGCTTCACTGAGGGGCGGTGCTGACACTCCCTGTGGGGTGGGACTGGCCCGGCTGCACAGTTTCTCTGGCTTGTCATGGTCTTGCCCTGTGCCCAGTCCCTGCAGTGGAAGGGTCGCACTACAGTGTGCCCCAGGCGGCCGCTGAAACCCAGTGCAAGAATGCTGACCAGAGCCCGGGGACACCCTTTCCCTGCCTTGAGCACACGCGGTGGCAGCAGCCAGGTGGTGGCTGCAGAAGCGGCTGAGATGGTGCAGTGGCAGGATATGCCCACCCCGCGGCTGTGCTGCACTGACAGCCCCGGTGGGCCGGGACGAAGTGGGGCCGGTACGGTGTGGGATCAGCCACCAGGGACGGGGAGTGGGGGAGGAGTGGTGCAAGGTTTGCGCTACCGGTGGGGCAGTGAGAGCACGCACGGTTGCAGCAGCCCAGCCCTGGCTGCAGATGCGGAAGTGGCAGCATGGCCGAAGAGAAGTCCAGGGATTCTCGGGGGGGTCTCCTCAGGCAGTGAGGGCTCAGAAACACTTCCCTTTGCTTCCCTGTGCTTTGAGAGCCCGTGGGGAGGAGTTGAAAAGGCTCCCCAGCTCTCCTGACTGGCTGAGGGCGGAGCGGTGGGCATGGCCTGTAAGCATATTAATGACCTGCTCGTATTTGCAAATGTGGCATTTCGTAAGACCTCTGACATGACCTATTTCTCGCAAATGAAGAGGTATAACTGTAATCCATTTGAGATCAAGGAAGGTATTTCAGGGCAGTTTGTGCCTGCTCACATGAAACAGACCATTTTGTTGAAGGTGCTCTGCCTTGTTTTTGTGAGGTCTTGGACATTCGTGTTCCTCATCACTCTAATATCTCATGGCTTTGTACTTTATTCTCACAAATGCATCTGGAATGGGAGATACTCACATGCTCAAGTTGTTTGCAAACAGAGAATATAGAGCAAGACCTGTAAAGTGTGGTAGTCTAGAAGGGGTAGAGATCTCTTCAGAAGTTGAAATCCTCTCTCCCTATTTCTTTTTCATCTTTATTTAAATACCTCAAAATGTGAAAGGCTTCCTATTTCAGCTAAGCCTTCATATTTTTGAGAACTGATCCATGTGCTGGCTTTAAATTTCAGAAGGACCTGGTGAGTCAGGGCATGAAACTGGAGTTCCTAATACCATAATGACATCCTAAGTCTGCCTTTGCATTCTTGGGTTAAATGAAACAGGTGTAGCCATTGCGTGTCAGTTTTGTCAAAATTTTTTCTTACAAAATAACCCAAAGGGTAACATTAGAATATAAACTTGGACAACCCTTTGCAAAATAAGACATTGGAATGCTTAGCACATGAAGTTCTTAAAATTATGAGTCAGACACAACTGTCTTCCTCTAAAGTGACTTCCTTAAACTAAACCCATTCTCTTTTTCTCTTTAAATGACATTTTGGGGTCTAATTTCCTTCAGATTGTCAGACAGGAGGAAAGCTAATGAGACCAAGCAGAAAGTATTGGATTTTTAATTGGGTTTTCAAATTCAGCATCTATAGTAAAATGACAGCTACAGAAGTAAACCCTTGCTGATGTTAAGCTTGGAAATAATTATTTTTTTAAGTATTCTCAATGGCAAAGGTGAAGATTAGGTGGAAGAGGGGATGGATGTTGAGTGTCCCTGGTTCGGTGCATTTATGTAGTGTCTATCATAGTGATGTTCAGACACTGATAACAAACAAAACTCTAATTGCATTTTGGTTTCACAGCTTCCACCTTGTTAAGTCTGTGATGAGGAGCTCTGGGTGGAAACTCCTTTTGCTATTTTCAGTGTCACAGTTTAATGCCATTATAGAAACATTCAAAGTGCTGCCTGAATTTAGATGAGCTCTGTGGGAAATTGAAATTTTCACTTGGAGGTCTTAGAAACAGGTAAGTAAATTTCCTTTCTATGTTACACTGTCAGAACAGTGGTAGTTTGATGAAAAGTCATAGTATTGCTTTTAGTGCAGTCACCCCTCCAATATCATGGTACCGCGGGTCTTGCCATCTGTCCACCCCTCCCCGCCCTGTGTACAATGACAGCTCATGAATATGCAAATTTTACCCTGGTCGCC
The DNA here is from genome assembly GCA_013390025.1 of Pitta sordida. Classification (NCBI taxonomy): domain Eukaryota; kingdom Metazoa; phylum Chordata; class Aves; order Passeriformes; family Pittidae; genus Pitta; species Pitta sordida. The sequence goes on along the minus strand of WEKX01015767.1, from coordinate 17,584 downwards.
CTGTCCCCCTCAGCTCTGGAGCAGCTGCAGGGCGTTCCCGGAAGTTCCTCACCCGCTCAGGGGAGCGCAGGGGGTCTCCTCTGCCCCATCCCCACCTGGGGAGTCCCCAGGAATCATGATGAACGGGTCCCTGAGCCCACACCACCTCCCAAGCAAGTCCCGGGCTTTGGCTGCCACCGCTGTAGGAGCTGCAGCGGGCGGAGGAGGCACCGCGGGGCTTTATGTACATCATGCATAGCTGGCTTGCCGGGACTGACAAAGCTTCTGCTGCCATCTTGTTCGCATTTCAATGCCGAGTGCCTCCAGATAAAAATAAAAATTGTTTAAACCCGGAACCTGGATTTTTTTTTTTATATAGGAGATGTTTGTGTAAATATCTCCTCTGGGATGTGGGGTTGGATGAAGGGAGGGGAGAGACGGGGAGAAAGGAGCTCCTAACGGGGCAGGCAGTGGCAGCAGTCAGAGCCAGAGAAGAGTCAGAGAAGGAGACCGCTCCCTCCCTCCTGCAGGCAGCCCAAGGCTGTCATGGGACCATGAGGGATCATGCCAAGCCGTGCAGTGCTGCTGAAACTAAGCTCGGGACCTAGCACTGGTCCTGGAGGTGAGGGGAGGGTGGCAGCACTGCGATCCTTTAGAGCTGCCACCTCACTTTTACATGCGCTGCTGCAGCAAACACGTTTGAAGTGGAGTTTCAAAGCCTGCACTCCACACTGGGGCTTGCACCAGCATCCTGAGGCTGGCTACACAACAGCCCAGCCCTGTTGGCAAGGCAGGGGTTGTGAGGCAGCGCTGTCCCACTCCCGCTGGAGTAGTGGGGTCCCTGGAGCCTCTATGGCGAGAGAGGGGCTTGCTCATCTGGCGTGCTCTTGGCAGCGGTGTTACTATGGCGATGAAACTCAGCAACGAGGCAGCCAGCACAGCTTGTAGATTCAAATGTTAATCAGGTACTTGCCCTAGTTAACATATGTTAAGAAAACCCAAGAAAGGTATACATGCAGTTTGTGTACTATAATGTTTTAACACGTTAACTGCACTGGTGGAGAAACAGGTCAGAGCAAGAACTTAAGAGGAAAAAAAATTACAAGCAATTGTGCTTTTGTCCCCCTGGGGACTGGCCAGGTGGGATGGGGGCTATCTCTGCTGCATTCCCTGCCGCAGGTCTGTGGCCACCCCCCAGTACTCCTGTGCTGTTTTGGCTACCCTTGCTCGGACTGGAGCAGGCACTGGGGGGACGTGATGTGGCCACCTCATTTGGACTGGAGTGGGCTGGGCTGGGTGCGACGCTGGTGAAACTGCTGGGGCCGCGTCGCTGAGAGCACAGCGTGGCGGTCATCGTGCGGGTGGAGCAGTGTGCCTGTGGTCTGTGCAGCACAGCATGGGGGGTTACTTGAATATTTATGACTGTCTAATTTGAATATTCATAACTGTCAGTTCACGCAGGTGCAGTCACGAAACAGACCTCTCCAGTCACGGAATAATCATGCCATGCAGTAGTGAAGCTGCAATATGGGAAGAGGTCTGACTGTATTTCTAATTTTTTTTAGTAAAATCAGTCTTTCTTGATTTCAAGGCACTTGTTTGACTATTTAAAAAAATACTCAAGTACCAGTTTCTGCTTTTGGAAGTAGTGATTATGGTAGTGCGAATTGTGTCCTTGATTTGTGGAAATGCCTGTTGAATTGGCAAGAGCAATATGTCTCATTGTTTTGGGAAGTTGGTGAAATTTTTTGGCTATTATGTTACGTTACACTCTGAGAAATTTAGAATGTAGCTTTCTAGGACACTGTATTTGCCCAACTCTACATTAAAAACAAGTTTTATTTTTAGTTCACTTCCTTTTGCAGAATAATCCGCAGCTGGTAACTTAGTTTGGAATGAAGTGGACTGAAAAAACCAACCAACCAACCAACCAACCAACCAACCAACCAACGAACCAACCAACTTCTGTCTGCCCTTACAGCAGGGAACTAGCTCAAAACACATGTACCTCTGGCTACAGGCATGGAAGGACTCAGGCAACAGTGATACATACACCATAATTAATATATCCCTGTGTTTCTACATAATGTAATTACATATTTTCCCCCCTGCCTTAGTATTTAACTAATGTTTGGGAAACATTTAAGAAATGTAAAGCTCTCAGTATGAGGTAAATGCTATTAATTGTAATTACCAAGTAGGTTATTTCTTAGCTTTTGTATGGCTCCGTTCCCTCTGGTTAGACACTGAGGGATGTTCCCCTTCAGGGTGGCTCCTTAACTCCTGTTCTCATAGCACAGCTGTGATAATACACTTTAGCTTGTTTTGTCTGTGGGAGCAGGAACGAGCTAGCCTGTTAGAAATTTTCCAGGGATTGCTGAGGTGTGTTTTAATTACAGTGTCTGCAAAACAGTTGAAATAATATCTCTGCTGGGTCTCTAAGCCAAGTGATCACCTCACATGCATTTCTGCAGGTTGCTGTCTGGACCTGTGCAAGCAGTATTTCAGCTCTGCTGTCTTCAGAATGTTTTCTTCACCTTCACTTTCCTGAGCTTTGTCCTCTGTGCCTCACTGAACCCTGACGCTGTTGCTCAGGTTGTGCTGCGTTAGTGGCTTCAGAGGACTGACTGTGACAGTATAACTGTTCACATCTGCCGGGTATGAACTGTATTAAGCAGGCACTTTCAGCCTGGGACCAAAGGGATTGAGGGAGATATACCCCAGGGATCTTATTTAGCTGCTGGAAGAAGGCTTTAACAGACTTTTTGAGAGGACAGCAGCATGGTGGGGGAGGAGCTCTCACTTGTAGGTCTGCAGCAGAGGTACTAAGGCTGCTGGACTGCTGCAGTGATTCAAGCCTTCAGGAAGGTCAAGTTGTGGAGTGGCAAGAGAATTTGCCCTTTCTGTGAGAGAGCAGCAGGAATGTCTGGAGCTCTGCCTTGGGGTGAGTGATGAACTACTGAAGAGGTGCTGGTCAAGATTACCAGGCAGGTCAGTATTACCAGTACTGAGGTGGGTGTCTCCCATGAACTGCCTGATTAGGAAGAAGAAGTAGGTCAGGTGCTCTTCAGACAACTCAGAAGAAGCTTTGTGTTCTCATGGGGATCTTCAACTGCGCCAATATCTGCTGGAGGGACATCCCAGCAAGACACAAGCAATCAAGTGGTTTCTGAAGTGCATTGTTGAAAATTCCTGAGCAGGATGGTCAAGGAGCTGATGAGGGGAGGTGCTCTGCTCCTTATACTTTCAAACAAGTTAAAACTGGTTGGGCATGTGAGTTTGGGGAGATGATCTTGGAGACAGCAAGCTTGAGATGGTGGAGTTCAGGATCCTGAGGGAAAAAAGCAAGACAAATTTTAAAACTGCAACTGTGAGCTTCACAAGTGAAAACTTTCACCTGCTTGTGGACCTGCTTGGTTAATACTTAATATTTATATTAATATTTAAGGATTATCTTCTCCAAGCTTAGGAGTGGGTCAACTGGATGAGCAGGACAAGCAGTAGGAGATCTGCTATCCTCACCAAATACAAACGTAAAAAGCACACAGAAGGTTGAAGCAGGACCAGGTGATGTTGGGGCAATCCTGTTTTAACATTGTCATTAATGACATGGATAGTGTGACAAAGTGCACTTTCAGCACCTTTGGAGATGTACAAAGCTGGGAGAAATGGTTGATCCACCCCATTGCTGTTCAGACAGTCACTGGGCCAACAGGAACCTCACGAAGGTCAGTGAAGAGCAAAGTGATGCACCTGGGAAGAAACACCCCAGTGTAGGCTGAGGTCTGGTGGGAAGGAAGACAGATTGGCAGAAAATCATTGTGGACCAGAGGCTGAGCCAGCAAAGCTCAACATGTTGGAAAGAGTGTAGCCAGCAGGTTGAGGGAGATTAGCTCCCAAGTGCCACAGAGGCAAAGGTGTCTTTGAGCATAATCAAAGCCTAACTGGACAGCGTCCTTCTGACCCTCCTTGTGCAGACTGAGACAGAATGATCCCTTCTAACTTTGGCTGTTCAGTGACTCTGTGATATCTGTATTCTCTCCAGAAATTACTTACATATAAATGATGCTTGTCCTCTTTTTTCCTTTTAAAACAAGTCATTCCTGAGCAGTGTATAGCTTATAAATTTTAGTAGGGGATTATAAAATGCAGCTTATTATTAATTTGGCTGTTATGTCATGGTGAGTTGCGCATGGTTAATATGGCTCTTAGTTTGAAATAAGGTGGTAACTGGGATCTCTCTGCAGAAGACAGCTTCAAGAGATGGAGCTGAAATTTGAAGCTTTTCTCACCTGTGCACTGAATACATTGCAAGGGAACTTGTGCTTTTTGCTTTCAGTGCAGGCATGACTGTAATTGTATAATTGTACATAGTAACAAAACCTACAGTACTTCAATAATAAGGTGTTCATTCTTGTCCTGATGTATTTGGAGTTGACTAGGAAGTGTTCACTGCGGCTGTGGGTGTCTTGCATGTCAGATGCGTGCTGGCACAGACGCAGATGACCTTCCTTGGAAATTAAAGTGAAAGGGGCAGCTGGGCATGTAGGAATGTCTGTAGAGGCTGTGTAAGCTATTGGTGATGGCCCTAGAGAAAATCCAGAACTGTGAAGAAGTTCTGATCCCTGTGTCCTATTGGCCCTTTTTGACTAATCTGTCTTTCACAGCAGGCAGAGCTCTGGCAGGGAGTCCTCTGCCCACAAATGATTGGATTAAGGCAGATAAAATTCAAGGTGTAAGGCTTTGGGAGCAGAGTTATTGTGGAGCTGGTACATGGAAGCAGGTGTCAATGTCCCTCCTTTGGCTGTCCCCAGGGCAATGAGCGTAGGGAACTTTTCCTTTCCGATGAACTGCATGGAACTGGAGTTCTTCAGTGGAGTGCTCTCCACCAGACAAGTTTTTTCTCTAGTGATATCCACTTACCTCTTAACAAAAATGTATTCAAAAGATTAGTGGCAGAACACTTGGAAGCTGGAACCACTCAGGACTAATGATATAATTACCATTTTGTAAAGCAATTATGTACTGTTGTTCTCTTTTGTTCTGTATCTTTATAAAAGTGAGTCGTCTTGGCAAGCTGTGATGGGAATGCCTTTAGCTGGCTGTTATGTAAGAGTATAAATTATTCGTGTGCCTATTTATAAAAGAAAACCAATGCCTTGACAATGCCACTGAAGTGTTTATATGCAAAAATCTTTGTTCAGGAACAGGTTGCTGCTAGAATTTCTGATGCGGCCAGTGTTTCTCAATAGGTCGTCTTGTAACTTCTGTAGAAAGTTTTGTGGGCTTATTTTTCCCCCTTCTAAAGAAAACGTGCTATTCAAGTGCTGAAGGCAATATAATTATTAAAAATAAGAACTATCATAAATAAATCACACAGCCTTTTTCTATTTTTTTTTCATTTAACAAGCTTTTACTTTCCAAGTTTCACAAGTTCAGCACAAGGGTTATGTGCACAGCAGTAACCTGTTAGTACACACTTGGCTTTGGTCTGTTATGGAAGTTTCCAGGGGTGGGCTGAGTGAACTCACCCCTGCAAGAGGTGGTCCCACTGTCAGCCTCTCTGTCAGCCAGGCCAACCTGACTAAAGTGAGAGAAAGCTCAGCAGAAACAAGTTCATTTCCTGCTGGGTTGCAGAGTTGGGCCAGCTCACTCGATGAGAGGCTCAATGGGTGCCAGAGGCAGCACGTGGGTGCAGAGGGAGCCAGGATTCACAGATTCACAGATTCACAGAATATTATGAGTTGGAAGGGACCCACAAGGATCATCTAGTCCAACTCACCATCTAACACCCGTACAGAGACCGAGAGCACATCCCAGAGCGGTAAACACAAACCTAGTTCCCTCACAGTCTAGCAGGCCACTCCGAGCCAGGAGGGGCCCAGGATCATCCAGCCCTACACCCCCCAGCTAGACCATGTCACTAAGATCCTCATCGAGTCTTCTCTTAAACACCTCCAGGGACGACGATTCCACCACCTCCCTGGGCAGTCCCCAGCAGCAAGGGGTCACTGCAGCATTTTGGTGACATTCATAATGATTCTGCTGTGGCTGGCGTGAAGCTCTGTTTTGGTTTCTTGTTGGTCCTGCAAAATACACACAAAAAAGGCATTGGCCACCAAGTACTTTTCCTGGAAAACATGTGGAGCATTAATGGTGCACATCACTATTGTGGAAAATCGATTCTTTAAGTATTTCACAGCTATTGTGATAAGCACTGTGCATCTTAGTCCACAAAGACTGTAATTGGTTTTTTTTTAAAATCTCATATGTAGTCTTCTTTACATTGAATGCAGGCTTTTTTTTCCATTTAAAACTCTTCAGCAAGGACTGTCCCAATCCTTTGCCCCAATATTTGGGCTGTGTGTGAGATCAAGTGAATTCTATGCTGGCTTTAGGCTGGAGAGACCTTGCCTTTTCAGGAGTAATATTTCAGGCAGAATGCACATATTTCTGTGACATCAGTGGAGCTTTTGGATTGATTAGACTGAAGACCTGCTGATAAGATGCTTTTTGGGTGTACTGGACCTTATTGAATTGCTCTGGTCATGACAGAGAACATGAGTGCAAAAGAGACTCTAACGTGTAGGTAGTAGGAGATTCACCTGCATAAAATATTTGATTTGAGTAAATTTGTGCTGTAGGAAATGTGTTCTGACTTTCATAGGTGTATAATGGGCTCAGTTTGTTAGGCTGAATTTGTTTATGTTAAAATGTTAAATAGATTGTAATCTCAACTTGTAGTACCAGTACTCACAAATTCTGGAATGAGCTATGAAGAAATACTGATGTTCACTAATCTGTTGTGTCCAGAAATCCACAAGTGTGGTAAATTACCAGGCAGTGGTGGAGCTGAAGCCCGAAGAGAAATTCAAGGTATTCGTCAAAATCTCTGATGTAAGCAGAGAGGTGTGAGTGTTACAAAATATTCCTCCATTTTGGGTTTTTCCATGTTTTCCATTGAACCAAGAAGGAGAAACAAGATGAGTAATGCAGGGGTTAGAGCAGAGAACCAAACACTGCTGCCTGTGCTGCTGCAGCTCAGTGGGGAAAAGCAGGTCATGGTTCTTCTTTGCTTTTTATTAAAATGTCTCTTCTATTGTAAAGGAGTGCGGTTCTACTAATGGCAAATGCTAAGGGTTAGGAGTCCTTGTGGTTTATGGCATTCTGTGTTAAGTTAGGTACCAAATTCAAAGGTTTCCTCTGACTATCTCCTTTGACAAAATATTCCTAATAATGTGGTAGCACAACAGTTGCCAAAATGACTATGAAATGGATGACCTTCGACTCTCTAGCAATTCTGGAGGTGCTCTTCATTATTTCTAATATCCAACTTGGTTTCCTGTGAATCACCAAGTTACTTTTACAAGGAAAGATTATGCTCTCCAAACATTAATATTTTTGATTTTGTTTTACAGATGAGTAAAACACAGGATATGATATGCAATTATGAATCTCAGTTTGAATATGGGATCATAGGAATTTGTCCAGCTTTATAGCATAAAACTGTTATTTTACACATTAAAATCCTGTATTCAAACCTTGAAAATCGCTGTTAGGTCATGCACTTGTGTTCCTGGAAAATGCTGAAGAGTCTCCACTGTGTTTTGTTTCGTGTCTTTTTTTTTTTCCTTTCAGATAGGCTGCATGGATATCCTAAGGTTAAATTTTCACTTCTAATACATGGTAGCAATACAGAAATCTTGAAGTTCTGTTGACTGGGATGGCCTTCACAGGGAGCCCATGCTGCTCTTTCAATGCACAACACAGCACAGGGAATGTTGTGTTTGTTACCCGATTCAATTTTAATTTGTTTAAGTTTTTCTCTCTTGAGTTTTCCTTGATTCTGTTTGCATGCTGCTCCAGAACAGGCCTGATGATGGAGGTTAACAAGCAATTGTATATGTGGAATGAATTTTTTTCTGTTGAAGTCTGAATGCCTGATGACTGTGACCCAAAAAGCTGGGAAGCACCTTCTAGTGAATATTACTGAGCTATGTATAAATCACCCTGAAAGTATTTCAGATGTATACATGGAACTCTGCTCATTGAAGCATCATACAATTCTTTGAAGTGGAGGTGTCTGCAGCATTAATAATACAAAAATCTGGAATGATAGCAGGAAAAAGCTGTCACAAGGTATTGTCAGTTCACCTGCCAAAGCCTTTTAAGTGCTAATTCAGATATCTAAACCAAGTTTAGAGCAGACATGCTTCACAAACTGAGCTAAGCTGTTTCAGGAAAGGGAATTTCTCTTATTTAAAACACAATGGAAAGAAGATGGAAAACAGGAAAAGAACACATAAATTACATGGAATTACTTCTTTAGAGGCTGATACCGTCATATCACAGGAATGTGTGTTTGCCCTTGAACGTGTGCCTGAGCTGAGTCAGGTTTGGTGACAGCATAGGTGGGCTGAGGCCACCACAGCGGTGAGGCAGCATCCCACAGCCCTGGGCGGGTGAGCAGACCTGGGTAGTGAAGTATCTTTTCCAAAGAACCCTTGGCAAAGTAATTTCATATGGATGCTGTTTCTGATAATGTAGATCTAATATTTCCTAAAGCTTATCTGAGGAAGGGATCTCTTACCAAGAGTGTACATTGGCATTTGTTACAGCAAACTCTGCTTCCTGCCCAGTCTGCAGCCTTGCAGGGAAAAGCAAACACGTGGGATTTGCAAAAGATGTATATTATTTCAACAAATTTTCACCCACATTCTCATGCATGGTGATTGAGAATGACAGTGAAGTCATAGAGATGTAAGTGGCTTTTTGGAGCTGATATCATGTAGAGCAAGAGTGGGAGTAATTTATATGCAAATTATTTGCAATGAGTGTCTGTTGGAGCCATTTACTAAAAAAATATTAATTGTAATTAAATTAATCGGGTCCTGTGAAAATATAATCTTGACAAAGTGTGTTTCTTTCTGCCACACACTGGTGTTAACTGGAGTTTTATGTGTTATTAGTAATTCAATATTGTATCAATTGAAATAACTGCAAATTGCTGGTACCAGATGTTATCAGTGCAGAAAATAATTTCTCTGCCTTAACTTTATTTGCAGTAATGTAAAGGAAAATACTGAAGATATTGTGCAGCGAATTAGGAAATTAACTGTTCCCTAGTAATCTTCTATTTTGTTTTCTAAAGAAAATTCCTTCTTCTATATGCTGCTTGGAGAACAAAACATAACATTTTTATTAAATTCCTTACTGGAGGAACTGGTGGGGAAACTTCGCTTAAGCATTTTCAGTTGGAAAGTGCAGATCACTCGAAGTCAGTATTTTTATGTATCAGCTTATATGAATGGATTAAAATATCACTGGGGAGATGGGGAGAACCATGTCAACAGGCTTTTGACTTTCAGTGCTACTTTCAGCCTACTCGGTTGGAAGGACCACGATTTTTACATTGGAGTTTGTGGCTTTGTAGTGTGTGAATAAGCTGTGAACCCTCGCACCTGTTCATACAAGTGAGGAGGAGTCAGCCTGAGGGCCATGAATGCAGAAGGAGAACCACAGGAGTTGACTCAGTTCCCTTTGAGCGGTAGAAGGATTACTGAGGTGAGTAAAGAATTTCCATGTGAAGAAGCACAGTGTGCTAAAGGGTGGTTTAATCTAGCTCAGAAAGACAGAATGAGAAGGAGTGGATGGAAAGTGAAACTAGATTAATCCAAATTAAGAATAAGGCAAATATCTTTAAAAGTGAAACAGATGACCAAGAAAGAGGTGAATTTTCTATTTCCAAATGTCTTTATGTCAGTATACTCCTTTTAAATGTGAAAATAAAGCTATAGGCAGAGGCAGACCTATCTACTCTTCTTTATAAGGTTTTCAACAAATGGATCAAGAGCTGTGCCTGGAGGTCATGTTGTCACTTTGCCACAAGTCCTACTTTATTTTTACACTACTGTGTTCTTGAATATCTTTCCTTAGTCTTGAAAGCAGGGCCAGGTAAGAGAAACTGAACAAACAGTTTTTCATGAAGAGCCAGCAAGGGAGGATGAGCCTGCAGGTTGTGGCAGGTGTCTGTTAAAAAGGTGTCACAAGGACAAATGTGCCCACAGGGGACTGGCTGAGAAGTAAATGTGACCTGGAGTTGCAGCTGAGAATGTTTTAGTCTGAATGAGAGGGGAAACTTCTTTCAAGACTGGATTTACTTGAGAGGTCTGTGCAATCTCAATCATTACAAATAGCTGTCTGGATGGCTTAGATCTCACTAGGGAGATGAGTTTAGATGATTCACAAACTTTTCTATTCAGAATTTCTAGGATTTTCCCCAGATGAACATTTTTGTGAGTTTCGATTTGAAACGCACTTTGTTCAAATGGGCCTTGTTTCCCAAGTGGGTCGGAGTTCTTTATCAGTACTCTCATCTCTTCCTCATTTATCAGTCAGCAAGTATTTGTAATACAATTCCCTCTGCTCAGTTTGCTTTAGTTAAGTTCTCATTGATGGCAGCATTCCTTTGTAAAGGATCTCATCCCAATCCTTTAGGGAACTTGTTAATAATGGTGCTTCAGATGTCAAGTCCCCATTATTGTCTGCTTTCAAGCCAGGTAGATATTTTTAATTCATTTAATGTGTACTTTAGTCGTGCTGTATTCTCCAGTGGTAATTTACAGGTCTGATATGAATCGAAGACATTTGCACTATTGACTCAACTTGCAATGAACCGGAAAACAAAGTCAGGTTTGTTAAACAAAAGCCAGTCAACAGCAAATTTTTTTCCTGGCATTTATTATATTCCTGGTTTTGTTCTGTGTGGCTTGAATGTTACATTAATTATTTCATTTACCTGCACCTGTGACGTATGAGTAATGATACAGCTTGAAATCTTTGGGAATGTGCAAATGTAGCCTTGAGCCAGGAGTTAGTTTCACTTGAAATTAATTTCATTGCCTGGGGGGGAAATGCAACAATGCTGAATTTTGGGACACTGAGGTTTTTCACAAATTTTCATTCAGATGGGAAAACAAAAAAGCAAATGTATGAAACTGGTTTTATGTATTAAAAATGCACCCCTTTTTGTTTTAGTTTTCTTCTTTTCATGTGTAACCATTGCTGGGTTACTATGATTTTACTGCAACTAATAATTTCAGTTTCCCTATGGAAAGGAAAGGCTCTGGCCTAGGGAGATGGGAAGGATTCAGCTGGTTCCCTGCAGTGCCTGGGAAATAAACACCAGACCCTGGAGACTGTAGCTTTAGTGGGACAACTTTCAGATGAAATGTATCAGCTTTGAGAACGCATCAAGAGCTGTCAGCACAGCCCAGAGTCATAAATATTTAGTTTATCTTGACCCTTTAGAAGTTGACAATCCGTGTTGTTCTCTTCTGCTGCAGATCTGGGACTGTTCCGCTGACAGCGATACCAGTCAGTTTGTCAACTAGAATGACAGTGTCTCTCCAGATTCTGCTCTTCATGGCCATGGGATTCTGTCAGAGGTCTTTGCACACAGTGCGTAGACTGTGTGAGATTTATAGCTGCAGTCCTGCTCACAAGTAGAACAGACCGGCATGATTAGACAATATATCTTGTTAATGATAGTTTTGTGCAACAAGGTATACAAAGTAAAATCATCTGCCTGCAAAAACTGCACATTACCACATGATGACATTCTGAACTCTTATAAAGGTCAAATGTTGACATTGTGGTTTTGTTTTGCCACGAATTTTTAAGTTTATCACTGCATCAACAATATATAAAAATAATTACAGTGAGTTAAAGTTATGATTTATCTGTAGCAACTGTTCTTTTTTAGGTGACTCTTCCTGTAACACAGATTGCTGGATAAACAGAGTATAACAGTCCGGTAGCATATTGGTTCCCTCAGTGTAGAGAGTACACCAGTGTTTAAAATGGAATGTTTTACTGAAACCGGTGAGTCAGGTGAAGTAAGGCAGCTCAAATTGTTCTTGGGTTCAGCTATCAAAGAAAGAGAGAATTGCACCTAAGCTAAATGGATGATTGCTGCTCATCAGAGTGATGATGACTTTTAATGTAGCACATTTCATACAAGGAGGAGCTCAAAAACGTAAGGTGTCCTATGCAGCCCCTACTGATTTTGTTAGTCAAGAACAGAAGCTTTTTTTTTTTAAATCCTGGTTCGAATTTCCTGCTGCTCTCAGGCTGTGACTGCCCCGTGCCACAGGCAGGTGACCCAGCAGGCTCTGTCTGTCACCGAGGTGTGTGTCCTGCCTGAGTAAACACCTCCTCAGCACTGACCCGTGCCACAGCATCTGAGAAAGACAGGGAGCTGGGGAATTCAAACAAGTTTGCACAAATGCTCGTCAGTAAAGCTGGGGACCATCTGTAGCTGCAAAATCCCACCAGTTGGTGGCATTTCCCCCCAGTCTGGAGAGTGTTTGCTTCAGAGCAGTGCTGCATCCAACCCCAGGGAATGGCCGAGTGACCTGCCAACAGGAAGGACAAAGGGTCCTGTGGCTCTGGGCAGGTGGAAGGAAGGAAATCAGGACTGTGCTCTGCTCTGTGAGGGATTTACCTGTGCCCAGAAAAAAGCAGCATAGCCTTATTAATTTTTTCTTTATACAGTATTTAAAATCAGAGAAACTTGGGTGAAGTTTTGAAAGCTGACTGGTTTTGAAAGAAAAAGATGACACTATTTAGTTCTCAGTTAGTGAGACAGGTGAAATACCTTATGGCTTTTAAAATTTTCCTCTTAATTGGAGATGGATAAAGCCAGTATAATGAAATGCAGTATGTAAATAGGAGTTTGGGGCTTTTTTAAATACATTGTTTAGCAGTTGACAAAAAACACCTGAATTAAAATGTGATGGGAACCAGAGCAGAAACATCTACAAAGAAGAATAATCAATAGGTCTAAATGTTGCATCTGAAGGAAACACCCACAGATAATTTGTTCTGAAAGAAATCCTGCCTCATGGGAAAATAAAATATGTGACCAAAACAAATGGGAAAAAAGAAGTCTGTTGAAACATCCTGATTCTGAAGGAGGGGGGGAAAGCTTTGTTGCAAATATATGATGGCTTTGCTTCTATTTAAATGCATTTTGCAACAATCTTGCNTGCCGAGCTCTCAGCTAGCTCCAGGCTTCTGTTTCGGGGCTTCAAAACCATCAGCAGTTTGTCCAGCGTTACCTCTCCATCTTCAGTCTTAATGCTTAGACGAATTCTGCGGTCCTGGTTCTCTCTCTTTGGTCCATAGGTTTTCACCATGGTCAGTCCAATTCACAAGCAGCAGCGGGATGCCTGGAAGAACATCTCTACCCCTTCTCTCGTGGGCCTGGGGGCCTTCAAATCTCTCAGCCTCCCGACGCAGGGTCTGAGCTGGCACGCTACATCTTACTACTGAACTTTTTTTTCTTCTCTCCCAAGTATGTTATTTGCAGAGACGCCTTTATCTCTAACCTTGAAGGCCATGGCAGCACGGAGAGCTCAGGCCAGAACTGAGCTGTTAACCCCCTCGCTACCAGAGCAGCAGAAAACCCCCTAAACCATAACAAAGTTTTATATAATGACATGAATGCTTAAAATCATTTCCTGAGAATTTCTTCTTCCCTGTACACAGAACACCTTGGGGAAAATTCTGGGGTTGGTAAAACTAACATTTTCTTTCAAAATCTACTAAAACTTTTAGATCTGCTGTACAGTAATTATACTTTCATGGAAATCTTAGTATTGGATTTGTGTTTTGACAATATGGACTAGATGGTATTGAGTCAATTTAAACCCACTACTTATATTAAAACAGGAAAGGTTGTCTGGGTACAATGGTATGAACTGCAGAGGAGTGCTTTATCTATTTCACAATTATTTGTATAATGTTAACAAGTCTTTGCAAAGAGCAGTTTATGTTCCATTCAATAATATCTTTCTAGGAATAATGTTTCTCAAGTGTGGAACTCCAACCTCCTGGAAAAGAAGACAATCTGACCCATTGGTACATGCAGAAGACAAGGTGTTGCCACCAAAGTGACAGTGGTAGTCAGTCAATATGAGAATCAACAGGCAGTCCAGCACCTGGTCTGACAGATTTCATCTTCTTTTCATCTTCTGTTTCCTTCTGTTTTCCTTTATCTTCTGTTCACACGTTATTCTGAGTTGGAAGGGACCCACAGGATCATCAAGTCCAACTCCCAAGCGAACGCCCACCCAGGGATCAGCCCCACAACCCTGGAGCTGGGCACCACGCTCCATCCATCCAAGCCTCCCAATATCTAGACCATGTCACTGAGCTCCTCATCCAGTCTGACCTTAAACACCTTCAGGGATGGCGAGTGCCGAGTACAGAGGAAGGAGAACTTCCCTGGTCCTACTGACCACACTGTTCCTGATCCAGGCCAGGATGCCATTGGCCCTCTGAGCTACCTGGGCACACTGCTGGCTCATATTAAGTTTCCTGTCAATCATTACTCCTAAATCCCTCTCCATTTCACCACTCTCCAGCCACTCATACCCCAGTCGATAACGATGCATGGGGTCGTTATGTCCAAAGTGAGGAACCCGGCCCTTAGAGTTGTTAAATCTCATATTATTGGAGTCTGCCCATTTCTCTAACCTATCAAGGTCCCTCTGAAGGGCCCTCCTACCCTCTGGCAGTTCAACATTTGCCCCCAGCTTGGTATCATCTGCAAACTTGCTGATGATGGACTCAATTCCCTCGTCCATATCATCAATAAAGATGTTAAACAGTGCTGAGCCAAGCACTGACCCCTGTGGGAGTCCACTAGTGACTGTTGTTGTCTCTCAGCTGCTCTTGGAGACCAGAGTGTTCACCCCAAGATCTGTATTTTATGATCGTCAATAGTTTTTCAATTCTTAATCATCAAGGTAGCTGTCAGGCTTAGAGCAGAGTCAGGAGTGCACATGCACTGCTTACAGCTCCTGGAGAGACAAGGAACTGAACGCTGCAAAGGCAGCTCCTCTCAGTTATCTGGGGCACACTTGGGTTCTCTGCTTGAGATAGTGCCTGGCTGCTCTGTAATTCTCTGCTGTACTTTTCCTGAAAACACTTGGTGAGTTGCTGAAGTGTTTTTAGCTCCACTTCACTAACGGTCTCTACAACATGAGGAAAGACAGAGTCCCCTTCAGATGCTGTGAAGATCCCTTGTTTAAGAGGTGATGAACTCCCCTCTGCTTAGGAAAACACAACCAGCTTGCTTAGAGCTGTGCAATTATCTGCTAGTCATTGCCTACCTAAAGGGATGAGACAGGATTTCATGATGATTGGGCAACAAAAAGCAGATCAAGTAAACACCTGAATTGCATTGTTCAGGGAGGTTTGTGTTCTCTTACAGGAGACAGCAAATGCCCTGGCCAATGCTGGCCAGTCTTCCTATTCCCCACCCAGGTTTGTTCGCAGTTTGTTCCCCTTCCAGAGTTCCCCCCGGTGGAGACATTTGCTTACAGGAGGGTTGGATGTAGATGCTGGTATCTTATGTCTTTACTATTTCAGTTGAGGCTCTAATGATTGAGTGGTCTCATTTGGTTGGAAACTGAGCATCAGAAGAATTAAAATCCATTCGAACAAACAAAAGACCTGCATCTGCAGTCTGAAACCACACAAACCTCCACCCACCAGTGTGGTCACCCAACTTTGGAATTTACAGTTGTATCATCTTGATCCACCATGATGTTATTGCCTCCCTCTGTCATTGTGTCTCTGAAGTGTGATACATCTGGAATTGTTTTTATTACAGAATTCAAAATCATTTTAAATCACTTAAGTTTCAGGCTTTAGACAAATTACTTTTTAAATGGAAGGGAGTGATCTGACCTACTCATTCATCAGTTTAGGAAGGTAATTTCTTGCAACCAATGTTTAAGCCTTACTTAAAATAAAAGATTATAACCTCAGTAGTGCACTGACTTGTTCAGCCAGGAGACAGAGGAGATTGTTTGCCTTTAGGGTCCTTTTTATTTTTTTTTGTACAAGCCTAAATTTGCACATGAATAAAAAAAAGTTTGTGTGTGGCAGGTGGGATGGAATTGTTTCCTATGAGGTATCCAGTTTGCAAGCGAAATGTGTATTTTGTTTTGTTCCTATCTTTAAAGAAACAGAAGCCTCATGTTCTCACTGTTTTGGCACTCCCTTATGAGAGTGGCATGCAACATGAATCAATGGAAATGTGTTTAGTTTCTGAGATCTATTGATAGGTTTACCTCCATTCCTTGTTACAGCAACTGCTGAAAATTCAGGGCCTTTTAGGTCCTTGCTTTGGTTTGCCAAGGTCAGCATCCAGAAAGGGCCAGATTCAAAAGCCTTGAATATGGGAAGGGTGTTAGAAAAACTTTGGAAGTAGAGCAGATCTTACTTTCAGGTGAAGGCAATATTCACCTGTCCTGGCAGAGTTAGATAGAAGGTGTGTGAATAGGTTGCAATGAGACTGAAAGGTCCTTGAAAAGGAAGGTAGAAGAAAGTTTTTCATGTCACAAGAACAAAGACCAGCAAGGCACATCCATGAATTGGATAGGAAGTCAAGGGACAGTCTGTTCCGATACGCTTGACAGTCTGGAAGTCAAAGGAGTGCCTGGATGTGCAGTGGAATGTGTTATCCCAGGGGTCTGGGAGAATGCTGCACTTATTTCCAGAGCTCCTGCTGCCCCTGGTTTGTTGATCAGAGCTCTGTGGCTGGCTGCTGTGCCCATTGTCCTTCTGAACCGTGCCTGGAACTAGATTTGCATCTACATGCACCTCCTGGCACAGGTAACAGCTACCACCAAATGAACAGCACATGGAAATACTGACATGAAAAGCCATGGAAAGACTTGCACTCTAGTAGAGTGTGGCCAAATGTTTTGTTTGGATGATGGGCCTGAGTTCATGACCTGGGTGTTTTCCTTCTAAGATAACTTGCCATCCTGGACTCTAGACCCATCTGTTGGAAATGTGGCTGACAGTCTTCACATGTGCCAGGTGAGGTGCTGTCTCAGCCCTTTCCTTTTCCCACCAGGCTGCCCATGGGCACTGGGTCAGGCTCAGAGGGTGTGCAGAATTTTGCTCAGCCATCTTCTTGTGCCTCAGGCCAGTGCAGAAAGCAGCAGCTTTTAAACGCAATCTTCTGTGCTGGGACAGTATGGGGGTGCCTAGAGGCACTGGAGATTACAGCCAGCAAGAATCAAGTGGGGAAAGTGAATGTGAATTGCTATTACTAATAACAATAATATAAATGAAAAAGTTCCCAAAGATCAAGGACTTTGAAATTAATTATTCCTAGTTACAATATACCACATGAAAAGAGGAAGCCTAAACCAATAATGGAATTCTAGTCCCTTCCTTGATAAATTCATTTTGTTTCAGATCTCCAGCTTTTTGCCATCTCTGCAGGTTTTTTTTTTTAGATTTTTTTAAAACAAGAATTAGAAAGGAAAGATTAAGGAGAGTAGAAGCAGCAGTGACCCAGCTGAGAAAGTAATGTGGAAAAGAAATAACTAAAGAGATACTGAAGAATTTTAAAATAAATATTATTCTATTTTTATGACTATTATAATTCTTTTTCAAGTAATCTTATGTCTGGATTCTGCATTTCTTGTGCATTAAAATCTCCCGTTAACCTCAATGCCCCAGTATACAAAGGACTATATATAGGACAGTATACAGGGTTGAGAGCCTATGGATTAGG
>WEKX01015766.1:133583-146217 GCA_013390025.1 Pitta sordida | reverse complement strand
GACTACAAGCATGGAACCACAGGCAGCACCCTCCATCCATCCAAGCCTCCCATCATCGAGGCCATTTCAATTTAGAGAATGTGCTGGATAAATTCAGCTGAAATTTAAAATCATCTACCACAATATTGAAATCCCTTTTTGTGGGACAATATTGTCCTGCAAGTGGTCTAATTTCTTTTTACCTGTGTATTAACAAAATATGAAATCAGGCATGTGAAAAAGTCTTCACATTATAATGTAAACACAGTAAAATACATACAGAGAGTAGGCACTTGGAGATAAGAGAAAAAGGTTAAGTGGTGATTACACTCAAGAAATACAAGATGCATAGGTGGAGATTGTAAAATATGGGGCAAGTACCCAGGATACGCTGAAGAAAGGAATAAAAAAAAGGGAAAAGTTAGCAAAAGATGAAATCTGATAATGCAAAGGAATGGATGTTAATTTTGCTTTTTGCTGCCTTTGTTTTCCTTATTTTGGATTCTAACTATTTACATGATTTGTTTACTAAACAATCCTAAATCAAAACTTATTTCTAGATAATTTTTTGAATGCTGGCTTTGAGGTTTTCCTAAGTTAAAGCCATATGTTACTAGGTACCTGAGGATTTCTGATACAGGAAGAGAGTCATATTAATGGTCTTAAATAGTATTTTAGATATTTTCACTAAGAGGATATGGCTATGTCTTCCACAAACATGACTAAAATCAATTACAACAAATCACCAAGTGTAAATCACAACACTATCAGTTCAATAGACGTTAAAACTAAAAGAAAAATGAGTAAATAGAAAAATATACATACATGTATTTATAAAATACAAAAGCATGTACTCTTCCAGATCATGAAAGTTGTTACTAACAGAATTGCAACGAAATATACAATTCAGAAAGAACGTGGCATACACATATAAATGTATTATTGAATATAGCTTATAAATAGTTTCTTCACTATTATGACAATACATTAACAGTCTTATGCAACTTTGTGAATATAGGAACTCCATTTCTGTTTTTGGAAGCATTATCTTCACACATGCATTGAACATAACTATTAAAAGGCTCATGAAATAATGTAGAATGAAATATACTCTTCTGTAATGCAGTTCTGTGTTTAAGCAAGATAACTGTTTTCAGAAGCCTTCCTGAGTAAGTTTATTAAAGGAAAATACCTACCACATGAGAACAAAACTGAAAGTAAAATGCTACAGGGAAGAAAAGTGTTTTGGTGCTGCAAGAAAAATCTTTTATTACACCACAAAGTAGAGCTCTAAATTAGAATTTTTTTTTTTTGCTGTAGAGGCTCTTCATGAGGTTTATTTGAGTATTTGAGACTAGAAAAATAGCCTGAAAATAGCATTGGCAGCATAGGACTACCATGCCCTATCTTGGTCTTGCTGCCCATCCTATAAAAGCTTTGGCTCCACCTTCATAAAATTCTATGCCACATCCAACCGTACCACATAAAAACTTGGCTCTGGGAGTACCCTCTTGGTGAACTTTCACCACTTCAGCTCTCAAATATGACTGTTTTTTTTGTAGGAGTAGAATACGCATATGCTAGAAGTCTTGGGGTGTAATACAAAGGCACAATGCATATCAGGACACTATCACATGAATGTGCAGGGAACAAAACTTGACAGTGCCTTCTCTGCCTCATCTATGCTGACTTCTGGGATTGTTTACCACGCTTACACTCATCAGGCATTCAATCCAAACACAAATCAACCTCCTCTTTCTTCACATATTGAATTGTCTTATCTTTTTATTATCACTACTGTGAAAACTTTCACTTAGGCAATCAATAACTACAACGTTTTCAGCCAGTCTCCCAAATGGACTCCTGTGACTTTTCAGATTATAGGGAATGCTGATATTAAAATATCACTCACTGTTACTGAATCCATCTATTTCCTTCCTTGCGTTTCCAAGTAAAATCCAAGTCAAATATTACAGTTAATTCACACTGATTTATAGGAACTTTATGTGGCCTGAGAATACAGCTAGCTACCAATCTCCCATATTTATTAAACTGTGATGCTGTCCTCCTCCATGAAATCTGAAACACGGCATCTTAGATCATCTAGTAAGACAACCAGAGGACTAATCAAGACCAGGAAGTAAATAATAATAATAGTAAAGAGAATATTAAGGAAAATCTGAACAAATTCTGAGAATTGTAAAATAAAAAAAAAATAACCTGCAATGGACCTCTGAAGATCAGGTATTTCAGTTCGAATCTGGACTAGAACAGGCCTTTGGATGGAGCTTGCTATGTCTGGTTTTGCTAATGTAGCCTAGTCTGTGGTTAGGGTCTATTACCACAGCTGGGCTCTGCTGTCTCAGTTTTATGCCAGAGAATTTATTTTTAAAGACAATCTTCCATTTTATTCTGCTTTAAGCAGTCTGGAGTCACCAGAATGTGGTTTTTATTTAATTATTACTGCCTTTAACTTCAAAATCCTTTTCCTCAAAACTCAAGAGATAGGGTGCAGTGGAACTTTGGAGACACATCTGCTTCCATGAACAGCCGTCTCTCTCAGAGGCTGTGTATTCCTCATAGACCGGTCTAACACCTTGGAAATTCAAAGTAGGACCCATGTGGAACTTAAACATGAAACAGAAGCTGTTGTACACTACAGAGGCAGCCTTTTCTGAAAGCCACTAGCATCCAGAACTAATAAGGCAATGATGCAAAAAGTCTGTATCAAATTTAGTATCTGCCACTTGCACTACAAGAGAAGGTACGGTGAAGCAGAGGTACTAAGACTTCTATATCTCAGAGCAGTGACATCACAGCAAATAAAGAAGGAGGAACTGAAGTATTTTAACCAACATTATTACAAGATGATTCTGCCTCTACATCCCACTATTGACAATACATATATGTGAGTCTTACAGAAAACCTTCAGGATATACATAAGCACACAAACAAATAAAGATATGTCTTATTGAAAAAATGCCCCTTATAGCTAATACCAGGATTATCCAACAGTCCAGCACATACCACACTGCATAAAAAAAAATTATGTACTTTGGTTTATATTTTTCCTCCCAGTTTTATACAAACATGGTACTTCATCCTCTACAAAAACATAATCAACCATGGCATGAAACACAGCTGTCTAACAGCTTTTGGCAGATATACAGAAGGGTTTAATGAAAAGACTGGCCCAGGTAGCCAAAGAAAAGATACATTAAATAGTGAGAATATTATTACCCGAGCTGAAAATTTGACCAGGATATTAAATTAACTTGTTATCCAAACTGCCATGCTGCTTTTATCCAGGTTTAATAAATTAAAACGCAACCAAACCTTATGTCAATGTCTAAATCATGTCTCCCATTAATTTCCTTGCCTCCTTCAACAGCTTTTGAGTTTCTTGTCCAGTGTCAACCAAATTCAACAGACAAGCATATGTCTCAAACACTATTTTCATACAAACTTGCTGAAAATGAGACAATAGAGAAAATAAGAAACCTCATTTATGTCTCTATTGAGAGAATGCAATGGGAAAGAAGACCTTATTAGAAATAAGAAAGCCTGTACAAGAGAAAGACCTTGTAAATGTCTCTGTAACAAAAACACTTCAGTCATTGTTCATTAAACATGTAAGACAATCAACTTGGAGAAATAAATTCAAAGGAAATCCAGCTTACTTAATTCCAAGTCATGAAAATAATTAAAAACTGTAAAAGGTCAGGACCTGGGATTTGTATCTCATGCAAAAGGCATTACTTTCTACAGGAAGAAATAAATCTCACAAGGCTACTCAAGCCAGAGGATCTTTGTACATACAACTTTCTGTGCCTTTTGACAGAGGCTTGATACACTAGAGCCATTTCTTTCTTTCAGCTCTTCCTCCAAAACTCTTTTCCCTTAGCTTAAAGCATACGTTTTGTGTGAGTATTCTCAACACTAATTATAACCACCCATATTTGTATAATTACAAGCCAATTACAGTAAGTATGAATATTGTATCTTCATATTGATAATAAAACCTTATGCTTATAAATAAAACTCAAAATATAACATGCTTTAAACCCCTAAGTTTTTAACCAGGAAAGAGCTGCATGCTATTAACAGAAGTATAAAGGTTTAGAAAGATTTTAAATGGTTGCCTTTAATGCTGGACTTAATTTGACTCCTTGCAATTGTTCTTACCCTTTGGTGGTGTTCTAGGACTATATTTTCTTCATAGCATAGTGGACAGCATGTCTGTATCTAATAGCACATTTGTTTAGAAGATAAACAGACATTCATATCAGCCAAAGTGGCATCATTTTTGACTCTGCATCACAACCAAAACTTCTGAAACCTTAACTGATGTCAAACTTTCAGAACTCTATGACACAAAGTTAATACATTTCACTCAAATGGGTTACTAAATTGGAAGTGGCTATGCAGGCCTGAATTAATCACTCCAACCACAGATAACATCAGCGATACTTCTTTAGGCCCCTCCACAGCAAATGGAGTCACCTCCTCCTCAAGCAGGAGACTGAAGACAGATATAGTAAAAACACCCATATCTCTATAACAGGAGTCTAACTGTCTGGTGTTGATGCATTAAAATCACATTCCTACTCTTTGACAATATCCTGTATTAAGAACTTATGTGCTCATCCTGATTCATTAATAAGTATGCAATGCAAGCACCTGTTAGTGGCAAAACAAGTATCATCCAATAAATAATGTGATAATGAGTCAGTAATACACTGATACACAGTTAGCAATTTTCTTTCAGGCAGTGAAATTATCCAGGAGAAAATGTATTTGAAATCAAGGAGATCACAAACATATAAAAGGAGTTCTGTGTATACATAATTATATGCCCTATATTAATTCAACTATGCTTCTCAGAAGTTAGAACTGATTTTGGTAACAATTCTTCAGGTAGAAGGTAATTATCACACTATCAAGCCTAAAAGAAGTGTTCAGCAGAAGCATGGATCCATTCTTAACTAAATTTCACTTCTAGTATTTGATAGATAAACTGAGAAATATTTAAAGGTACAAACAGAGGTTTACAACTGCTAATTATATATTTATATAACTACAGCAACATGATGTTGTAAAAGATGTTAAAAGTACTAAAAGTGAGCTTACTATTATTATATAAGTGAAAGTTTAAACTACGCAACTTAACACTGCATTTAATTGTAAAAACAAGCATAATTACACTATCAGAACCTAAAATATTTGTAATTAAAAAAATGAACACATAGCTGTAAAATAAACTACTTTAGTATCAAAATCATCCTTAAATAAAGATAAAGTCAGTCTGAAATGTTGCACAGAAAATCAGACAGGGCAGAAGCTCAGTAAAATCAGGTCACAAGTAAAGAATAAACAAAACCTAGCTCAATTATTGATGTGCTTTTTTCTATACAGATAGAAAAATAAATTTTAAAAATTGTTACTTACCTTTGAGATTTAAAACAATGTAGTCTTCTGAATAAACTACAATCAGTTTCTTTCCAAGAGAGAATTGTCTAACTTTTCCACTACTTTCAAATCTGGAGTGGAAGATATTTTAGGCCTGGCCAAATATCACTGGAAGAAAACTTGTTCACATGTTTGGCTGTGTTTTGCATTCCATCCCGTTGCTCTGGCACACAGACGTAGCTAATTATAATCTGTGACATAAGCGGCTAATTCTACTGCTAAAATGGTTGTGTACTGACTCCAGAAATGAACTGCCCCACTGTGAGATATAACTAATTCACGGTGTGCACTGAAATGGCTCAACCTGTCATATGATGCCAACTACTTTATTAAAATCCAGCATATGTCACAGAATCACAGAATATTCTGAGTTGGAAGAGACTCACAAGGATCATCGAGTCCAACTCTTAAATGGCACCACTGCCTCACTGGTGGGAATCGAACCCCCGGTCTCCAGTGTGAGAGGCGGGAACACTCACCACTGTATTAAAGTGGATTTTTATGCAGCACTCCATAGAATCTGAGCATAAAAAAATATTAAAGGAGTTTGCTGTCAACATCAGACAATGCAAAATTAGAAACAAAAGACTTGTGCTTACTTCTCTGAATCCATATGTAACATTCCAACTGAATTTTAACTGTTGATTTCCTCAAAACTTTTCATTTTATTGCTAACATCATTCTAGTTATAATCTAACTGCCTGCCATATGAGAAATCTCTTTTAAAAAAGGAAATACATGTATTATACCTATAATAGCACATACAAATTTTATACAAAATACAGTTATACCCCATCCTTCGCGAGGAAAGGGACAGCCCACGGACCTTGCGAAAGGTCAAACTCACAAATACGTGCAGGTCATTAATATGCACACAGGCCACGCCCATTGGTCCACCCCCAGCCAATCAGGAGCACTGGGGAGCCTCTTTGACTCCTCCCCATGGGCTCTCGCAGCACACGGGAGGAAAGAGAAGCATTTCTGCACCCTGTATGCCTCGGGGGACCCCCGCCCCTGCCCTGTGTCCTGGCACTGCATTCCTGCCCCACAGGTGGGCTGTGGCAGCGGAGTGAGCATGTCCCGCTGACATGCCATGGCCAGCCCCACTTTCCTGGGGCACTTCCTTTCCCCGTCCATAGCCAGGGAAACAATAACACAGACGCACGCACACAAGCACTGCCCACTCGCAGCTTGCAGGCACTCCGCACACACGGGCGGGCAAGAGACACTCAGGGACCTGCATTAATTAAGCGTAGGCAGGTGGAGGACTCATCCCCACCTGGTGCCTCACACCACACAGGGCCCTACTCTGACTTCTACAGTGGCCGTTCACGTCCCACAGCCCCTGGCGAGCCACAGAAACCGCACGTCTTCCCTGAGGGGCCGGCCCAATCCCGCTCCAGAGGGAGAGCCGGCACCGCCCCTCGGCAAAGCAGAGTCACTTACGCATGTGTCAGCCAGGGAACCTCGCAAATGCTTGAAACTGGACTGCGGGAAATTTATATCGCAAATCCCCGAAATCGCAATGGCAAGGTCGCGATGCACCAGGGACGTACTGTATTCAGTAATCTTTCAAAAAAGTTAAGCCTATCTTGGTCTCTGAGACAGATACATATCAATACTAAGAGATATACTTATATATTAAAAATGTTACATATATTATGTTACATATTTTATGATGGAATTACAGAAATTCTGAGACATCTTTTTTCCGTACTATTTAAGCTTTGAGTTCTCAAATGCAGAAAAAAGAATTCCAGCCCAGCACCGCTTACATTATACTGACTACCCAAACACTAAACAACAGACTTTCTGTTCAAACTATGATATTTTAGAATCTGGGCTGGTATCTGTATGCAATTTTAAAAACATCAAAGCATACATTTGTAAGATTTACAGAACAAAAGTTTTGTGCTATGTAAAACTGCAATCATCATCCATATGTTTGGACAATTTCACTTCTCGAAGCACAATGTTTCCTTTTTCCATCCATGCACTCATACTCTTATCATACTGTAGACGATGAAGCTCCTATCAGACATTTAGCAGCTGCGATCATAAATTTAGGACTGACACAAATCCAACTGATCACAGGCTTACAAGATAGTTTTTCCCTTTGTGAATTCTGTGGCCATTAATCCTTTATCAGACACTGTTTACACATACAAATGGAGAAGTTCTTTTCTGTACAAAGGAATTAATTCACTGGTATCTGACAAAAAAGATAAATATTTTTTCATAATAAAATATTTAACAATAGGTTTAAAATAGCTTTTATAATCAGTCTCAGGGATGTATGAAAGATAAAGTGTGAGGAAAGCATTTGCATGTTGTGTTAACACAAAAGCTTTTCTTTAATTGAAATTCCTTGTATTAGAGGAAGAAATTTATAAAAGAAAGGTAGTTTTAAAAGGTTCATCATTTAGTCATTAGAATTTAGATGATTGGGTATTCATGTCTGGGGATTTCCTGCAAAGTCTTTTGCTCATTCTTGAAGAAAATCAGAGAATCAGATAAAACTAAATATATGACCCTCAAAAAAGCAGCATTTTAACATGTTTTCTTTTGGCATATTTATATTATTTGATTTCTGAACTTATGCAAAAAGATTGCCTTACATAGCGCCCAGCTACAGAAAGACTAAACTGTATAACCCAATAGCTCTCTTTATGGATAGAACTTGATGTTATTTTTCACATATGATTACTCTTATTGGTCTAGATTCATGATTTCATTTCTCTTGCTGCTCTATCTAATTCCTGCAAAGTAAAAATTCTAAAAAATGAAAAGAACAAATACATACCTCAGTTAGTATCTTGTGAAGTTCTCATGAAGCAGGACTGAAGCAAGAGCAACTGTCAGTGAGTTCTGTATCATCTGAAGGCAGCTGTTTTCCTATTTAAATGCAAAGAATGGAAGAAAGCAAAATTTTCAAGAGTGGGGAGAAAGAATATGATATACCTCTGAATTTCCCTCCTGACTACTTTAACTGACAACATCTTACAAATGATAGACAAAAATGTGGAACACAAATAAAACACTAGACCCCCAACACCAGTTTGAACTCCAAATGTTCACAACAGCAGCATTTACAGTAAACAAGAAGTAAATATTAGCCAAAAATCTATGTGTAAAATAATAAAAAATATTTCTACTGCAACCATAAGATCAGAATGCATTAGTATAATGAACAGTAACTTCAACTATGGGGTTATATTGCATTTGTACACAAACAAGTATTTTTCTCACTCTTCACAGTTCAAGGATGCTGACGTTTCATTCCTCACCAAAAACTGCCGACGTCCTCTTCAACTGGATTTTGAAAGTCAATGACTGACGATTTAGTCTTGCAAAACTAACTAAGCAAACATATTTATCTTCCACATTGTCAGAGTCCATGCATACCAGCACTTGACAAACTAAAAGCATCACGGTATCACACAGTACTAGGAAGGTTGGAAGAGACCCAAAAACTACTTTTTCCCAGTTCTCCTGACTTCCCACTGCTGTTAGAGGGTCCAATATGATATAAAACAAGAAGTGTACAAAACAAGTTTTTAGTGTTTCCCCCAAAGAATTTGAATGGTTGATACACTTTCTAAATTGTATGGGATAGGACAGCCAGTCATTTATTGATAGGTTGAGATCCTGCCTCTTTCTAAGAAAAAGGCTTCCGTGAATATTTAGAAAGGGATGTAATCTTCTAAATGTGAACAAAACAGTGAGCCAAAACAGGATTATATCTTCCCATATAAAGAGAAATTTGAAAGTATCCAACTACTCTGTGTGTCAGTGCACAGCAGGTCCTTCTGTTTGGTTTCTAGGAATTTTTTCCATCTGTGAGCATGAACAGCTGGTTGTGGGTCTATTGTTATCCTATCAGTATCTCTACTTCAGTTTGTTGCTACACCCCTCTTCTCTATACCCTTTTTTGCTGCATTCTATCATCTGGACGTTCCTACCCAGCATATTCAGTGGCTCCAGAACAGGAATCTTTTTCACGTACTGTTCACCAACTCTACTCAATATCTTTTCAAATTAATGTAGACACAAAATTAATTTATATAATACAGATTCAAACTGTTGCGCCCTGCCTAGGCGCAACAGTGCTAGTTAAGGGATTTTGGGGGAGAAGGATGTGTTCAAGGGTATCTTCTGCTTGGATAGCACCTTCACACAATCTGATTAAAAATGATTTAATTTCTATGGGTTTAATTCTGCATGAACCTTTAAAGAGATCAAGTAGTCAAGCAACAAGTGAAAAGCTGCATGTATACTCTGTGATCACCGCTGTACACTGCACTGTGCAAAGATGATCTTGACAGGTGCCCTGGAATAGAGGTAAGATGGGATAAATTTCTAAGAGCAAACAAGG
Source organism: Pitta sordida (assembly GCA_013390025.1). NCBI lineage: Eukaryota > Metazoa > Chordata > Aves > Passeriformes > Pittidae > Pitta > Pitta sordida. Next base: position 136,394 of record WEKX01015766.1, on the reverse strand, counting down.
AACTCAGGTTTGTAGAACCTTTTAAAGCGGTCAGTTGAGGGAGCAGATACTGATCTAGAGTTTGCAGCTTGTGCAGACTAGCAGACACAATGAAGGGATCATGCCACAGTACTGCCTTAAAAGCAGAAAATGTTGTCTAACTTAATATCAGTGAGAAAAAAAAGCCACCCAATATTAAATGTCTGAGCAGATTTGGAATGATTTTGTCTTTCTGCATCATTGCTATAGTTCAAGCATTCTCCTAGCATGAAATTCAAATACTGTTGGCTTGAGTCAGTTGTTAGCATTGTCTGAAATCAGACATATTTTCACCACTGCTGAATAAATTAATGTCTTACAGACAGTATACAAAAAACTTTCATCCGATACTGATTATCTCCTGTGGGGTTTTTTTGGTAACCGAGAAAAAGCCATGTTCCCCAAGCATTTTACTTTTCCTTTACAACTATGCTATTAAACACTGAACTTTCACTAGTTGTAGGACTGTTTTGAAGTAGATAACTCTTACTACACCCTATGACTCACTAAAAGAATGCCAGGGAACAAAAGCCTTAGCATTTTAAAATGCCAGAAATGTGGTGGAGAGTGAGAAAAGGCACAAGAAAACACATTTTCAGTGCTATTGGATAAAGCAGCCTAAACCACAGATTAGCTATATCCTGGAAACTAGCTGTATACAGCATTTTGTACTTTCCATTGTTGACTCTGGAACTTAGTCCAAGTCCCTCACTTCTAAATCGCTAATAATCAGTTCAGACCTGTATCATACATGTACTGAGTCAACCAAGCAAAACAGCTCACAGAAATAATTCCTCACCGTGAAGGTCTGGGCCCTCTTTGGTTAACAAAACAAAATTACATAAAAAATATAATCTATCTGATGATGTTCCAAGATCAGTCCATGAAGAATCTGTACCGAACCATATTTAAGAATGCCAGACTGAAATACTTAATCCAGAGTCATTTTTCTGGATCAGATAATTGTCCTCATCAGGCAGACAATGGAAGCTCATGACTGAGATGAAATTTCAGGAGTTTTAACCTCTTCTGATATTCTAGAAAGAACGCTGATGGAAAGGAAGCAGAAAAAGGATAAGCAATTTTTCTCACTAGCCACCATAGTAAATAGCAACACTTGTTCCCACTGTCTGTGAAAAAACACTTCAAAGAGCAACAGTAAAAGTCTACAGAAAATAATTTTAAAGAATCTGGTTTGAAGTTCCAAACTTGCATTGAAGCAGAGCATTAGTACCAAAGTCACAGCTCTTGACTGATCAAATTTCTTTGAGCTACAATTCAAAATGAAGACAGCATAAAGAGCAATTATTAATGTTAATATCTCCAACAATCTCTTGGCCTTACTGAGATTTTTAGCTTTGCCAAAATGCACGTAGAAAAACTAGGCACATGAGAAGTCAATTTAATTAGGAACTTGCCATCTGGTATAAGCAAGCAAATTTTAAGTGTAGCCCTTTTAATATAGAAGAAACCATAATCAACCAGGGAACAGACCATAAGGTATTTCTTCCTTCATTCAAATGCGTAAATTAACTATGAGAATACTGTCATTATATAGCATTTTGAAGGGTTATCCTCAAGGCCAAGCTATAGGGAACCTCAGCAAGCAGAGTAACCATAGTAAAAGTGTTCACTTAAAATTAAAAGATATTAATTGATAAATTTTGGCAGCCTGTAGGAATGTGGCATCATATCTTATTAAGGGAAGATGGAACATATATGCAAAATAAACAAGAAATAAAAGCACACCTAACATTCTTTCTGGAGTGCTATCTGGAACAATGTTTATTATAACCTGGCATCCCTTTCTGACAGGCTATTTTGAAAAAATATAAAGAAAAACCCAGTACGAAAATGGACAGCAAGATGAAGCAGGCTCTACTCAGCTGCTCTCATTGTTCAAAACAGGAGACAATTATTTTGATTTTAGTAAAAAACATTATCAACAAATGCCCAGGTTTCTCCTTCAGTGACCTTGTGAATTCACAACCGTTTCCTAATTATTAGTCTAAGTAATTGACTAGTAGGCAATATGTTCCTTCTAACCATAACCAGAAGTTATGGTTAAATGTGTTTTTCCCTGTTATTTAGTCAAAAACATTTCACTTCACATCTTTACTCCTCACACTTCATTGGCTTTGCATCAGCTCAAGTGACAACAGCTGCATCCTACTTGGTATGTTCATCTCATTTACTGTCTGAGTAGCTACACAACCTAAGCAGGCTGCCTCATTTTCAGCTGTGCAGTCAAAACATCAAGTCCATTAACTGCTAGAAAATGATTGCAGGGCTAAACACAAAGCCAAGGCACAGATCACCCCTTCCAACGAGAAAAAACTTCCAGAATTTCACTGACCATTTCCTAAAATAAAAGTGTTGATAGCCTCCGACCTTCTCTGTTACGGTTTATTAATCCAGCAGATAAGCACTAAAATGAGTCTAAGTGTGTTCTTCCAGTCATCTACTGCACAAATCAAAAAGGATCCTTTTATTTACAGTATAATTACCTGCATAACCAGTTTAACCTTGACTTATAGCTATCTGTGCCATATGTAGTCTTTTCTAAGGAAGTATCCTTTATATTTCCTGGTATATTGATGGCAAGAGGCCTTAAAGGATGACCAGCAACATACAGGTAGTCAGTTCCAAGCCCTTTGGATTTTCAAAATGCGCCACATCTTTGAGTATCTTTCTCTTTGATTATACAGTGAATCCTCTCTGTATCGCAACTTCTCCTTCACAACCTCTCCCATTTGCGAAGCAATTTTTTCGCAAATATAATTCAGAGCTCCG
>WEKX01015766.1:98974-129337 GCA_013390025.1 Pitta sordida | reverse complement strand
GGTCTGACCAGTGCCGTGTACAGGGGAAGGACAACCTCCCGGGACCGACTGGCCACACTGTTCCTGATGCAGGCCAGGATGCCATTGGCCTTCTTAGCCACCTGGGCACACTGCTGGCTCATATTGAGTTTCCTGTGATCAGTACACCTAAGTCTCTCTCCACTTCACTAGTCTCGAGCCACTCCTCCCCCAGCTGATAGTGGTGCATGGGGTTAATCTGCAATAATAATCAGGAACAATAGTCTTTCTTGTTTAAAATCTGAATATAACTATATAAAATTCTCAGTGTTTTACTTAATAAATGAAATAATAATTCAAAGGGGGATATTAATTTTATAAGGAGGGAAGGTTATGAAACCACTGAACATTTACACTAAGATAATCTCCAAAGGAAAGTCTTACAAGTTAGCACGCTTGGAAACTATTACAGACTTCAAAGCAGTTAAAACAAAAACCCCCAAAATTCATAAATTACTCAAACTATAGCAACACAGCAAATTTGGTTGCCATAGGCCATTTGTTATATTTTCCATTTCCCTTATAGCACTATGGCATCAAGGTGAAAGCAGAAAAGGATCTTATGATTGAGACAATCATAGAATCTCACACGAACAGCCCTATAGATAGAGAAAGGGTCCAAACATGAAAAATTGTGAATGTGCCTGGTATTCTATCCACAAAGAGAAACTGCAATTAAGCTATAAAGTAGAATGTACCTATGTTAGTTCCAGAAGAATTTAGGGGGAAAAAATAAGAAGTCCTGGTGTATAACTTCATTCTCCCCATGAGAGTTCTCTCAGCATGTGGCTAGACTCTAGGTCCCAATATAGGAACAATTAAAGAAACACCAGGACCTTACATAGCTACAATATAACATCAATATTTTCTTTTTTTTTTAATAACCAGAAAACAAGCAGTCACCTCAGAAAGGTATTAAATTTCTTAGAGAAGATTTTTCTAAAAAAGTGAAACAATTGAAGTTTCCCAAATTGCAAACGGTATATTATCTTCCACTGTCTTTAAACTACACTACTATCCATGTATATTATCCATGTAAATATTATTTGACAAGAAGCTATTGAACTCCATTTGAGATGAAATTTGCTCATATCATAATTACTTTTCAACCGCTTCAACTAATTCACAAGAATATGCAACAACTGTATTATAAAACCAAAATATTTACTATCTTCTCTGCATCTGTCCCTAAAGCAGATGATTTTACAGCCTTTTACCACAGGATTTAATTCAAGCCACAAAAATAAACTCTCTTTTCATCAATCTCCTGTCTGTGAAACTAATTCTCCATTACATATGGGAATTCTCCTATCAGCATTCATAAACACAGCACATTGAAGCTAGGCAAAGAAACTAAGCTTATCTCTAATGGGTTTTTTTAGTACCATCCAACACGTTCCACACCTTCTCAACTCACAGGGCGTTATATCTCCAGTCCCCTCTTTATCCTCATATTCTTGCTAAGCTGCATTTGTGAAGCTCTGTTTCATGATTGTAGCTTTCAAAATCAAGAGGGGAAATTCTGCTGACCAGTAATGGAGTTCCTGTCCTGGATGATTCACTTTTGTGAAAGTTTAACAAGTGCCCTTTAACAAAGGGCATATTTATTGCATTCACAAAAGTATGAACTTTTCCCTTGTAGTGTCCATAGGAGAAATGCTCCACTAACATTGCATGAGAACATAACCACAGTATTCTAACAGCAGCTGATGGCATGCACTCACTACTCAACCAACAATTAATGCATTGAAAAGTTTCAGTACAAAAGCAACTGTAGACTTTGAAATGGTGCGGTGCTAGATATGTGACTTTACAGCAAGGTATCTGAGGAGAGATGTTACAGCACACAGCTACTGAGGTCACTCAAGTATCGGTAAAATCATAGAATGAGTTGGTTTCGGCTGGAAGAGACCTTAGATCATCTACAGTCATACCTCCACATTCACAGAATTTGGGTCTTGTGAGCATCCTGCAAAACATTGAATTTGCGAATTCGTGTTGGATACTAATATGGCAAATTACTGCCATGAATCTAGCAAATCTGCAACACTGAAACACGCTGGGGCACCCTTAAGGTGGCAGGGGCCTCGAAGTCAGATCTTTCTTCCTGAAACTGCAGTAGCTCCAGCTCCCAGAGTCAGGAAGTCATCAATCGCATACCACATGCAATTGCATACCACAGTCACTGTGCTGCCTGAGCGCTTTACCTGGGGCTATGCAGAACACCAGGTAGTCAGGCACTCGGGACAACATAGAGATTAGTGCTTACATTCCACTACAGTTAGCATTGCATCACCTCCCTGACTGACTGTAATTATGGAAGCAAACATACAGTCACACAGACACACACAGGGTTCTGGCATGGCCAGGCTAGCAATCCAGGCTCCTGGAGATGTGAACGGAATCACACAGTGCCGTGTGTTACATTGTAAGACTTCTCCCAGTCCTGCAACGGGTGAGCGGATGGCCCAGGCCGCCTCCACCACAGAATTAGACCGCGCCATGCTGCAGAACTAGATGCAACATCTGTGAATTACTGAACTGGATTCGCAGAGAAATTTTATGCGAATCAATGAGGGCACAAATATGAACATACGAATGACTGAGGTATGACTATAGTTCCAACTTCCCTGACAAGGGCTGGTATCATACATGTCAGAACAAAGTGCTACAGTCGGGTCTCCTATAACGTGGACCCGTGGTCTTATTTGGGATCCGGATAGCCTGACTTCTGCATTGAATGGCGGCCGTGCCCCCGCCGCCGCCTCCACCACTGCCCCCTGCATCGCCACCGCTGCCCAGGCCGCCCCCGCTGCTGCCCGAGCCAGCACTGCCGCCTGGGCCACTGCCGCAGATGCCACTGAAGACGCTGCCGCTGCAGCAGGTCACGCACGCACAGTTGCGAAACGGATCTCCTACATCGCTAAAAAATCATGCTGCTATGATCTGAAGCTGCAATATGGGGGGTGCAAAGTACAAGAGAGCCGACTGTATTTTTAAGGCATGCAAAGGTAAAGAATGAACATCCTTTTTTTATGTTGAGTATGTAACAAAACAGAACTAGTTTGAGAACCATAAGGCCAGTAAAGAACACCAAGTTACACTGAGGCTAATTATAATGGTATTTTGATACAATAAAGAAAGCGTTGACGGATACAGCAGGATTTTTACCTTTTCCAAAAGGACAACATGGCAGTTGGACTAGATGATGAATGAAGGTCCCCTCTGAACTATTCTGCTCTCGTTTATTCTACACATTACATTTTTGTACTCTGGATTTCATTTGCCATTCTGCTCTCTCATCATCCAGAATCAGAAGGTCCTTTTGAAGCTATTCAATTGATCCCATTTCTTACTTCTTTTGAAATATCAGACCTCTAAGTTCCTGCATAGTCCTTTTTAGAGGTCTTTTCTATGATAATACGTCATGTGCATTTTGCAAGATCTGTGTTATGTTAACAGGTCTCAACACAGATTGTTACAGATTTCTAAAAATAATGTTTTTCCACTGCAAAAATTTAGCATATATTCCTACTCTCTGTTTTTTAAGTTTTAGCCATCTGTTTATTCACAGGATCACTCTACTATTTGTGCCATGGCTGCTTAATTTCTTAAATTGGTTAGGAAATCTCTTGAAAGCTTTCTAGAAATCTGAGGAATCTATAAATAGATCATTTTTACTGACATAATTTTCCATATGCATGGACTGACGATGTCATACATCTAGAATGAAACTTGAACTGGAATTGCCAAAAGGCTGATCTAAAAATTTGAAAACAAAAATATCTAACCATATCCCAAGTCAAAAATATACAATATTTGCTTTACTAGTTCTTTTCATGACTGCTCTGTCTTTATGACACATGCTTTGGAAATTTCAGAATTCATCTAATTTTTCAATTCTTGGGGTACAAGAAAAACAAAATCAGTGTCAAAAAGCTGCATTTAAAACTTTCAGATGCATCAAAGAACCAAGATTACAAGCGACAATCTTAAAGACTGACAGAATGCAAAGAAGCTTTTAGTTTAGCATCTAATTTCCCAAGAATTAAAATACAACTATCAAAGTGGTAGTAGTATTAAAATGAGGGTTGAAAACTGTCAACTTTTGATAGGAAGATTGCTTTTAAAGTGTTAGAAACTAGTCAGATTTTTCTAAGCCAAATGAGGGCAAGAAAATAGCTTAAATGTTCAAGATACGTGCATAGGATAGGTGCACACTAAAATACAAAGAGAAAAGTCTTCAAAAAGAAGCAGCTTAGAGAAAGGAAGAAGAGGATGCTATACCAAACAAAATTCCATAGAATGAACTGCTACTGTAATTAGATATTAATGTAAAAGAACATGCTACTTTATTCAGGTAGCGTTAATTTGCCTATTTAATGAACCAGTGCAAGGAATTCTGAAATGTATTTTGGTAACCTATGCATGGTGATTTAAGCACCAAAAAAAGGGAGGGGGGAGAGAGAAGGGAAGTCAGTGATTACCACTGTATTCTCAATTCCTTCTACACCTGTGACTCCTACAAGAGGAAATTCTCTAGGAGAGATGAAGAAAGACTAGTGAATATCCATTTAAGCAATACATGCATATAGAGGAGCTCTCTTCATTTCTTTCATTTATATGTGCATTCACAAAGTACACCAGCTCACAAAGTTCTGCCATGCTCAGTAAGTAACTAGAAGTTGATTTTTAAACCCTGTGGGGAAATCTACTCCGTCAAACAAATGCACCATCAGTCCTGCATGCCTCTGCAATTTTTAGTAACAAAGTAGTTACTAAAAATTGTGAATGGAATTAACTATAGCTATTCTACAAGTTTAGTATCATTTTTATCCATTCTGATGATATTCTCAGTGTGAACCTGAAATATTTTTTCCCAAATTCCATTTGGACAAGAGGCTCCCAGTAAGTGGAAAAATTTAAGCAACTGTTTATACAGTTGTACCTATAGTATCACTCTGTTCACTCCTTTTCTGCTTTAGAAGGCTACCATAGCTCATGCAAGAGATCCTGAGTGTATGAAGTTGTAGACACAGGGATTACAGAAAAATATCAAACTACACCTGCTATCCAGAAACCATGTAACTGAAAATAAAGCTCAGGTTTTGCAAAAACTGAGACATTCCACTTCAAAAAGTGATAGAGAAAGAACACGGAGAAAACAAAGCAACATAGGCTGTTGACATCTTTACTACCTTTATTAGAGTCTGTGGTAGTCCATGTCTTTCTAGAAGAACTTCACAGGTAGAAAGCGATTAAGCTAACAGCACAGAATACCCAAAGACCTACACTGATAAAATGTTCATACACAAATAGTTAGTCAAGGTGGGTTGACGATAAAGAGGTTTTGCCTGGTAATTTTCTTCCCAGCAGCTCATATGGTACTGTGCTTTGAATTTGAGATTGAAACACTGGTTTGGTTTCAGCTGTTGCTGAACAGTTTCATGGCCTTCTCTGTTTTTCACACTGCCTTGCCAGTGAATGGGCCCGGGGTGCACAAAACTTCAGAGAGGATACCATCAGGACAGCCAAAATGGATAACCTACACTAGTATATGATATTGTGGTCAGGATTAACGTTTTGGGGAAAGAGGGGAAAAAAGAAAAAAAAAAAGAAGAGGAGTCATTTGCAGTTAGGGCATTTGTCTTCCAAGCAACCATAACATAACAACTTCCCTTCTGATTCTCTTCCTCATCCCACTGGGGAGTGGGACCAAGCAGGTGCATGGTGTTTAGCTGTTTAGTGGGGCTAACCCACAATGATGGAGAAAACAGTAACTCCTAGATGTGAAGGCCACCCCGGACCATTTAGGGAGACACTGCTTTCATTTTAGTAATCACATCAGTACCATTCAGTCCTACATATATATATTCTGTCTTGTGTCTAGCACAATTGCTCTTCCAATAGATACCAGGGCAGTTAAATCCACAGTATATAACAGGTTATGTGATTGTGTGGCTTCCTACTGTTGCTTAAACTGTGTAAAAATATAAACATTCATATCTCTTTGTAGCTATTGTAATGATTTTTCTGATCCTTGGATGCAAGAATACTTATCCTAAATCACTAACTGTCTATTATACAGTAGCTGTTAATTCACATTGTCAAATGACACGGTATTGATATTTACAGATATGTAAATATATAGAAAGGTAATAGTGCTCAGATCTTCACAATACAAGGATATGCAAGTGAGAGAATGAAAGACAAGAGGGAAATGCATGTAAGCTGGCTGAAAGTCAGCCACAAAACCTCAGGGAAGATTTACTAACAATTCCATGCTCTGGGAACTTTCCCAGAGCCAGTCCTCTCATCAGGCATGACCTGGTCCAGAAACTGGTAGATTCACACTCCTGACACAATTGTTATTCTAGGACAGCATGAAGGACTTGTCCGTTTAGCAAAGAAGAATAGCACTCTACTGCTGATTTCAAGGGCCTAATTTGTTATCCAGAAGACATTCCAAACAGTACAGCAACTTTTTAATTTACTCATGGTAGGCTACAAAAACACAATTGTTTGTTAGACCAGGACCTCTTAGGCAGCAGACAGAAACCAATTCTTTCCTTCTCTTTAATTCCTTCATATGCAGAGTTTCAGAAAAAAACTACCAAACCAACCAACCAAAACAACATTACCACAACTCCCAGCAATCCCCAACCACCTAAAACTGGCTTCTCCCATTACTCTCAGGAACACAGGTGGTCATTTACCATCAGTTGGCATGCACTTCTAGCCAAAGCAATGTCCAGCTTATTTATATATATATATGTATATATTTATATATGTGATCAGTGATGGAATGACTACAGTCCAGATATCCACACTGAAAATGGCACTGTTTTTCACTGTGCGTGCTTGAAGATGTCAAACCTGGCAAACAGAGAGCAACTACTCAGCACTGAAATGTTTGATATTGCCTCCATTGACACTGATCACATTTCAGACTAGGCAATGAAGATACTTGGCAAATTACTTCAGACTAAATTACAGTTTAACTGACTCTAAGGAGGATTCTCTGACCAATCTCCAGGCCCAGAGAAAAGGACTGGGCCTAACTTCCTTCACTGTTCACATGGGGACTTCCTAGAGTACAAAACTACTGAAAACGTGCATCAGTACAGCACTATTTCAGAGCAAAGAGTCAGCAGATCTAGACAGCCCATATACTAAGAATTTAGCCAGATTGAAAAAGGAAGGCGGATAAATTCCTGGAGGAGAAGTCTGTCTAAAACTCACATACAAATGAATGGCATCTGGTTCTTCTTAAAAGACACAAAGAGTGCAGAAGTATATTCTGTGGAGTATCACTAAAAGCTAGCTGTTCCCTGTCCTTATATTCTTTCCTAGATATTTGTTTTAAGACATGGTCAAAGACAAACTTCTGGGCAAGATGGATTTGTGGTGCAGTCATGCCTCAATAATTCGCGCCATCATATTTGTGGCCTCAGTGACCCACAGAAATTTTTTCTGTGATCTTTAGTCAGTGACTTGTGGAGCAGTGTATAGTTCCATGGGATGGCACGGTGCCGCAGTGGCTGGCCCCAGTCCTGGCCGCCTGCCTGCCCCTGCCAGGACTGAGGAAGCCTTAAACTGCAACATGGACCTCATGGGTCCCTGCTCCAGCTGTTCTGGTGGTGGCAGCCAGCCTGGACTTGCTAGTGCATATGCATAGCCTCCAGCAAAGCATTCCTGCCAGTGCTAGCTGCGGCAGTTAAAGGGAAGATCCTACTCCTACTGTTCCCACACCTTAAGGGGCCCCTGGGTGTTGCAGTGTTGCAAAGTTGCCATATTTCTAGCGATAATTTGCCATATAAATGTCCAACCTCAATCTGTGGATTTAATGTTTCATGGGAGCCTCACAAGACTCCAAACTTGCAAATCCGCAGATAAGACTTTCCAAAATTTCTTATAAATACAGCACTGGAGATACTGGCACCCTAAACACCTGTCTAAGTCCTCTTTTTTTTTTTTTTTTTTTTGGTTGTGAGCAATGGCATAATTAATTTTGACCTGTAGGAGTCCAAGACTGAGATGTTGCCCCCTTACTTATCAAGAATAGCTGTAATCTCTAGCAGGGAGCAGGGTATGAGTGGCACCGATCAAAATATAGACTATCATTTTAAGACATGCAGATGAGGTGTCAGGAATGCCAAAGAATTCTATTCTGTCTATGCTGGAAGATATACATGTCATTAGAACAATTTCTACCTATACAATATGCATTCAGCTGATAGAACCAGTCAAGGAATCCACAAATCCTCCTTGGCAGTCCACATATCTGTGTAGAGAGGTATATACTGCAATTGCCAGTTATAAACATCATGTAGAGAAAGCCATGCAGACAGACCACATCTACTACCGCAAGACAGATTTGATTTACTTAGACTGAAGTCATTCCTCAGGTATGAGATGGGGCTTGGCATACTTTAAAGACAAGTATCATTCTTCTATTCAATAAGGAAAAGTGGTCCAAAAATGGAAGAGTAGGGGGCAGACAGCCTATGCTCTAGATAAAAAAATTCTATACCCAATCCTTGAACAAGTGAGTTCAATTTTCTCAGTTAACATTCTGTGCACTGAGGACTAACACTTGATGAAAGCAAAACAGGCAAAGAAAATCTTGGGCAAGACATCAGTTTCTTTCAGACTTTGCAGGACAACATGGTCACAGATGCCAAATTACAACATTTCATATTCGTTCATTAAGTTGTATTCCATAAACCCGAATAACCCTAAATAAGCACTCTAGGATCACAGCTTCACCAATGGTCATAGTTACAGCAACATCAAGTCAATTACCACAAACGAATGGCTTGCATAAACAAAAAAGCATTCAAGAGGTAAATAGTTCAAGAACAAAGAAACCTATATTGTGAGTATCCAAAGTCTTCTGAAGTAGCTACTACACCATGGTCCACTCCTGCCTACCTGCAGAAGGGATGTAACTTATTTTTCTGAAGAGCCTCAGGCTTGGGAAAAACAAACACAAGCCCGTTTCCACTATCCATCCTAAGGAACAGAGTAGAGTATTTCTCTTTGAAGTAGTCTTCTGATTATACTACAATGTCCCGTTATTATTCTCTGTTACATCTAAATCTATTATTCTTTGCTGCACAATGATCCAACACGAACAGGTTTGAGAATGAACCTATGAACCTATTAATCTACAGGCTGGCTCTTAAGGCATTCTTCTGCAAGATGAAGTAGTATGTTTCCATAGCTGGTAACTTTTTTAATTTGGTTTCCCACTTCCCTGTCCCTTTCTACAGTCTGTGATCAAAAAGGTTATCTATATATTTTTCCAAGCCATATTAAATAAAATACAGCATCCTCCCATGTAAAACAATGCTGGAGTTTCTAGAGAAAGAATTCCAGATCTGTAAAATTTTAAAACTTACAGACACTGCCCTGTGTATGTCTATTTTACATTAATTATATGTGCATTATATGTCAAGTCATAAATATTTTAGAGACCTGTGGCATAGTAGGTAATATTTAATACAGGTAAATGCTTCCCAATATATTTCCAGTAAGAATTACCCTTGAGAAAAGGGATACTTTGCTAGTTATTGTAAAAGGTAAACTCTCATTATAAGACACTGTGCATTTTATAAGTTCGTATACAAAAAGTTCAATGTTACAAACAGTATTTCCTTTTTTATCATCTAATAGGAATTAGATTATCTTTAGCTTGCTTTTACTCAACTGGCAGCAGGTAAATTGCAATTCTTTTCCAATCTTTCAAGAGCTTTAAGAAACATAGCCCATATATACAACATAAATTCTTAACATACAATCCTGAAAATAGTATGACAAAACACATCAATATGAAGAAATTTACATTCATTTGGTTGTGACCTATAATTTTTCAGGATGACAGCTTGGGTATGTGGTGTATTTGCAAAGATCACATATTCCTCTCTCGGGGCAACTTACATAGCATTTAACCTGTCCTTGACTTCTGCTAATGTCTATGAAGTCCATTATTACCTATGTACGTATCCTGTACTCATAGTACTTTAAACAGATGTCATATACAGTCGGGTCTCCTATATCGCGCACCCACAGTCTTAATCCAGATCCGCACAGCCCGACTTCCGTGCCGCCGCCGCAGCTGCTGCCGGTCCCCCATGCCACCCTCGTTACCACCGCCACCCGTTCCACTTGTGAATGCTCATTAAATTTTCAGCATGGCTGGTCATTAAAATAAAAAGGTAGGAAAAGTTTAAAAAAGATAACTGGACTTCTATATGACTGCAATATCATCTGATAATTCTAAGTAAGGCTATACCTTCTACACGTGAACAAAAGGTTACATGGCATGACACATGTCTCTTATCGCTTCTCTTACGCAGCTTCCCCTTCCAGTTATTGGAGCTCACTATGGAATTTTTCTATTAAATGAGGCCAGCCAGCTTTTCACTGGACTTTCAAAATTCAGTTAGCTTATGCTAAAGTAACAAATAGAAAGGAAAACTCATCTATACCATGGAGAAGTGAAAAGATTGCTCTCTAAGAGGTAAGAGATATGAAAACATTGGAACAACATGGAAAAAAGAAACCAAGAAATAGGATGAAAAAAGCAAATAAAAGGAGCATAGCAGTAAATCATACTGACAAGGAACTGCAGATACTGAGATAGGATAAGATATGATAAACAGGAAGAAATACAAAAGAAGTAAAATGTCTTCATTTTATCAAAGACATTTATGGTTTATTTTTAAAAATACAGTTACAGTACGTCCCTGGTGCATTGCGACCTCGCCATTGCGACCCTGGCGATTTGCGACATAAATTTCCCGCAGTCCGGTTTCAAGCATTTGCGAGGTTCCCTGGCTGACACATGCGCAAGTGACTCTGCTTTGCCGAGGGGCGGTGCCGGCTCTCCCTTTGGAGCGGGACTGGGCTGGCCCCGCGGGGAGGGCACGCAGTTTCTGTGGCTCGCCGGGGACTGTGGGACGGGTACGGCCACTGCAGCAGACAGAGCAGGGCCCTGTGTGGTGTGAGGCACCAGGTGGGGATGAGTCCTCCACCTGCCTACGCTTAATTAACGCAGGTCCCTGAGTGTCGTTTGCCTGCCCGTGTGTGCAGAGTGCCTGCGACCAGCCAGTGCTTGTGTGCGTGCGTCTGTGTTATTGTTTCCCTGGCTACGGACGGGGAAGGGAAGTGCCCCAGGAAAGTGGGGCTGGCCATGGCATGTCAGCGGGACATGTTCACTCCGCTGCCGCAGCCTGCCCCTGGGGCTGGGACGTGGTGCAGGGATGTGGTGCCGGGACGCCGTGCCAGGACACGGGGCAGGGACATGGTGCCGGGACACGGGGCGGGGATGAGCATGGGGGCCGGGGAGTGGGCAGAGGGGCGAGCAGCGGCGTGGGGTTGGCGCTGCGGCGATGCGGAAGTGACAGTGTGGTTGAAGTCTAGGGATTCTCGGGGGTGTCCCCTGAGGCAGACAGGACACAGAAATGTTTCTCTTTCCTCCTGTGTGCTGCGAGAGTCCGTGGCGAGGAGACGAAGAGGCTCCCCAGCGCTCCTGATTGACTGGGGGTGGCGTGAAGGGCGTGGCCTGTATGCATATTAATGACCTGCACGTATTTGCAAGTTTGACGTTTCGTGAGGGCCGTGGCCTGTCCCGTTCCTGGTGAAGGTCGGGGTATAACTGTATACCCTGTCATTCGTGAGTAACCGGTCAGGCCATGGGCCTCGCGAAAAGCTAAACCTGCAAAGAAGTGCAGGTCATTAATATGCATGCAGGCCATGCCCATTGCCCCACTCCCCGGCACTCCGGAGCGCTGTGGACAATTTTCCGCTCCTTCCCATGGACTGTCTCGGCACAGCCGAGCAAATGGAACTGTTTTCTGAGTGGCTGCTGCAACCATGTGTGCTCGCAGCCCAAACCCCAAGCCGCTGCTCCCCCCCAAGCCCCCCAGTCCAGCCTGGCCCCAGGTGCCCCGCATGTGCTCGCCCTGCCTCCGCGGCGGGGAAGGGGTGTCTCTGAGCTCTGGTCGGCATTCTTGGAGCCTGGAAAAACCTTAACTTAGCAACATTGTGACACCCTGTGCACTTATGGCGGGGGGGGGGGGTTGGTATCAGTTTCTTTCCCTTTAACATCCACCAGTCTCAGAAGAGGCAGCACTGCCCGGGCTTTGACTGGGCTTTGAGTAACAAGGAATGGCATGGCTTGTGGCGGTGCTGCGCTGGGTCTCAGCGGAGCACACAGGAGACTCACAGGACCGAGTGAGGGACTGGGGCACAGTGCCGCAGGGCTCTAAACGCCATTGTGAGCTGCAGAAACTGCGCGTCCTCGCACTGCGCGTCCACCCCCCATGTCCCCCCACACACCGCGCACCCGCGCCCGGAGTGGCATCCACGGGGCTGTCGGTGCAGGCATGATCAGTGAGGTCGGGGCGGAGGAGGGGAAGCGGCGCGGGGTTTGGGCTGTGGGAGCGTGGTCACTGCAGCGCGGAGAAGCCCACAAGTTGGGGGGTGGTGCCGGTATCGGAGTTTGTTTCCCTTTAACATCCACGGGTCCCGGGAGCGCTGCCCATATGGTCCCAGAGGGCGGGGGAACAGAAGCCCCCCCCCCGCCAGCACACAGCACTTGCTCAACCTCACTTGCCTCACTTTCGTGGGGCAGTTTTCTGGGTCAGGGATGGGGACAGGGTGCCACCGTTGCGAGCCCCCTGCCTGCAGGGCGGGGTGAGTCCCGCCCACACACCGCGGCACCGCCCCTCAGCAGAACAGAGGCACTGCACATGCGTCGGCCGGCTAAACTCGCAGATGGCTGAATCATAATTGTGAAAAATTTGACTCGCGAATGGGCGGGGTCATAATGGAGAGGTCGCAATGCAGCAGGGATTCACTGTATATAAAACAAACTGCTCGGCAGGATGGATTGAGGGAAAAAATAAACTTCTATCTATCTATCTATCTAGGTATTTCTCGTCCCCTCCCAACCGGGAAGAGAGGGAGAAAGGGGGGGAAAAATAAAGAAAAGGGAAAAAGGGAAGGCAACAAAACAACCGAGGTGAGAAGACAGGAGAAGTGTTTCCTGACTGCCCTTTCCCAATGGGGATGTGAAAAGATGGCAAAAATGAACATGATCTTCATAAAGTATTTTCAAACATCACTTATAAGGAAATACTAAACATAATGCAGGAAAAAGAAATCTAAACTCTTCCATTTTTAGCTGCTCTACTAAGAACTAAACCCCAAGTTTTAGATTCTGCTACTAAACTTCTCATAATAATGCAAGCATTTCTCAGTACAAGGCAGTTCTTGAGTATACTTACAGTACAGAGAATACATAATACGAAATTTTAAAGTATATTGGCAAAAACATATGTTCAGGAATACAGAATTTTGTATCAGCTGTTTAATTAGTCTTGTGATTCTATAAACTGTTTCAAGACTCCTCTTCAAATACTGTCATGTTTACAAGTGTCCTGATGCAGCTCACTAAAACTATGTCAGTGATAGTAAAGACAGCACATGCATCTTCCCACAGGATTGTGCCTGCTGTGTCTAACAGAATTATATTGTCAGCACAGTCACAGAATCACAGAATTAACCAGGTTGGAAAAGACTTTTGAGATTACCAAGGCCAACCTATCACCTAACACTATCTCATCAACTAAACCATGGTACTAAGTGCAACATCCAGTTCCTTTTCAAACACTTCCGGGGATGGTGACTCTACCACCTCCCTGGGCTGCCCATTCTAATGGCCAATCACTCTTTCTGTAAAGAATCTTTTCCTGATGCCTGGACTAAACATCCCCAGTGCAGCTTGAGACTGTGTCCTCTCATTCTGTCACTGGTTGCCTGGGAGAAGACACTGATCCCCACCTGGCTACAACCTCCTTTCAGGTAGTTGTAGAAAGCCATAAGGTCCCCCCTGAGCCCTCTCTCCAGGCTAAACAACCCCAGCTCCTTCAGACACTCTTAGTAGGCCTTGTGCTCCAGTCCCTTCTCATTGTCCTTCTCTGGACATGTTTGAGCATCACAGCAATTCCCACATTAGTTCCTGAAGCTCAGACACCCACACATATCTCCATGCAGGTAGCTACCCGTAATTACTAATATGATTCTCTCCAATAATATATAGGCTACTGTATGATCCTAACTCCTTTGGGAAGTACTGGTGTCCAAGACCAGGCTGGATAGAGCTTCAAGAAATGTGGTCCAGTGGCAGTTGCCTCGGCATGCAGCAGGGGTTGAAACTAGATGAACTTTAAGGTCCTCTCCAACACAAACTATTTTATGATTCTATTCTATGACGAAAACATTCCTTCTATGTTACAAGAGACTTAATTCACATACTCTAAAAGCATACTATTTCCCAGAACTGTTATCAGAAAATTATTGTGATTTTAATACCCATAATAAGTGGATAAATGAAACTGCTTTGAGTATCTTGCAGACATTTTTACACATCCAAGTTGTGTTCATGCTATTATCAACACATAGATTCTGTTTAACATTCTTATTTGCTCCTGCCAACTGATTCTAGAGAATAATGATCTAGTGTAAGGCTGCTTCACATGGAAAAAAAAATATAGTATTTTCTTTCCATTCGAATAACCCTGCCTCCTTAACCTGCTGTGACTATTGATGATATCACCAACTGAGCCTATTTCTCATGCAGCATCAATTGTGACAAAAACCCAGAGCATCCCAATTTTATCTCAGAGGGTTTTTTCCCCATTAAAGACCTCGATTGTGAAAAAGCATAATTCATGTACTTAATTGAGTTTACATCTAAAACTAACAGGAAGAAAAGACATGTTAAGTATGTCCAATTAGGAGATTCGTATCAAGATTGAGCAACTTCAATGTGATACCTGTTGCAGCTGATATCAATGACAGCTTGTTGCTACAACCAACTTCAGTCAAACCACTTTTTGTCAGGTATGCATTTTCTTCTTTTTTTCACAATTGAAGATTGTGGAACAATCTCAGTATACTATGAGTTGGAAGGGACCCACAAAGATCATCTAGTCCAACTCACCATCTAACACCTGTACAGTGACCAAACGCACACCCCAGAGTGGTAAACATAAACCTAGATCCCTCACAGATGCATGGGCCACTCCAAGCCAGGAGAGGCCCACAGGACCATCCAGCCCTACACTCCCCAGCTAGACTATGTCACTGAGCTCCTCATCCAATCTTCTCTTAAACACCTCCAAGAACGGCGACTCCACCACCTCCCTGGGCAGACCATTCCAATGAGAGATCACTCTCTCTGTGAAAAAGCTCTTCCTAACATCCAGTCTAAACCTCCCCTTAAGAGGGGACCATGTCCTCTTCCTCTGGTGCTGGCAGCCTGAGAGAAGAGATTTACACCCACTCGACTATATCCTCCCTTTAGGTAGTTGTACTCTATGCAGCAACTATTGTTACTAGTATTAGAGCTTGCTTTACAGTATGGTAGATTGCTTTAAACATATTTTTGCAGCTAGAAACCATTACCAACAACCTTCATTCCTTGTTCCATAAGAGTGTAGCCAGGTGGGGGTTGGTCTCTTCTCCCAGGCAACCAGTGATAGAATGAGGACACAGTCTCAAGCTGCACCAGGGGATTTTAGGCTAGACATCAGGAAAAAAATTCTTCACAGAAAGAGTGATCTCTCATCGGAATGGTCTGCCCAGGGAGGTGGTGGAGCCACCATCCCTGGAAGTGTTTAAGGAAAGACTAGACATGGTCCTTAGTGCCATAGTCTAGATGAGATGGTGTTAAGTAATAAGTTGGGCTTGATGATCTCAAAGGTCTTTTCTAACCTGTTTAATTCTGTGATTCTGTGATAAATTTTTGGTGAGTCCTTTCAGTTGCTAGTGGTGGATAACACTTTGGCAGCACCTAGGGAGGGATCACCAGGCTGTTGGCTTAAACCTCACGACAAGGGCAGTTGGATCACCCTCTCATCTGTGAATCTGTTGGTGAAGGGTCCCCTTATGGGACACTGCCAGACCGGTCAGACACAAGGGTCTCAGCTTTCGTGGGGGCACTCACAGGCAAATAAGTCACCAAAGTTTGAGAAAATCTTCCCTCTCTAAGGGTTGGGCAAAACCCCCTTCCACGTGACATGGATAAAGTAGTAACAATATTATCACTGATAGTTTTAGTTAACTTGCTGCTTCCATAAAGTCATCATATTTGGAGAACCCTGCAGAAGAGAAGAGAATTAAGAAAGAAATGTTACCTTTTGCCTACACACATTTTCTTTATTGCCATGCATTCATATTTTCCATTTTTAACACTGCATTTTTATGCACCACAAAAAGACAACCTGATAATTTTGAATCAATGGGATCAAGTGTGGCAGCATACCTATTCCATGCATTTCCAGAAACTGGAGGGCTTTATAGAGTAAAACCACTTTGAACTACTGCCTTTACCAATAAACTCTTGATGAACTCAGATTCCAAATCCACAAGACTACAGTAAAAAAAAGGGGAAGAACGCAAATATACAGAATATATTTGTGTTTATACTCATAAATCCCTTTTTACAACATAGTCCTTGAAATAATTATTTACACTATGGCTCTTACTTACAGTAACAATTTATTATTCATCAAATTAATGTACATGTGAGTATTTTGCTACTGAAAATGTTCAAGTGATTTGAACATTGAATCAACCCTGATTTGGCATTGGGAAATCAAAGTGCAAGTCACATTAAGGCAGGGGAAAAAAAAAATCTACCTCTCAGCAAAGTTGTACTCTGACAATGCAAGACTTCTTCAGTTGACTAAAAGAAAGAAAAAAGTATTTTTAGGTGCCTTACAGTACCTGAGAAATTTACATGAAGCTACCAAATGTGGGAGACACCTGTCCTGTTACAGTAACAGCTACTGACAAGATAGGGCAATGTAGGGCCCAGATATCCAACTTCGGTCAACTGAATTGTGCCTGAATTGTCTCGTTTTAAAGACGTCTTGGAACTCTTTTCCTGAATTTTTTATCAGCTGCAAATACAAGCAGAGTATTAACAAATATGCATACTGACAATTATGCTGTTCCTCTGATAAACAAGAAGCTGACAGGAAGAGTATTTCTCAGGAAGAATACTACTGCAGATCAAGCCCAAAACAATGTGTGATAGTCTTTGAATTTTTCGAAAGGTCCTCAATAGGTTGTAATTGCTTCCTTCAGAGTAAGTTAACAATTCACAGGTAGAATCCTGTTTGTGCTGACAGTTGTACTAGCTGAGAAACACCTTGATATTTGACATGAAGCTTCAGTAGGATCTTTATCCCTGTAAAAGATCTGCAAATGGGAGACACATCAAAAATAATTGTAGCTTCTTAAGACCCTATAAATAAAATTAGTTCAATTGTCTCAATTCAAGTAAGAGAGAGAGAAACCACAAAATAGCTCAACCTGCCAAAACAAATTCAGGTGCCCAGGAGTAATCTTCTGCTAACTACTAAATCTATATTTTCTTTTAGAATGTTCTGCCACATTAATAAAAAACACAATTGCAAACGAAAATAAGTTAACTGTAATTCTAGCTGTAAGGTAAGCTTGTAGTGAACCTATCCAAAACTGCATTCCTCTAGCTTGACTAAATTTTCCAAAACCTTATGGAGCTGCAATTTAAAAGAAAGCATGATTTTATATGCAACTATAAAATTTATTTTAGTCTAGTCACTTCTGTTGCTAATTAGGACTTTCTGCACACTGTGCAAAATGATTCTGAGTCCACGTTCATCATTTACACAGTGAGCTGGAAGCCACAGTGCTCACGGGAAAGAGATTGACCCTGATCAGAGATTATACCTGAAAATGACAGTACAATCAATAAACCCTAATGATGGATAGATGAGAAGCAGATTTCACAGATGGCTTCAACTCTCAGATATCTGCATGAGGAGATGGTTTCTGGATAGCCATGGACGTTGAAGTAAGCCTGTCAGCCAAGAGGGGATGCAGCAAATATCTGCTGGAAACATGGGCTGGAAAAATGAGAAAATTTTTCTGCACTTGTTCATCAGCTTAATGCTAGGACTAAAGAAAACACATGAATCAGCATGTATGCCCAAAAATTATTATCTGGCAATGTAACATCTTTAATCAGTTTTGTATTCACCACAGCTAAAGGTCTGACATGCTCAAGGACATACATGCAGACATAAGTGCCAAGTATATAAGCAACCTGAGACAAGAATTTAATGGCATGCTTAGGTACACCTGCATTTTTTTTTTTTTGGAATGAAGAACTGAAAGGAATTGTTATTAGCATATTTTTGGACTCAGCTGAACAAACAGTAACAATAGATGCTTGGTTTGAGTTACTGATTGAACTGGCTCTAAGTTAACCTATGATTCAGACATTAAAAAAAAAAATCTGAATACAGATTCAGATAAAAATTGCCACATAATTTCAGAATATTCCAAAGAATTAGGTAAATGTTGTGTAACAGACATTGCAGAAAGACAATAAAAATCCCAAATAAAAGTACTAAGGTACCCCTCTGTGTCTTAGATAGATTACCACAAAGTAATCCCAAAGCTGAGAACAGTTTGGCAATTATTTAGATTTAGCTAAAAGATTTCAGAGATACACAGCATCATCCTTAAGGAGAGGGTATACAGATATTTAATTTGTCTCAGATTTAATATTAACCTTCTTTATTGGAATAAGAAAGTAATGACACTGAAAATTCTCCTACAATTTATACATAATTCCTGTATTGCTGAAACACTCGTTTAAAAAAAAAAAAAAAATCCAGTCTATCTCTATGCTTATGAAAAGTGTCTAAACAGGGATTAGGAATGCAAAGTGCAAGCTGGACAAAGAGCAGAATCATGCATATATCCTAATTATACAGTATTAAGAACCCAATAACCCATGTTGATGGGTTACAGCAGACACTTCTGAAGTAGTATGTGTAATGACTTGTCTTAAAAAGGCAGGCCTGATGAGACTGCTATATTGCTCTCAGTCATCAGTCAAATGTGCTGTTAAGAAGACAGCATATGGTAACAAAAGGGCAGTATTAAAGAAGACAAAAAATACCTTTTTCCCAGAAATGTATATGGTTTCTGTGAAGCCCTAAGTTTTGGATGGAGGACAGGCATAATTTTCACTGCTGATCTGAGTAAAGCTGACTTTGCTTCTCCTTTGAGGAGTTAGAAGTCAAGATTTCAGCAGCCTCAAATTTGCTGTAATCCTAAACATGCTATGTTCAATAGTAACATGAAACCAACTGCACTCCATAAAATGCAGTATCTTTAATTGCATTTTCAATTTCTTAATATATACCCTTGCATTAGAACCAATAAAGATATGTGCAATACTCTAACATTGCTATAGCTTTCAAAACTATGTTCGTTGCATCAAGAACAGAAGCATATCTACAATGCTTAACCTGAAATAATCTTTTGAAACTGGGAAAGCCCTTAGTGATATCTTGGGGAAATTGCTGCAAAATTTGGCTGAAATGTCATGGTAATTCCACTCTTGAAAAAGCAGTGATGAATCCACCAGGCCCTGAGGCACTTCTTTTTGGCCTTTTTTAGTGTTGTTTAAACCAAGTAGTACCACAACTTAACATCATGACTATTAAGTTCAAAGGTGCAATCAAATGATTCAGACCACCTGAATCTAATGCTGTAACTTTTCTAAGCAGATTGAACAAGAGGAAAACCTTGAATGTTCTTGAATTAAAACACTATAATTGACAAACTATTTTAATTAAGACTACCATAGAAGGCTATCTGAAGGCTGTGTGTCCTGGTGCAGCTCACTAAAACTATGTCAGTAACAATAAGTAAAGATAGAACGCACATCTTCCCACAGCACTGTGCTTGCTGTGTCTAACAGATTTATACTGGCAGCACAGTCACAGCAATTTCCAGATTAGTTGCTGAAATTCAAAACACCTGCATGTATTTGGCACACACCTCTAGGCAGATAGCTATCCCTAACTACTAATATGATTATCTCCAATGATATATAAACTACTATATGATTCCTAACTCTTTTGGGATGTGCTGGTGTCCAAGGCCAGGCTGGATGGGGCTTTGAACAACCTGGTCCAATAGAAGGTGTCCCAGCCCACAGCAGTGAGATGAAACTAGATGATCTTTAAAGTTTCTTTCAACCCAAACCACCCTACAATTCTATGACTTCTGGGGGGACCTTACATTAGATAGCAAAATAAGGGAAGAAGATGTCACTGCCAAAAGTCTTACTGAGCTCATCACATTCCTTGAAAGATCCTTAGATCACAAAAGATCCTTCACATCCTCCTAGGTCCATGAAGACACATCCAATGATGAATGTCTCAAGAGAAATAATAATATGACCTTGCAATTCAGATAAAACAATAACTCTGACCAGTCCCAAGACACAGTAAACTGAACCTTCTTTCTAAAGAATATACGGCTTTAGAACCCAGCATTGGCTCAGATAACAACCAGGCTGTGCCAGGACCAGGAATTCTCTGGACTTTCCACATGGCTGCTACTGCAGTATTTACAAGACTGGTTACAAACTTCTTTCTCAAATGGTATGGAGGAGTTCGTTTTTGAGAGCAGAGTGAGATATTCCAGAAAAATTATTTAATAAGCCAGATCTTTCCATTTTGCTTCTTCTTTCTTGATGTTTGCTTTAAATACTACCTGCTTTTGAAATCAGCCCCAGGACTGAGTACGTTTTACTTATGTGCACCGTGTAAGACAGTGATGCCGTGCATATTCACGGCTCGCATATTCATGTACTCAATTAATCGCAGTTGGATTTTCAGTAAGTTGTGAGACCGCACACGTGCGCAGAATGTCCCAGACCCTGGATTTCACGGCCAGGAAGCACCAAAGGGCGCTTCCTCTGCTTTAATGAGGTGCTACAGTGCGAGCTACACTCCCAGGATCGCCCCTCCAGACCTTATGAGTGGAGGGTGTGTGACTACAGTAGTTGAATATTCATGGGTTCGGTATCCTCACAGATTTTATAACTCACAGGACTTTCCCAGACCTGACCCCCAGCAAAATCTGAGGGATCACTGTATATATATATATATATATGTATATAAAATATGAATGTCTTCAAGATTCCTACGAAAAACCTTTACAGCCTGAAGAAGTGCTGTGTCTAAAGAAATCAAGCCAGGGAAACAATACCACACAGTAATTTTTAACATACGTTTTTTTCTCAAATAATGTTGCATATTAGTTTGCAATTCCTCATTAACAAATAAATATTTTGAGAAAACTGGCATATAAGTTATGTAAAAAAATCAAACACAGAGCTGGGTTTAGAAGAAACTTCATAGGATCACAAGATATTCTGAGTTGGAAGGGACCCAGAAGGATCATCTAGTCCAACTCCCAAGCGACCGTCCACAAAGGGAATACCCACACAGGGAACACGGACAACCCTGGAGCCATGGGCATCATGCTCTGTCCATCTCAGCCTCTCATTGTCTAGACCATGTCACTGAGTTCCTCATCCTGTCTTTTCTTAAACACCGCCAGGGATGGTGATTCCACCACCTCCCCAGGCAGCCCATTCCACTGAGGGATCACTCTCTCTGTGAAAAAACTCTTCCTAACATCCAGCCTAAACCTCCACTGGCATAGCTTAAGGCCATGTCCTCTTGTTCTGGTGCTTTTGCAATTTTAGGATTAATGAATAGCATTTTTGGTACACATTGTACAATTTCTTGAACCTTGAAATTTTTTCCTTATAAGTCTTATTCTAAAAGCTGTCTACTTTTCTGCAACTTAGAGAAATACATTTTTACAGTAATAGACAACAATGGTATTCAATATACAAAATCCAAATTATAAAGTTCAATTCTTAGAAAACAAGGAGAAACCATCTCTCCATGTTTATACACACTTGATATTATGAAGCTTTCAGAACTGTTTATAATAAGCATAACCTCAGAGGTAGTGAATGCTTAATGCACAACTACAAATAAGCAAATTATTGAGGTACTTTTGCATGACTAACATATACTGGAGTTTCTAAAAGGAATTCTTCAGTTTCAGAGGCACATGTTATGTGACTTAATAGCAACATTGATAAATACATTGATTTGGAACATCACACTGAGTCTCTTCACTGAAGTGGAAAAAAAATTTAGATGTTCAGAATCACTCTATTAAATGTAAGCCTCCACATTTTAGCAGAAGACAGGTACATTTAACACCAAATTTAGCATAATGGCAATTTGTTAAAAGACCATATATTGTTAGGATTTTCAAGGCCATACACCCCTAACAGAGAATCATTTTTCTTAATATTATTTGCAGTTTTCCTCTAATGTTTTCATAAATGTGTACAAATGTTAACTTGCATGACCTTCAGAAATTATCTAAAGCATAGCAGTTAATCAGACAGCTCAATAATTTGATATATATACTAATCCCCATTATTTGCTGACTAATGTCACTAAAAATAATTGTCAGAAACTAAAAAGTAAAACTTGCCGTGTTATTTTTCATGAGGTTTTTGTACAGCATTTTAATTACAAATAGTATACATGACATGATTGCAAGATACGCTGCCCAGGAGTATTTTGACCTGATATCAGAAAAAGTAAAAACTATTGTATTAAAAAGAATTTCTAAATTAGAAGGCTCAAGAGAACTTACTTTCTTTTAAAGCTGTAATGAAACACATACACCTCCTGCTTTGAACTTCATAATAGTTCATAAAAGACAATGATACCCTTATTTATACACTCACATAGTACAAATGGACTGAATACTGGTGTAAATTAAGACAGCAGGTAGCTATACAATATTAAGAGACTCACTATTACCACTCATTGACAAACTGCAAAGCTTGTTTTAGAGGGGCTCCCCCAGTCTTTCCTGATAGATATCATTTATCACTTTATTAACAATTAAAAAGACATAGTATAGTTGTTACATCTGAGCATGACATTAGGAGGAGATCTAGAAGCCAGAGTGAGAAAAACTAGTATACAGGAGTAAACCTCACAATATTAATGTCAAACTGAAAACATAATCTAGGAGAAAATTAAGATGCAATTAAAGATGTTGAATAATTTAGGTAAAACTAATCAACTAAGAAAACAGAGGAAGATAGCAAATAACATGTAGCAATTCTGGTATGTTTCTGGTAAGAGTTACCATGAACTAAAAGTGATCAGTAATACAATATCCCTGCATAAAAGATATAGCACCATGAACTGTAAACTAATGTTTACTGTTTACTTGTTGGTAAGGCTACAACTGTATTTTTTTACAGATCATTATCTAAGGAATACAGAAGAAATTGAAGGAATTCAGCAGAAAATATTAACTACCAGAGATCTAAAAAAGGTGACAAAGAAAGTAAAAAGTAAATAATGAGCAATCTTTCAGTTGAGAGGCAACTGAGTGGAGATATAAGAGATGATAGGGGAAAACACGCAGAATGGGCTTGCAAAGACTAAGCTTAGTCTGCTCATTCTTCAGGAAAGCTACTTGTTTGTGGTGACCAGAAAGAATCCTTTCTCAAAAGCTAGCCCTCACTTTCTACAGATTTATAGTATGTACTCCTCAGTGCCTAGGCACTGAACTTGTAAGTAGGATGGAATTTTCTCTAGTCAGTATTCAATTTTGTATCAGTTTTTTGCTTCTGTAGAAACACTACACACAGTTAACTAGTTTCACCATGAGTTTACCTACTCCAACAACATCAAGTGGATTTAACACTAAAGGAACAGATTTTCTGTCATGGTTCAAGAGAAGCCTTTAAATACAGGAGTACATGATCTGCAAATGGAACTACAAGAAAAAAGCTGTATAGCAACCACAGTTTCCAGGTAGAGGCAAATACCTCAACTGTTTGCCTAGGCATACATTATCTTCAAAAGCTGATGTCCTTCTTTTTAGAGCAAAAATCATGTCAATAAAACCCCCAAACAAGCAAACCAAAAAATTTCAAAATCCTCAATTCCTGCTCTTCCCCCCTGCCCTCGTTTACTTAGCTTCCCACACTGCCATGCCTTAATGCCACTTTATATGCCTCCCTGGCTTCACCTCCTGGCCATTTTCATTGCTTAAGATTTCACACACTGTAAAAGAACATTTGTTCAATATACAGTTACAATTTAAGCTCCTGACTTCTAACACAAGCTCAGCTTTTGATAGCAATAGCTACATACAACTTAGACATGTTATCAGTACAGAAAGATTATTAGCAAACAAACCATTTTGCTTGGATATATTCTAAATAGGAAAAATTCCACATTCAACCTTGTGTAGCTTAACCACTGCTGCATCAACATGACTTCTGTGAGTTTAACTGAGATCCTGATAGGAATAAAATTAACTCAAATACCTGTTTACGCAACTGAGTACTAAACCCATAGGCATCCAAATATTAAAAGTATACCCAAAATCTTAAATTAGACCCAACATTACTAAATTAATTAATTCTTACAATTTAGTTACCTCACAGCAATGATTTTACAAGCAATACATTAATTTTCATTTTAAAAAACATGCTGAAAAGTTAATAACAGTTCAGAATTACATCTTCTTTAAAAGCACTACACATGCTTGCTTCCATGCAAACCAAGTTTTAACTGTCATGCTGTCAAGAAAAATGATAATTCCCTAGTCATATCTAATCTTTTAAGGAAGTAAGAACTATAGAACATTTTGCAATAGAAAATTGTTTCATATGTTTAATAAAATCTGCCTCTTGCCTGAAAGACAAGAGATGTTATATTTGAAGCTGACAATGCAAAATACAAGGCAAACCCCACAAACAATGAACAAAACACACAAAAGTGGGAAGCGTTTCAAGTTTTATACATGCCTGTGCTTCTATTTCCTCAGCCCTCTCTCAGCTTAATACACTATAAAAGTCCATTAATAAAAACCAGAGGACACATGAAGCAGCCTTAGAGCTTCATTGGGCCGTTAATTATGACAGACCTTCTTAAGGAATATAACTATGTGCTTATGAAGAAAAGTTCCAACCTGAAAATCACCTTAACTACAGTGCCTTATCAATGTCCAACAAGCACAAACCTGCAGTAACAGATACCCACTGCTAAATCTAGCCTGCTTTTGAATGCTCCCCTAAATTTGGTTCCAAATTTGTTGTATTATTAAACAAACAAATCCCCCCACCCCCAAAAAACAGAACAAAACCCCCAATCCCCCCATGCCAAGCTATGCATACTTTTCTGATCTAATGAAATTAAGCTCCTTGCATTTAAAGTTTTCCTTTGGCTTTTGCAACAAATATTGTGGGATTAGCTTGGTATTTGAAAATTTGGACACAAAACAAACTGCAGCTGATAATTAAGACAGGCTATTTCTGATTAACTAAGGGAGTTAATACAGAACATTCTCTATAAGAGAAATTGCCTCCTTTGAAATGGCTTACACCTTTTACTCTCAGGGCAGTTTGCAATATTCACTTCTTTTTTCAGGTTGGTAAGGAAGGAGGTTTCTGAAGGTACAGATTTTTTGATTACTTGTTTTTTCTTTAATGTGGTTCAGTGTTGTTTTTTTCACTCTGTAGCAAAGGTACTTAGAACCTCTGTGTGGCACTCTGTTCACTTTTTACTCCTTCAATGATTTCAGAAAAGCTATGCAAACTATATGAATCTGATTTACTGTCCTTGAGAGCAAAGTGGGAAGCAAATAATTGTGAAACACTTAAAGTGAGATTAGGTTTCTAACAGCATTGAGGATAACCCACCCATTTGATTAAAAGTTTATGCCTAATCCACCAAGGTTCAGTTAAAAAGCCTCAACAAAGTGTGGTTCAAAAAGAACAGCAGTTGCATTCCTAGTTATGTCATGCTACACACAAACAAACAAATAATACTGAAGTCTCAGGTGTACCGCTGTGTATCTCTCTCTGGAAAGCCTTCGCTGTTTGTTTTTTCTAAAGACACCTAAGCAGACACAAGGGAGGTAAGTGAATTTCACAGAAGAGTAAAATGCAGCCATTAAAGATGCCGCCAGCACATCTCTACTGACGCTTAATACTGCTTCTGTAGCAACGAAGAGCAACTCACCCAGGGGTGACACAAGTTCAGCCAAGAGCCGCCAGCTCCGCTCCCGCCGTGCGGGGGAAGGTGCGGCTCCCACTGCCCACGGCAGCAGCGAGCGGCCGCGCCCCCTCCCGACGCTCAACTCGCCCCTTCTCTCTGACCCTCACCCCGCTGGAAACCTGCCGCCTGCGGGCACGGCCGCTGGCACCGCCACCGAGCCGCTGGGGCAGCGGGATGCCAGCACCACCTCCCAGCCCTGCTCGCCGCACCCCCGGCGGGAGAAGCACAGCCTCCGGGACTCGGCTGAGATGCCAGAGCACGAAGCCGGGCTCGCCGAACACACCGACGTGCAGCACTACGCAAGGCAGCCCCTTGCCCCTGGGGCGGCAGCGGGAGGATAACTTTCCAGGTGGCGCTTGCCCTACCCAGGCACTTTGAGGGCCGGGCAGGGAAGGAGTGCGGGGCGGTTACCTGATGTCCCCGCTCGGCTGCAGGGCAGGGCACAATCCCCGCGGTCCCCTTCATGCCCGAGGGGCTGCCGAACCTTCCCTGAGGCACACGTCTTCATCCAGCTCCCTCGCCGCGCACTGCGCCTCCTTCCCTCGCCCTGGCGGGGCGGCGGGCGCGGGGCGCGAGCCGCTCTCGCGGACCCGGCGGCGCGGCAGGGAGGGAAGGAGGAACGGAGGGAGGGAGACAGGAGGAGAAGCCGAGCAAGGGGCGGGAGACGAGCTGCGCCCTCCCTCTCTCCGCCCAAGCCGCCGAGCGGTCACGCAGCGGCGGCGGAGCTGCAGCGCTCCCTGCGCCGCTGCCCCGCCAGGGGAGGTGCGGGGAGGCTCCATCCGACCGGCGCTGCACCAAAGCTCAGCCCTGTCTCCCCGGGTTTGCAGGGTGAGCAGGGCAGGGCAGGGCAGGGCGCAGCCGGTACCTCTGGAGGGCGCCTCCATCCCGCTTGGCAGTTGGCAGAGCGCACCTGCTCCCGGGGCTGAGGCTGGAGTTTGGGACCGTGGCGGGACAGGGCGCGCCTGGGGTCCGTGCAGGAGGCGGAGAGGGAAACTGACCGTGACGGAGAAGGAGAGTGACGTGCAGATTTGGAACGTGAATGATAAATACTTTTTTTTCTTCCCCTGACAAATTTTACAAGAAAGATGTTCAGAAAAGCAGAGAGGAGTGAATACCAACGGGCTGTCGCAAGGGGAGAAACGTTTGTCGGGCAACAAAAGGGAAAATGTGTCTTGTAAATGGACAAGAGCAGGGTTTTGGCAGGTGGAGACTGAATAGAGAAGGGGTTTGGGGAAGCCAAAATTTTACGGGGCTTGGTAGGGAATACATGTGAAACTGAGATGATGGGTATGGAGAAGTTTGACTGCCTTTTCTGGAAGTTAGAAAAATGAGCCATTGAGGAAGCGATTTTAGCTTAAAAGGGGTTTTAACTAGGGGAAATATGCATAACTGAAAGCATTTGAAAAGTGGGAAATAAACACTGCAGAGATTGCTGGACAAGAAGAAACTCATAAAAAGATCAAGTCAAAGCTTGGAAAAGCATCTCAGCAGAACACAGACAGTAGTTGGCTGGAAGGAGTGGGAGTATTGATTCTATGGGGAATAGAAATTACACTGTCTAGAAACTTTTCTTGTGAGAATTGTGCGGTGTATCTTGCCATTTTCTGGCAAATCATAGCATGCCACATGGGTAGTGGAGAGCTGGATTCAAGCTCTCCAAACTGAACTTTCCTTTACAGCCAATGTAGCAAAGTGGACCCTAAGCATCCCAGACTTGCTGTAAAAGCAATATTTCCTGCAGGCTTGTTATAATCCTAGTCCTTGGAGAACTGAATTGGGCTTCAGCTTTTAGCCAACCCAATTTGAAACATGTAGGGGAATGTAGGTTCAGTGTTTTTAGTGTCAGAAAGGGAAGAAGTTCATGTTGCTCAGTTGAACTACTGAACTGCCTGAGAATGCCTGCTGTCCCTCAAGTGGAAAATGACTGAAATATGATATGGAATACACCCTGGGACACATGGAACCAGAGCAGAACTTACTGTGCTTACACTGAAGTGTGTTATTGAAATGTTTACTGCATAAAAGAACGGAAAAACGCTGAACCTCAAATTCATCTCTTCATCCAGATGAATAGATGAGTCGAATAAGCCTTCTGTTGATTTCCTGCAACTTTTTGGCATGACCTGTAACACTTTGAAGTGTTGGGGGGGGCTTAAGTCAGAGTCTCATTCTGGTGTATTCTAACCCCTTGTATTTCTGCGATTGTGTGACAGTTGTAGTGAACTGTAGAAAAAGTTGCATTTCCACAGGAAGTATTGTAGGCACGGACTAGCCAGGGTTTATGTTGGATTGAAAGAAAGAAAACAAACCAACAGAAAAAACTAGCCTGCTTTAATGTAGGACTATGTAATCCATATATTTCCCTTTGGTTTCTTCTCTTCATTTTTCTTCCTGCCCTTTATTGTGCCGAATCTTCCCTCTTGTTAAGGCTGATCAAAAATCTAGCACTGTACTAATGTCTAAAAATAATTTTACGTATTTTGTATGTTTGGAAATTTTTATAGAAGTTGTTACGAAACATCAAGAGGATGATAGTTCAGTAGCCATCTCTGCATAAAAATGGTGTGCCAGTCTGGAGTTTCAGATGCTGTGGAAGTATTGGTAAAAATAATGATAGTTAATAATAAATGTTTAGCTGTTTTTTCTTAGGAGTTGGATGTTCTCTGGGAGTTACCTTTGGAGCTGCTGCTCAGAGCTGGTAAAAAATATGTATATTTGAAAGAAGGCAAGATCAACATTTTTAAGCTCTTTCTGAGCTTTGTTGTCCTTACTTTTTTGGTGGTTATTATAAAGATCTGTAGATAATGAGGAAATCTCTTGTGAAAGGTCTCTCTCAGAGGTGGTGTTTTCTACCAGTTTATATTGTGTGTAACAATTATTTTTTCTCCCTTGGACTGTACGTGTCTGAATTTGAGATAATGTACTGAAAATTATTTTCCTAGATACAATAGCAAAGTCAAATCAAAATTAGTGGAATATTCAGTCACTTTCTTAAAAGCATGTACTTGCTAACATACCATAATGTACCTGGATCTGTAAATCCAAAATACTACAATAATCCCTCACTACTTTGTGAGTCGCCATTCACAGCTTCAATACATCTTAGTGTTTTTTCCCTTGTCTTTACTGTCTTTACCATCTTTACCATATTTACTGCTACTTTGCAGATTTTGCTTATCACAGGATCTTTTCGGAACTGACCCCCCCATGATATTCAAGGGATTACTGTATTTTAAAAATTATTGTACATGTAAATTCTAACAGTTTGTTTTAATCACCAAGATAGAATTTGATATGTTGATCACTTTGATTCAAAGGTAATAATAACTTGTGCATAAGAATCTATTCCATACAAAATATGATACTGATAATTGATAACAGCTATAAACTCCCAGGAGAAAACACAATTATTTTGAGTGGCTGTGTATTCACTTCTGTTTGAAGACAAACTGCTTGTGCAGTGGAATAAGCAGAGTGAACTATGAATGTAAAGACGTGGTTTTGTAATGAGTTTGCTAATATGTTCATCAGTTCAGTTTTGTGGCATCTATACCATCATGTAAACATTTGAGTTCACCTTCTTCTTCACCTGTCTCCATCCTGCATCCATCCCTTGGGCCAGGTTGTTTATGTCTTTTTATGGAGTCCTACTCAGCTGTTTCCCCTTTATGCTTTGCCCTCTTAAGTCTGGCAGTGTCTTAACAGATCATCACCTTGTGCAATGCAAACTTAACCTCCACTTTAAGCCCAAACTTAAGAGGGGTGGCATCCCAAGGGGGAGGCTTCTAGTTAATAATCTTCAAACAGCTACAGTGAGCAACAGCTTCCAAGTAAACCATCAAATTGGACTTGAGGACCATCCCATATTTCCCTCTCCTGAAGCACTTTGACAACCTATTAAAAACAACATTCTCCAGTCTTCTGAAGAATCCTTAGGGTTCTCCTTCAGGAAAAACAAAGACTGGTTTGATGAAAATAACCAAGAGACTCAGGAATTATTGTCAAAGAAGAGAACTGCTCACCAAACACACCTTGCTCAGCCATCTTGCCCTGTGAGAAAAGCAGCCTTTTGTCTTGCATGCAGTAAGCTTCAACAGAAACTTTGAGACATCTAGAACAAGTGGTTGATATACATAGCAGAAAAGAATCCACTTTGTTCTGATCTGGGTGATTACAGAGGATTCTATGAGGCTCTAAAAGCAGTGTACAGACCTCCATATCATGTTCTGGTCACAGAATCACAGAATATTCTGAGCTGGAAGGGACCCACAAGGATCATCGAGTCCAACTCTTAACA
>WEKX01015766.1:67052-84688 GCA_013390025.1 Pitta sordida | reverse complement strand
CTGTGCTTGTTTATTTTGCCACTTGTTTACAGTTGTCATTGTTCCAGTGCGGGTTTGGTTTCTTTTACTTTTCTTTTAATATACTGTTATCGTTCAAACATATATATATATTTGTTATATTAAATTTTTTTCCCTTTCTCTCAGTAAAGTTCTTATTTCTCTCTCTGTATATATCATTCAAGTATTTCTAAATTTAATTCCTGCTTCATCTTAATTGACCCAGGACAGGGCTGTACAGTTTAGACACAGAGAGTTAAATCAAAAAAGGCAAATGTTTCATTTAACGTATGTCAAGCCCTTCAGTGATACTTCATTTAAAATAAAAACCTTCAGCTGACATAACACACCTTAAGGTCTCCAAGTAAAATGCTTGTTATTGTTTCGTGGTTTCTGGAAAAGTACAGAAACTGTATTTTAATTTGCTAAGCTTTGTCTAGCACACTGGGTTTATTTTAAAGGCACACACTGCAAAGCTGAAAATACTTTTTTTTTTGGAAATTGCCTTCACTCTTTGCTCTTGCTTCAACTGTCATCTGCCTCAGATACACTAAATGACATTATTCATACTCATTCATGCAAAGATGCACTTAATAGGCTCACAGGAAAACTGATCATTAGTTGATTAACTGTAACTTGCTTGCCTATGGGTAAGGCTCACAGGTTTATTTCTTCATTTCAGCAAGAAATAGAAGCTGCCACACTTCAGTCTGCATAATTACGAATATAGTTTTTATTGGCATGGGGAAACACTAATACGATAATAAAATGGCCAGTGCAAAACATGCAACTGGTGATGTCTTCAATGACATGTAGTGTGGAAAAACAGTATGGGAATGGCAAAGGTATATTGATGATGAAAATAAAAATGCTTCAGCACACCAAGATCAGTTTGGGAAATCTTCCGCCTGGTTTCCCTGTCTTTTTTTGCTCTGCTGCGAGGTCTCCCTTTCATTGTACATTTCTTGAGAAAGCTAGCTGCATGAACACCTATTCTTGTTCTCATTAAACTTTAGTTTTTTTCAGAAGCCAATTATAGTCTCAAAATAATTTTTAGCTCTCACACTTCCAGCTTCCACCCATCTCCTTTCACATAAAGTTGCAAGGCTGCAGTGGGCCAATCTCAAAAAATTCACACATCTGTTGAGAGCATGAACTTCTTATCTAAATCCCAATTATTTAGTTGTTGATGCAGATAGACTGAAAAATTCCCACAGATAGCTGCACATAAAGTTAGAGGAAACTGAGAATCCTAAGAGAATTTATAAGGGTACTGAAATTGTAGGGTAAAATGCAGCTGCTGTTCCCTGGGTGGAATGCAATTCGCACATTCCATGATGATTCCCTGTACACCCAGTGTACAACGGTAAGCACCTGCTAAGAGGCATGGAATGGAGGGTGGAGTGGAGTGGAAACGCAGCAGCCAGATTCCATTGAAATCCTTGCAGGAAGGGAAACTTGGTGGTACTTTGAAGCTGATAAACTGCGCAGTACCTGTCAGCTGAGGGAGATAGGAGAAAATGTCTTGCTGTCAAGCCAGCAACCATGGCGAAATTGCTCTCTGTGGATGAACTTGGTTAATTATAGCCTAACATTAATATTAGCACACACCTCCATCCCAAAGTTACCAATTTGTAGGGTGCGATCACTCCCCACTGGGTATGTACTCTCCATTTCTTTGACTGTATCTTTAAGAGCCAAGCGAGAGAATTTTATGCCAATCTGTAACAAAGGTGTGCAGGACTAAAATTGCTCAAGCTCCACCTAAATATAAAGAAATAGTATAAAAGTAAGTTGAGAATGGAGAGAAGTCAGGGAAGACTCCATTGTAACTGCTGTGATCAGTTGACAGGCTGAATCCGCCTTCCCTCCCATAGGGATGTCTCTTGGATAAGAATCATACTCTATGCATGCTAAGTACTCTTACTGAGGATTAGAGCTTGTCTGTGTATTGCTTTAAATACATCTTTTGCAGTCAGTTACTACCACTGGCAATCATTGAACTTTACCCTGTCACAATTTTATATTAATGAAGAGTGTTATTCCGTAAACTGTTAGCATGAGTCCTTCATGGGCTCTGGCAGTTGCTGGCAGTGAGTAACACTCTTGAATAAAGTGGAAGACCCACTGAGGGGATCTTCTTTATGCTGTTGGTGTGTGTCCACATAAGTCAATTGAATTGCCTTTGATCCAGCAGGACTGTTCATTGAGTGGTCCCCGTAATGGGATGCTGATAGACTGTTCAGGCACAAGTGTCTCAGCTTTTCTTGGACACTGGCAGACTAATCAAGCATTAAGTGTCAAGGAAATTTCCCTACACTAAAGGTCAAGGAAATTTCCCCTTTTCACATGACACATAGGTATTCAAAAATCAAGCCGTACTTAAAGAGGTTCTAAAACAGTGGAAAAGGTCCTTTGGTTTTGCTTTATGATCAGTATTTTAGGACTATAATCAAATATGAGACATAGACTTTCTTGTAAGAGAGTCTATCCAGAGTGCC
The DNA here is from genome assembly GCA_013390025.1 of Pitta sordida. Lineage (NCBI taxonomy): Eukaryota > Metazoa > Chordata > Aves > Passeriformes > Pittidae > Pitta > Pitta sordida. The sequence goes on along the minus strand of WEKX01015766.1, from coordinate 82,190 downwards.
TGGTTGGCTGAAGAAGTAAAACATACAAGTGGTGACTTCAGGTAAAATAAAGAACTTCAATCAATTTTGGAAAATAAAACAACTAGAGCTAGCAATAATTTTAGGGATACTTTTCTGAAGATACATTAGGGAACATTTTAACAGGATTCAGGAATATTTTAGAAATTTGTTCTCAAAATTCCTTGGGAAATTTCTAATCTTTGAGAGAAGAAGGAAGGCCTCAGAAATGCTTCTTTTAAAGAAATGTTTGACAAAAACTTGGCAAAAACCTTTATCCAAATAGAAATGTTTATAGAACAAGTGGGTAGAGGGACACCAGTTCTTTTTTCTTAGTCTCCTTTCACTGCCCCTCATTGCCCCTACATGTTCATAATGATTCTCTGCGTTACAGGATTGGTGAATATATTTATAAAGAAAAGCCAATACATTTAGTTTCACATAATAGATGTTAGTAACTATGTATTCCTTCTCTCACTTTTTTATAAATCAGTCCTGGAAGTTTTCCTGTGTATATTACAGCTTATCTTTTAATTTCAATATAGATTTATTATTTTTTCCTGCTTTGCATGGATCTTTTCACAGTTTAAAAGGGTATTTTTATCAGGTTGATGATAGAATAATAGGCATTAAAATTAATTTGAGCTGAGAAGAAAGATAATATTTGTGTTTTCTTCATGACTCACATAAAATAAAATAGCAATAAAAGGGGTAAAGCAGCATCCAAGCAAGTGTATAAATGTGTGTAATGTAGTCAGTCATTTTACGGTAAGCAGCAAACAGCCGTTATTCAGAAATATATTTTTAACATGTTTTTACTCTGTTATTAGTTTGAAATTTTCCTATGACTCAGCACAAGTGGGATTCAACAAAATAGCACATTTCTCTTAAACTGACAGAATCAGCTGCTCCTTCGTGAATTAATGTCCCTCTGTTGACTAGAGAGAGGACCTGGGACTATATATGGAGGTCTTTAAAAAGGATAGATGAGTAAATAGGGATAAAACAAGTAACCCTAAACAATGTGTCAATTTTTTTTTAAATGTTCCTACTATCAGTATTTGAAAAAGCAAGATCTTTTTATGCTGCATGAAGTTTGCATGCATGTTAGCATATGGCTCCATAACACATCCATGACATAACCTCTCTATGTTTGCTTGCAAAGGTGCTGGCAGTGAAACACTGATGATATAAGGACTACATAAGTATCATAAAAATGTAAACCAAATTACAGTATTTTGTGGTGCTCTGTCATGCCCATTCCCACTGGGACAAAGTCTGTGGGCAGTAGGATTGCTAGCATTATCATGTTACTGGTACAATGGTACTGCAGCATTATTAGGGACACATTGCAACCCCACTAGTTTTATCTTCCCATGACTGAACAAGAGAGCTCTTGGGCAGATTTTTTTCCACATATGCATTTTCAGGTAATTTGGGCATTTTGAGTAGTTATTGAAGAGAACGAGGAGACAGTACTCTGTTTCAGCTTGATGCAATTATACTGAAAGAAGTATATAATGAGGATTATGCTGACAGATGCTGCATCCTATTAATTGTAACTCCTGTTAAATCATGCTGTAAAAGCAGACTCACAGTCAAATGGTCACGTAGTAACTCTCTCGTCTGTATAGTCTCTCTTTGGGGTTGGCTCCTACTTAATGATAAGAATTATGGAATATTGGTGTACAGTGCAATGCCCTCCTGTTTTCCCAGACCACATTGCCTTTCTCTTAGTTTTATCTCAGTCCAGTAGTGTCACTGATGTGTCTCACCAAAGGTCACCACAGAAGCATGCTGCCACCTGGCTGTTGCTATGATGCTAGATTAATATACTTTAATTTATTATGAAAAATAGTATCTGATTCATTACAGAGCTTCATGGCCTCAGGCTATTTTATGCACAGCTCTTCATTTGTAAGTGCCTTCAGAGATGTTGAAATGATGCTGATCACTGCTGATATCTTAATTCTGTTTCAGTTTTTCTAATTAATGCTTGTGTAATAATTATCTTATGGCGAAAGTCTCTATGTAACAGACTTTGTTTGCTTCACTAGACTTAATGAAAATTATATGCATGCTATGTTTTCCTGATATCTTGTTTTTTATAATTTGGAGTTTGTACAGGTAATGGTGCATCATATAGCAGAACAGACTGACACAGGGATCATAGAAGTGTAATGGCCTGTTTTCTGGAGAATTTAGAGGTCATCTCGTCTTCCCATTTATGTATCAAGTAATTTAGAAAAAAAAACTAGCCTATATCAAGAATTTAATAGGTAGTGAATGGAAAATATAAGATCAGAGTATATAAAATACAGTGATCCTCCACATAGTCGTGATCCGTTATTTGCGAGATCCAATAGTTGCACGTGATTTTCCAGTGAGCTGTGTGACCTCGGCGTGTGCTCAGAACATACCATGAACCCATCAGCTCTTGAATATATAATGAAGTTATGAATATATAATTAGTTCCCCCTGCCGTCACCACTCACCAGACTTGCCATACATGATTCATTCATGCCATTTAGGAGAAAGGGGAGCCAGTCCCATCCCTGTGAACCCGGGAGCACTGCTGCACTGCCACGGCACAAAGGGACTAGCACCATGCAGGCACTTCCGGCACTGAGCATGGCGCAGCTGCGAATTAGGGGATGGTGGGGTACGGTTACCACTGCCAATGCCAACCTTGGGGTAATGGCGGATGGGAGATTTAAACCCAGCTGGACAGGAGCAGAGCCCCCAACTCGGCACCACGTTTCAGCTCTGCCAGCACTGGTGGAACACGAAGAGCATAGTCTGGTGTGTCCCGATGCCAGCGATGTGGACTCCTGACATCAGAGTACTGGCACCACAACCCCCCTCACTGCCCAAAATAAAATAAAAAGTTCCCTTGTAGGGTGTGTGAGATGGAGGGAGGGCAGGAGAGGGAAGGGGAGAGCTGCAGGCTAGGCAGCAGGCACAGGGACAAGCAGGGCTGCGGGCGCTCCCGGCGTAGGACACATCTGTGCTTCAGTGCTGCGGCAGCTCCCGAGTCTGTCCCTGCCTTGCACATCTTAGGAGCCACTGCAAGAACAGATCACAGAGCCACCAGCTCTTTTTGCCCTGCACAGCCGCTGGTTGCCCACACTCCTACGGAAAGCCCCAGCTGGAGACAGACCCCGGCTGCTGCCCGCCCCATCCCGGGGCGGCTGGATCAGCGTTGCCTGCTCGCCCCCACTCTTGCCAGAAAAGCTTTGGTTGGGACTGTTACATTCCTGGGAAAATAACCCCCAAAGCAGCCCCTTTGAACAGCAAGGACTGTCCCAGCCTGTTCAGCTCTCTCCCATTGTACAGTGCCACGGTACCCACGGCGCTGCCCCGGACAGCACTGAACTCATTCCCTAAGCCTCACCCAGAGTCCTGCTCTGGAGAGGCGTGCTGCCTCCTCTGTGTTTGAACACAAGAGACACACAGCAGCAACCAGAAATCCCAATAAAAATCCCAACAAAAAACCCCAGCAGAGACACGGCAGGGAAAGGACAGTGGCAGGAGGCTCCATGCCCGCTCAGTTTTTCGGCAGGGTGGTGGTGCCAGCTTCCCGGCTACCAGCTGTGCCGATTACTCTGCTTGGAAAAGCTCCCTTCCTTGAGCTGGGAGGTGGCAAAAAGCATTTCTTCCACTTAAATGAGGCATTACAGAGGGAGCCGGGCCCTCAGGACCGTCCTCCAGACCTTATTAGGGGAGAAGGCATGGCTATGGGTGTGGCGTATTTGACTACATAGTGGGTTCGCTATCTTCGTGGATTCCATGACTTGCGTGAGGAGGACCAGACCCAACAGCCCGCGAGTAATGGGGCATCACTGTGTAAGACAAGAGTAGTGGATCATGGAACTTGAATACAACATATTTGCTTGATGCCAAGTAACATCTTCATGCTTTTGTTGCATTCTTCAGTCTCTGGCCTATAAAACTTGTGATTTCAATCTTTGCACTGTGAAAGGGCCTGGTAGGAGAATAAATTCAGAACTGATACGATGTGTTTCACATTTTTCATTAAACGTAAGTGGAAGTAATAGAATCTCATCGTACTTAGAAAAGGAGGTATTAACTAGTTCTGATGAACAGATCTGACCTAGTTTTGAAGATTTTTCTGAATATACATATAGGGGGCAACTGAGTACAAAGATCATAGACCACAGCTTGCAGCCATAAGGCAGGGAGCTTGCTGTTTGGCAGAGGTACATGTAGCCAGTGCCTCCCAAATGACAGACACAATGATTAGGTAAAAGGCACAGGATGAATCTCGTAGGAAAGGAGGGGCTGTAAGTTATGCAAAGAGCAACTGATTAATGTAAACATATTGTAAGTCAATGATTGATTAATAGGCATGACTAATACATGAATTAAGTAATATTTTTCAGCTGCAAATACTATGGTCTCACATTTTAAAACTCTGTATAACTACAGTGATTATGCATGCAAATTAGATAATGACTCTTACGAGCACTTAGATGCATAACTGGCCATTTGCATATAAATTTGCATGCAATCACATTATAGGCTCATTAAGTACAGAACTTTGATTAATTTTGTGGGCATTGTCATTCCTCAAATGAAGTACATCTTCAGAGAAAAGTAATATATGACCATACAGTCAAATGAAGTGCCTAGGCATCTGAAAACAGAAGTTACACAGGCAAACCTTAATTCTAAGCTTTTCTAATCTTTGACTGGTTAATTTTGAAGACTTCAGGTTTTTAGGTTTTGGGGAGGAGGGTTTAATTGATTTTAAATTGTGTAATTAGAGTTCAGATTAAGCCATATGAAGAGGAAACTGAGTAGAGATCTAATCACAGTCTACAACTTCCTCCTGAGGGGAAGAAGAAGGCAGGCACTGATCTCTTCTCTGTGGTGACCAGTGATAGGACCCATGGAATGGCCTGAAGCTTTATCAGGGGGGGTTTAACTTGGATATTACCCAGAAGGTGTTTGAGCACTGGAACAGGCTCCCCAGGAAAGTGATCACAGCATCAAGCCTGACAGAGTTCAAGAAGTGTTTGGACAGGGAGGTGGTGGAGTTTCCATCTCCGGAGGTGTTTAAGAGTAGGTTGGATGAGGCAATTAGTGCCATGGTTTAGACAATGGGTTGGTGTTGGGTTACAGGTTGGACTTGTTGGTCTCCAAATTCTCTTCCAACCTTGCTAATACTGTGATACTGTGTGTGATACTGTGACAACACTTTCAGGCATATGGTGTGTTTCTTTGGGATGGTCCTGTGCAGGGATAAGAGTTGGACTCGATGATCCTTGTGGGTCCCTTCCGACTTGGCATATTCTGTGATATAAACATTAATTTCATATCTAAACAGATTTTTAAGGTAAGATCGCTGTTCCTGTGATCTTGAAATCTAACGTTCCTCAAGCTACTGTGACCAGACTGGGTAAATATTAATTCATTGTCAAAAAGGGTAGCTTTTCCAACAACACACTTGAAGCCTGTCCTGTTTTCACAAGGTGACTTAGTGATGGAAAATCATAGTCCCAGAGACTCAGTGGAGTTAAGACTCTTAAATTTGTGCGAATTTGTGGATATACTCTCTAAACCTCTTTTCCAAAAAGTCTAAGGAGAATATTTTAATAGTTGTATAATCACCTAAAATATTTGTGGGTGGTAAAGGAGGATTTAACATTATTTTGTTGTATAAATTACTTATGGCTACCGCTGTCTCTATCTAAATGTCTTTACAAATCTCGCCTTAAATTAGTTTTGAGAAAACTGTGGGTTAATATTCCAATTAACTTAGGTACTTTAGAATGTTGATTCAATATATTAACTCTCCAGATTTTAGTGCTTTTCATCAGTCATACAAAAAAAAAAAAAACAAAAAAAAACCCCCAAACAAATTAGTTTGAAATCTTGATCTTTAATCCTCAGAGTAATCATTGTAGCATCAAGACCTTTGGGGGAAATCTGGAGAACTAAGGAGTGAGTTTCTGATTGATTTTTCTTTAATCCATAAATATTCCCTATTGTCTGTGATTGTAAAGTATTATTGTAAAATGTAAAGTGTTATTGAAGAAGAGTACTCCCTAAGTTCTCAAAGACACCTGCAACTTCCACAAATAATAGTTTGTAGTTCAATCAAGTGCCACTTTCACTTTTTAAGTACTTCTATGATAGATTTGATTTTCTGCCATGCTTGTGATAAAATCTTTGAGTCTTCAGGTAAAGTTGAAATCTGTGACTTCTACAGGTGCCTGGAGCTATTAGTTTTAGTGTCATGTTAGTTAGGATATCTGTGCCGCCATTAACAATTAGAGGAGGCTACTGTATCAATAGCCTTTCAGGGTTCACAGCTGTGAAGTGTAATGTCTGAAGCTCACTGAACCCTAAGCCCTCTTGGACACCTGTTGCTCTTGAATAGCCTTCAAAAAGAACATCACATTTTAAATTTGAACAGGCAGCTTTGTTACCTTTGAATGGTGAAATAAGACTGAGTAGAATAGAATATATTATCTCTGTGAACCTTGGTCTGTAAATATACTTCTGATGAACTTCAGTACTTTTCACAAAAGAGAACACACTCCTTTGTTTTAGCCCATGAAATATTTAGATAGACCATATAGTTGGGCTTTCTTTCAAACTTCTGATTGTCTTTGAAAAGAGACTTGGTGATTCTAAATATCACTGAGTCACAGAACAGCTGAGGTTGTGCAGGACCTCTGGAGAACATCTAGTTCAACAGGGGTCAGTCCTTTCTCAGTCACTTGAATGTTACATGCTTCAATTTCTTAAATCCCTTCAGTTGCCTTTGTGGTCCTTCACTGAACTTGTTCCAGTCTGGTCATATTTTTTTTGTACTGGAGACCCCAGAGGCCGGCAGAGCACTCCAATGGTGGCCTCACCGGTGCTCAGGTTGCTGACAACATTGTCACTAATGGCAGCCAGGATGCCCCTTGTTTTCTTTGATGAAAGGATGCATCAATGGCCTATTACTCCTGCCTGTTGAGGTTCCTCTAGATAGCAGCGCAACCATATGGTATATCAATATTTCCTCCCAGTTTTTTATCTGAGGGTGCGCTCTGTCCTGTTGTCCAGATCATTTACGAAGTTGTTAAATAACATTGACTCTATACTGATCCCTGGGGTGCTCCATTAATGGCTGGCATCCAGATGGATGATCACAAGGCTTTCAGACTGACAGTTGAGCCAGTTTTCTGTTACTCTTACTGTCTACTTGCCTATCCTGTACTTCATTATTCATATGGATGTTCTGGATACAGCAACAAAATACTTGCTAAAGCCAAGGTAGAAAATATGCAATGATCTCCACTTGTTCACCAATAGAAAGCTGTCAGATTGGTTATACATAGTTTTTCCTTCATAAATCCATGCTGACTAATCCAAATCACCATCTCACCGTTCATGTACAGTACAAGAAGAAAATACCTGAAGGGGACATAAGAGGTCATTTTACTTGCTATGAATATCACTCCTTAACAGAAAATAAATGAGAATCACTTGGTACAAAAATCAGTATTTGGAATGGGTTTCATATAGGGGTAAAATGCATATATAAGAAACACAATCTCTTCTGTAGTAAGCTCTTCATACCAGGATTGTAAATATTTTTAAGGTTATAGAAGACCTTGAACATTTTATTTGCAAATTAGAAACTAAAAATTATGTGAGTAACTAATATTAAGCATCCCATGTTAAAGCATGAACTGAGGAAAATCTTGAAAGCTCCATAGTCATCTCTTCCAAACCATTTCCCTGTACTCCACATACATACCTACACACAACATACATTTGATAAGTAAACTACACTGTCATGGGGAAAGACTTTTTTTGTTCTATTGTAAAACTTTTCTCCTTTTTACTGGAACAGACAATAGGTATCTCTTCTTATCTCCCCTTCCCTCCCCTGCAAGGCATGTGGCCAGGGGAGGGGCTTTCTCCTTTTCACCTGATAAACAATGGAGGATCCTGTGTCTTATCTTCCCTTCCCAGCAAGGCATATGGCATGGGAAGGGGCCTTCTCCTTTCTACAGGACAAACAATGGAGGATTCTTTTTCTTATCTTCCCCTCCCAGCAAGGCATGTGACTAGGAGGGGGCCTGAGGGCCAGGGCAGGCTGAGTGACAGCCAATGGCATGTGAAGATATGCCCACAAGGTATGTGACATGGGAGGGGCCCGATGCCCTATAACTACAGCTGCTGGGCTCACAGGAAGGAGTTCATGGACCTTCTGGACTGAGGATACCTCGTTTTCACTTCTGATCTCTACTGCTGCCATTTTGCCCAGAACCACATGGATCTTTGATGCCTCATCTCAGCACAATTTTTCCCCTGCCGACCGCTGGATTTCCCTGCAGCCCCTTGGACATTTCAGGAAAGGATCACTGGCTATTACTCCACTGGTTTTCTTACCCTGAACCCTATTCTTCTGCCCCTGGAATCCTGGAGGTGCCATGGTTTTTCCCTTGAACTAGGCACCCCCCTCGTGCTTGTTTATTTTCCCACTTGTCTACAGTTGTCATTGTTCCATTAAAGTTCTTATTTCTCTCCATATATATATTATTCAAGTATTTCTAAATTTAATTCATACTTCATCTTAATTGACCCAGGACATTCTTGGCACCCAACGTGGGGCTGGAGAGACACATTTAGAGAGAGATAAGAACTTACGGGAGTTTTTCTCAGAGGTACCACCATGCTACATTCAAGCTAACTTGGCAGGCATGCCTGGTGCTCGTATTTCCCTTCACAGATCATATCCTTGCCATGAACACAATTGCAAAGATACTATTGGGTTTTATTAAGTCTGTGTACTGGACTCATAACATTTTGTCATCTGCACCAGCATTTTTCCTCAAGGAAGTGTACAGTTAGTTTCATTATTATCATGTCATGTTTAATAACTCTTTGGCACATATGGCTAACCATACATTCATTAGGCTGGGGAGGAAGGGAAGTACTCCCTTCCAGTACCTCTCTTCTATCTTTCCTGAAACTAATGCTGTTGTTATATTAAATTTTTTCCTTTCTCGCAATAAAGTTCTTATTTCTCTCCGCATATATATTATTCAAGTATTTCTAAGTTTGATTCATACTTCATCTTAATTGACCCAGGACACACACTTAGGTGTATCTTTTTGCTCAGTTCCAATGACTTGTGGAGCCCATTTTTACCTTCTTATGTGTAGAGTACTCATGCATTCCTGAAGTGTTCTGATAGTTCCAGAATTTATTTAAATGACAAGGTTTTATTTAAAGGTATCTATTGTATAATAAAAGCTAATTTGCATTACTATAATGAGGTATTTAGTCTAAATTATTCTAGTGAGAGTAGCTATGAAAATTGTTTTGAAGGATTTATTTTCCACTTATGAGTTTCTTTCAAATGAGGATTACATACTCAAAGGAGAACAAGTATTTGATAAAAATAGCTTTTTGCATTCAATAATATTTTCACTCCCATTATATTGCTCTAGAATAAGATGTTAAATCTTTACAATTTGAGACAATGAAATAATCACCATCCCTAAATCCTTACTGTAGTCAAAGGGTTTTAAATTGTTGGTTACCCACATTATAAAACTCACCTAACATAGCAGTTCAAGGTCTCAGAGTTTTCTTTTCTGATTTGTTCAATTGTATGGACGCAGTTCTCTTTGATTACATTATACAATGAAAACAAATCTCTGGATTTGGCACATGCTTGTACCTTTGTTAATATTGCAATAAAGTAATTTACAAGCTGGTGGTGGAGCTTGACTACTGATGAAGCAAATACAAAAAATAGTTGTTTTCTGAATGTCTGTGATGCTCCTTGAGTGCCTCTATGGTCAGTTTTACCTACATCAGAGCTGGAGTGTATACTCTAATTTTTCTTATACTTCACAGGAGGGCAAGAAACACAATTCTGGATGAGATCAGTGGTGCAGGCTATGGAAGAGAAAGGAAATTATTTTCCTATTTTACTTTCTCCCCTTCTTTTTCTATAAATTGTAGCAATGTTTCTTTTGTTTTAGTATAAGAGAAAGATAATTTGTTCAAATCTGAAATTCAGAATGAAGGTCTCCAATAAAATAAGCATAATGCTACATTGTGTCTGGTGTTGTGCCGTAATTAATGTTAGCATTTAGAGAAATCAGTTATTTTGGGTCAAATTTTCTAACATAAAGTAGCTAATTGAACAATATAAATAGGAAAGCTTCTTTGACTACATTCTGTTTTGTTTTAGTCTCTAACCAAAGAAACACTTTTTTTTCTTAATTAATTGTCATACAGTTAAAGTAAAAAAACAATTAAAGATAATCGCCAGCAAGAATATATGAGCTTGACAAAACCTTTTTTTTTTATTATTATAATATATTTTCTATGTTTATGTGGCTGGTTGGCCTGGCCTATGATTTTGTCAGCTGTGATCACACTTGATTGGTACATGACCTAGGAACATATGTACCTGCCATGGAAAATTTCTGTTTCTAAATGGGAATATATTACAGTAATCCCTCAAATATTGTGGGGAAATACGTTGCATTAAGTGAAATCCATGAAGTAGCGTTTAATATATATGTTGTTAGTACATTGCCGAGTTAGGAGCTGGGAGAGACCAAGTGAAGACCTCCAATCATCTTTCACAGGTTTACTCAGAAAACCTATTTAGACAGGTCTATTTAGAAGTGTTGATTCTTTTTACTTAATGAGAAGTTCACCCCACACCACAGCTACCTCTAGCATAGTCGGAGTGCAGTTACTTTTAGTGTAGTCTGATTTATTAAATTACTAACACATTTCTGACAGAACTGGGTTTTGCTTCCATGCTGTATAGCCGTAGATCACCTAATGTATGTGACTGTAGACAAATAATAATTAACTTTGGGGTATTTTTTTCCTCTTTGATTAGACCTAGTGCATTTTTCTACGCTGCTCACATTAATTCTAAATCATAATTAATTCACATTAAAATATTTCTGGGTGAAAGTCGTATTTTTACCAAAGCAATTCAATTTTGAGTATTTTAACATGGTATATCGGTCTTAGCAGGCCTTTAGCAGAAAAGACTGCATTTACACATTGATAAGTTATCAAAATACCCTCTATAGTAATGAATCTATGGTCACCTAAAACCAGCTGGGTTTTATAACTTCAATTGGGATAAACATGAGGAATTCAAACTAAGTACCTGTAATTTAGTAGCATAAGAATTATTAGTGTTCTGCAAGATTTAAACCCGAACGTTATGAATGTGCTTGAGAAATTTGCTAAGAGTTCTGTGAAATATGCTGTCACTAAATATAACAAACTAATTAATTAAGTGCATTTTTTTCTAGAATATGAAGTATTCTATAATAAACTGCTAATCCAAATGAAAACCATATTTACTGAAAACTGTATTTATTAAAAACTCTTTACTTTTGCATTTTAAAGGTCATCAAAGCTCATCTTTGACCTTATGCTTTGCTGTCCAAGACATTATTTATGCCACAGAATGATAGTAAAGGCTTATGAAAAACTGACTCATTTAGCAGAAGGNCCCTCGGGTGGATTCCATCCGGTCCCATGGACTTATGAGGGTCCAAGCCACTCAGTAAGTCTCTGACTACCTCCTCTTGGAATACAAGGGGGTTATACTGCACCCCAGCTCCTTCCATGCCACTGCTGATCCAGTTTTCTTGCGGGCAGTTTGTGGTGTTATTAAAAACAGAGGCGAAGTGTGCATTGAGTATTTCTGCTTTTTCCTCATTTTTGGTTACTATGTTACCCTCTGCATCCAATAGGGAGTGGAGGCTGTTACTGCCTTTCTTTTTACTGTTAATGTACTTATAGAAGCTTTTCTTGTTGTCCTTGACAGAGACAGCTAGGTTGAGCTCCATCTGGGCTTTCGCCTCTCTGGTTTTCCTCCTACACTGCTTAACAGCTTCCTTAAACAGACTCTGACTCACCTCCCCTTTTTTCTTCTTCTTCAGACTTTAAAGATGAAGTGAAACTGTTTCAAAGCTTTCAAACAGCTAAATTATTCTCACTGCAGTTTTTACTCATTCTTTATAATTTCATTTGTGGCGGGTTATATTAATCATAGCTTGAGTTGGGATCTGAGATGTAGCTCCATATGTGGGAGTATGGAGTTCTGAGGCCAATTCCTTAAAGATGTAATTCTGCCCTTGAACAGGTGGTTAGCCACTTTCTGTAAAGTAGAGAGTCTGCAGTGGGAATCCATTCTCATTTTTAGGCGGCTGTTGGGGGTGGTATGTAAAGATTGTGTCATGTAGTGCTTGTCCCTTCCTACTGACCTAGAGGGAGCCCAGGAAACTTGCTTGGAATGTAACGTTGAAGGGTTAGCATGAGAAGTTTTACGAATCCCTCCCAGTTTAAATAATATTCACCTTAGCATCCTGAAAGGGTCTCCAGCTACGCTTCTGCAGATGAAACGTATTTTTTCACTTATGTTTTTCCCCTGTTCTCTTGCTGTTAGCAGTATAATCTCTATTGATACCAGCTCTACTGCCTCAAGTCCACGCAAAGAGATGTGGTAGTTTTGTCTGTTAAAGGATTAGTAGAATACAGGAGAAGATTTCCCTGAACCTGGCCTGTCACCTATCTTTCTCCCTGATTTTGTTGAGTCAAAGCCACACTTGAGTCATCATGCTGCTTACATAGGAGTTAGAAGAATAAATAGCTTTTGCTATTCCTTAAGAAACAGAGTGTGAATAAAGACAGGATACATCAAACACTGCATGTCCTTGTTCTCAAAGAGAAGGTGATAACTCTTTTTGCAGGAAGATGGGGCTCAGATTGCCTGTTGCCATGTGAAATATGTAACTTGAGTCTGTGCTGACTTCCACAGAGCTGGTTGTGAAAATAATGCTAATTCAGTACAGTTGCAAGCCAAAGCAAAGTGTGGCTAAACTGGTTATTCAGATGAAACATTCTGGTAATGATAACACCACATACTGAAAGCAGAGCAACTTGTGTAATATAAAGAGATGTATAAATACTTCAAAATGTAATAACAATATTCTATAGAATTTTCAAAAAATTTTAAATTTTCTGACTTAGTGAGCTAGCAAATATATAACTCAGAATATTGCAATTATGAATAACATTTGTTTTCTCCCCCATGGATTTCAATGGCAAATGAGACAATTTTTTCCTTGACCTGACTGACTGCCCAACCCAGATCATGCAGTTCTGCTGGTGTACCTCAAGTCCTGCTTCAAACAGATAACTTCTCATTGGAAACAGATCCTTCCAGAAGGATCACCAACCTTGATATCCAAAACTCAAGTAACACAGAACCACTCCTTGGAAGATCCTTCCAAGCTTGTTAATTATCTTCAGCTTTGATAACATATGATTATGGAACCAAATCTGTAGCTGGTATCCGAGGCTTTGATGATGTATGAAGAGCAATACTCAGAGCAAGTCAAAATGAAATTTTTCTTCGCCTCAGATAATTTCTACTTTTTTGTATGTTTACAAATACTGGAAATGTATTCTAAAGTTCAAAGTATGGGAAAGTGTTCTCCACAGAATATTGCCACCTCATATCATAATGTGTAACGACATATAATGTGAATTTTTAATTATGGATAGCAAATGACAGTTTAATTTTTTGAGAAAGTATTTTTGTTTCTAAAAGCTGGTGTGTGGCATAACAATAAAGAGAAAATTGCCAGATAGGCAAGGAAAATATCAAAATATTTATAGACAAAAGTATTTAGTAGGACTAAATAATTATAAAAGACATACTAATACAAAGTGCTTGCCTCATCTCCCTTTTCTCTCAATGTATCTTTAATCACAGAATTTAATTTTTCTTCCTCTGCTTAAGAAAATGTCATTTTCTTTCCAAACTTTTGCAACCGATGAGTCCAAACTTACTGCCTTAATTAAACAGAAGAGAAACCGAAGTCTTAACAATTCTTTAAAAGAATCAAGAAAGTTCTTCAGACCTGTAGCATACAGAAAAATCAAAGATAAATTTATTTTGCTAAAAAAAAAAGAGTTTGTTACCGATTTCAGACCACATAATGACTAATAACTTGAGTAAAAAGTTAAAATCTCTTCATTTCTTCAACCATTTGAAAACCCAGGGATTTTCAATAACTTTCAAAGATCTGTTAATCTTACCTCTTGCAGTGCTCTGGTAGTAGCTTTTTCATTTTTAGAAGATTCAGCGTTCTATATTCCTAGTTTAGCCTTTTTCACATGCAAGGTGTTACAGGATGTTTTTTTCTTAAGTATAATGTATAAAAAGAAAATCAAAACTTACACACTATCCCTTCAAAACAGCAAATGAAATACAGCAACTGACCCAACCTCAGTGTTTTTCACATTTTCAACACATTTTCTAAAGTAGTCCATGTTATCAAAATAGCATGGGTTGGACTGCAGTTTAAGCTTTCAGGGTCTTGATCTAACAACACGATGTAGAATGATAAAGCATCAAGAAGTCCTGCAGTCACCTCTGGAACTCTAGAAGGGTGCCACAGTCTGTTTACACATTATTAATTGCAGGGTGAGTCTCTGAATTAGTTTATCAGGCAGTTTAACTGGCAACTTAACCACCTCAAAACCTTCTTTTGTGTAAACATTAAGAAAAGCTAAAGACATTGTCTTAGTTTATTAACCCATGACAGACATGAAAATTATTTTTGCATTACAAGTTGACAAATTGGTAACTAGAGAAAAACTTGCAGGTATCAGAAGTAAAATTTAAAACTGCATATACTTTTAAATAGAAAATAAAAAGTTAGCTAGGTTATCTATCCTACAGTCACAATCATTCTTCTCTGAGTGAAATTTCTTATAATGAACTAGTTTTGAAGTAGCAATGTCTGTATAAATCTTGTTCTTCTGGAAAGAAGAAAGAAGATTTGGAAATACAGTTATACCTCCTCCATCGCAAAGAAAGGGACAGGCCAAAGGCATCGCAAAACATTAATCTCACAAAGAACTCCAGGTCGTTAGTATGCATGCAGGCCACGCCCATTGCTCCACCCCTCGGAACTCCAGAGGGCTTCGGGCACTTTTCTGCTTATCCCCTCGGACTTGCTGAGCATGGGGAAGCAAAGGGAACCACTTCTGAGCCCCCTCTGACTCAGGAAACACACCGCCACCCCGAGAATCTGTGGGGCTGCCGCGACC
>WEKX01015766.1:52042-67040 GCA_013390025.1 Pitta sordida | reverse complement strand
GCTGGGGCTCCCGCGGCGCTCTAAATGCCAAGCTTAGCTGGAGAACCTGCGCGCCGTCCCTGCGTTCCCTCCCCGGGGGGTGGGCCCATCCCACCTCACAGGGAGAGCCAGCACCGCCCCTTGGCAAAGCAGAGGCACAGCGTATGTGTGCTCTGAGGAACCTCACAGACCCCGGAAGTCGGACTGCAAAAAAATGGCTTCGCAAATGGGCAAGGTCGTGAAGGAGAATTTGCGATACAGGGAGGATTCACTGTATAATCAGTTGTTCCCACTACACTGCTTTGATATCAGTGCTGTTTACAAAGACTCTGATGGTGAAGTGAATGAGCAGTATCTTATTTTATTACCATATCACAGTGTCCCACATCTCCTAGGTTCTCACAATGGGATCCAAAAATGTAGCTGATTTTTTCTTTTTGATAGAAAATGAAAGGAGAAAGTATCAATGCAATTGCCAAAGATAACTAAAGAGGGGCTAAAATGAACCAGAGAACTTGACTGAGAAAGAAGAACCAGCTGGGAATGTTGGGCTGATTATATTTAACCTGGATTGCTCATCTCTTTCTTTCAAAGAAACAAATGTTTCGCACTGATGTGGAAAAGATTTGGAGAAAAAAAGCAAGCAAGTACAACTTTATTTCTGCCTCTGCAAGGGAAGATGTTCTTACTACTGCCGTGCTTGGTTTCTTTCTGGGCTTACTGAGACGAAGAACCTGTGTCAGTGTGAATTTTCTTGGCTGGAGGAAAGTGACCTGGGTGTCAAGAGTCCTCTGCCCTGTGACTCAATACTTTTTTCTGTGACAGTAACTGGAATTTGAAACAGATAATTAGGATGTTTCTACAGTTCAAAAATTATATTAACATATGAGAGTGTGCTCACATGATAACCTGCTGTCCTGGGTCAATTAAGATGAGGTATGAATTGAATTTAGAAATACTTGAATAATATATATGGAGAGAAATAAGAACTTTACTGGGAGAAAGGAAAAAAATTAATATAACAAATATATATATATATATGTTCATGGAATCACAGAATCACAGAATCACAGAATACTATGAGTTGGAAGAGACACACAAGAATCATCTAGTCCAACTCACCATCTAACACCCGTACAGAGACTGAAAGCACATCCCAGAGTGGTAAACATNCTCCATTGTTTGTCAGGTGAAAAGGAGAAAGCCCCTCCCCTGGCCACATGCCTTGCCAGGAAGGGAAGATAAGACACAGGATCCTCCATTGTTTGTCAGGTGAAAAGGAGAAAGCCCCTCCCCTGGCCACATGCCTTGCCAGGAAGGGAAGATAAGACACAGGATCCTCCATTGTTTGTCAGGTGAAAAGGAGAAAGCCCCTCCCCTGGCCACATGCCTTGCAGGGGAGGGAAGGGGAGATAAGAAACCTATTGTCTATTCCAGCAGAAAGGAGTAAAGTTTTACAATAGAACAAAAGGGCTCTCCCCATGACATCTGCTGCAATGTGGGTTTTTCATTCTTTAGAATCACAGAATCACAGAATCAGTAAGGTTGGAAAAGACCATAGAGATCATCAAGTCCAACCTATCACCTATTACCTAACCTAGCCAAACCTGTTACCTAACCTGTTGCCATCCTACTACCAACACACCATCCTACCTATAACACACTACCCTAATATCTAGGCCATGCCACCAAGTACTATTATTTACAGTAGAGAGGTAGTACAGTTAAGTGTTAAACATGAGTAGCCATAGGCAGTATGTTCATTTTCCCGTCTATTCTGTGAAAATGCCACTGCATCTGTGAATGCCAGTTACATTATGTCAAGAGTAGAGGAAATCTGCTGGACTTGGTGTTTCCTCTGTGGCAGAGGATAATGTTTTGTGTATTGTGATTTATCCACTAAATAACATGCTTCTTCTAAAGGATGCATCTTTGTTTTTTATTTGTGCTACATATTTAGTTTTTCATGGACAATATAGACAATTTTAGGGGGTAGGAGAAAGGTCTGTGGAGTTATCTCTGCATGCATTTGCTTTGATGGTTGGTGTGCTTGTTCAAGAGCTGTGAGCAGGCTGCTGCCTACTTCTGCAGATTGGATCAATGACAAATCAGCAGCTTTATTTCACTGGACTGCTTAGGATAAAATATTTGTTGTGGAGCTATCAGTTTGGTGCTTGTTTTCGCACGTCTGCTTAAAAAATATACATTCACTGTCAATATCGGGAGCTTAATTCATCGCAATGACTCTGCTCTACTAACTTGAGGTCTAGAAGGAAGGCAGAAATATTGGTAGTGAGGAAACTGAAACACCAGGTGACATCTGATCTGCGCCATCTCTTCCCGCTGCATAGATGAACAAAACTTTTCACCTAAAGGGAAGTTGCCTTCCCCAGATTAGTTCTAGCCTCCAGGTAGACCCCTTTCTGTTGACACAGGAATCCATCTGACCTGACAAAGACTTTGGGCTCATCTTCTTGCTTTCAGATCTAGCAATCCTAACTTCAGCATCTGCTGAGTTTTCCTACCAGGAGCTATGGAGCATTGTGCTGAATTCTCAAAAAACTAAAGGAATTTACTTGTCAGCACACTACCCTTGGAATTTTAGATGTGATTTTAGATGTGTCTCAGAGTTTTAAATGAATTTAAAACAAAGCAAAAGTGACAGAGCAGGACAGATTCATGTAATAAAATGCAGATGGCTACAGCTGAGCTAGTCACAGAGGTCCTTTTTCACTGTCAGATGAGTTATGGACCTGCCTTACCTGGGGTGATCTAAAAGCCTTTAGTTCTTCCTCATAACTTTAAATGATCTGAAAACAAGTAGCTCAGAAGTAAATGTGTGTGTTTTAGTAATCTAAAGTTAGGCGATGTGAATGTCACCCATTTGGTCCCACTTACATTATCTGGGCTGATGGCTGTTGCTGTGATGGAGACATCCCTCAAAATTCTTCCCTTTAGTAGTTGTCATTAACAGTCTTCTCCTTCAAAAAATTTAGTGATCAAAACAACATATATCCATCTGGATAGATGAGGCGCTTTCTAAGTAGTAGAGTCTCAATTTTTTTTCTCCAAGACCTTCTATATGCAGTATTGTTTTGTCTCCCTCTTGGTCTCCTCTACAAGTCCTCTAGACGTAGCTCCATTCTAAATTTGATAGCTTTCTAATATAAAAAGCATAAGGCTTGGTAATACATGCAACTTTAGTTCAAGAAAATACTGAGATTTCCCACTTGATTATACAAGAGCCATAAAGAGTTTGATACTTCATAGCAAATATTTTTTTTTTGAGTGAGTAACCTATTGAATAGTTAATTGTAAACAATTTAAATTCCTAATAAACCAGTGTACATAACATATTTTGCTTTCTTGTCACCTTTCCAATTATCTTTTTGCATTTTGGTAATAAAGCAAATTTTTAGTGTCCCTACCTTACTGGTTCCCCTTATTGTCAACCACTGAGAGCAATTACTGATATAAAAATTATTAGGGAGTGGATGCAATATGTGTTATAATTATTGTAACATTTTTTCTGCTTTTAAAATAAAAAAGTCAACATAGTAAACATGTTAAATTTTATTCTTTTTTATATCTGTTTACTAACTATTACCTGCAGTTGCTTTAAAATCTCTTTAGTCTTATTTTCTTGCCTATTTGTTGTTCACTGTTTCTAACATTGTATCAGTTTATTTCACATTATTTATCTCCATCTTTGAAAACGACTCTGCCAGCACTAAATAATAAGTGATAACTAGGAAAATTTTTATCATAACCTAATACACAGGGGTTTCTGGTTTCTGTTTCTGATTTCTGTTTTAATATCTCTGCTTAGATAAAACAAGGAGCAGAGTCAATTTTTCTGTGGTGTCCATTTGTTTGGAAGTTTTCTTTTTAAGTACTCCCGTGACCAGCAGGGATGTCTCAGTGCACATAGGTCTTGTCCCCACCTTTCCTTTTTATGAGCTTTATTTGAAAAGGCTTATTTGAGCTGTTGTTAGTGAAACCCCAATGGAATGCCTCTTCTCAGGGTTATATATATTTAAAAAAAATAGGTGTCTGAGCTCCATCCTTTGAGATGACCTTCCTTCATCAGAAAATCTTTTTGAAAGGAGGTGTTGAAATGATCTGTCATTATTTAAGTACTGATGGGGAGAAAGATCACATTTGTTCTGATCATAAGAATCATAAAAAATAGAGACCAAATTTTGTATAATTATTTGAGAAAAGGCATGTATATTTAACTGGACTTTTAAAAAGGAAGAGATGAATTGATATGGATGAGAGAAAGGAGTCTACCATTAGCAAGTTTGCAGATGATACCAAGCTGGGGGCAAATGTTGAACTACCAGAGGGCAGAAGGGCCCTTCAGAGAGACCTTGATAGGCTAGAGAAAGGGGTAGTAGTTCTTTCTGTGCTGCAAAATTATATTCGTATAACTATTCTATAGTTGTTCTTAAAGAAGACAGAATTTGGAAAAACTCACTTATGTTCCTGAACTATTTGAAGCTACTGACAAAGAAACATAAATTATAGATAGATAAAGATAAGATAAAGAAAGATAAAGAAAAGGTATATTTCAAATTGTCTTTATTAAATCAGCTCTGGAAAAGTTTTGCTTCTCAAGAGCACAACACTCCAACAGAACAATGGTTTCAGGGAGAAAAAAAAAGTTTTTCACATTTTGTCCTTGCTGATGTTTCAATTCTATTACAGTGGTAGGTGCTAATTAGTAAATAATACAAGTCACTTGTCAGGAGATTCTATTAGCATGTCATTATCTTTGCAGAAAAAGGGAGATTAGCTTAGCACTTCAGCTACAGGAGCTAGGCAGGATTTCTTACAGAAAAATATCGACATACAGAACACAAGTTTTCTCATAAGGCCAGATAAGTATTGTAATTTTTGTTTTGACTGCTAATATGAAACAGCATCATAATAGAGGTACAAAGTTTTCAGTGCTGGAACATTAGGTAGAAAGTTATCAAATTCACAAATTATAGATATTTATTTTATTTCAAATAAACTTGAAGAGAATATTTTTTTTGTTTTTTAGAAAATGTTCACTCACAACAAAGATTCTGCATTCTCTGATCCTATCTCTATGCTAGATGCAAATAATGTTTGAATAGGATTTCCTGTCAGAATCATAGGACATAACATATAAAAAGCAACATGTAATCAGTGTCTGTCCCTAAATAGTAATGAAAGATTTCATAGATCATGAAGTTATAATAAAAGAACTGCTGTCTGTGTTGTTTATTTAGCAAATATTAAGTTTTCTGCTATTTCTCCATATTTTGTAAACATTCAGTTACTATTATTGAAAAAATCTGACTGCAGCACCAGAAAGACAAAGTCTGATCCAGATAACTTCAGACCTGTCAGCCTGACCTCAGTCCCGGGTAAAGTCATGGAACATATAATCTTGTGTGCTGTTATGCAGCACCTGCAAAATAACTATGACATCAGATCTAGACAGCATGGATTTAGGAGAGGTAAGTCCTGCCTGACCAACCTGATCTCTTTTTATGAACTGGTGACTCACCTGGTTGACAATAGAAGGGCTGTGGGTGTTGTGTACTTGGATCTTAGCAAAGCCTTTTACATGGTTTCCTTTCCCATGGTAAGCTTCAGAAGAAACTCTCAGAGTGTGGATTTGATAGGAGCATTCTGTGTTGGGTTAGGAATTGGTTGGATGGACAAGCTCAGAGAGTGCTGGTAAATGGTGCCACATCCAGCTGACAGCCAGTCACTAGTGGAGTCCCACAGGGATCAGTACTTGGCCTGGTACTGTTTAATATCTTTATTACTGATATGGATGAGGGAATTACTGATATGGCACTGGGTTTGTGGGTTCGATCCCTGGGTGGGCATTCTTCTGGGAGTTGGGCTCGATGATCCTTGTGGGTCTCTTCCAACTCAGAATAGCCTGTGAATTCTGTGAATTCTCCTCTACTTCTAAGAAAGACTTATTTTCCATGATGTATCCCCATTTTTCCAACTCCCTTAACTCCCATCTTCCCTCCCTTGTGCTGGGTTTTCAATAAAACAAAAACAAAAGGAAAAAATGCCATCAGAGAGAAACCACAACACCAATTTTGATTCTGAACATAGAAAATATTTGTTTCCTAATAATTCAAATGAATCTCTCTTCATCACATCATACGTGCCATGAAGTACACATGGCTTTGTTTTGGTGCAAAAGATACAGGAAACAGAGAGGGGCTGTCTGTAGTGGTGGAGATTGTTGACCTTAGGTTATACAATTCATTTCCCGGAGACCAAAGAATCTGAAGTTTCCTTCTGGCATGCACTTTTGCAAAAGTAGATCATAGGCTGGCCATCTGATAGTGAGATTGCTGCAATGGCATGATAAACTCCCTCTGTGTTGTGGGTCCCTTCCAACTCAAAATATTCTGTGATTCTGTGATTCTGTGTTCCCAAGTCTGAAGGAGAGGCAGCCCTCAGAATGGAGAACCCAGATGGAAATCACGAGCTTCATACACAGGTTTTATAATTTTTACTGTCATTTTGTCTGGTCTTTAATCAATATTAAAATAGATACAGAGTTAATTTTAAATTACAGACTCCTTTTAAAATTACTCAGGAACTCAGCTGAATAGATCTTCTAGATATTTCAGCAACCAGCAACTCTCACATCCTTATTCACTGACAGTCAGTCAGAAGAGCTTAACACTGAAGAAAAGATCTCCAAATTCCCATCATCAGATCATCTTGAGTGCCATCACACAGCAGATAAGATCTCTCTAGTTGTTGCAGTCAGTTCTCTGCCTTTGCAAGCAAACCAGATGCACAAATCCTCTTCATAAAATTCTTTAATTCAATTCTAAACATGTGAAAACGTTTTTTTCATGTTTGCTGGAAAGTTGTTCCAGACAGGTGTATGGATAGATTTATTTCAGTAGCTTCAGTGTTAGATGATACCGGTGTTCAGCTTATTACCCTCAGTGGTGTTTGTTCAAGCACTGTTCCTTAGCATAAACAATTTTATTTGCTTGTACCATTTAAAGTAACATGTTTAGCAGCCATATATTTTCTTAGCGTGCATTTTGTCAAACAGAGCAAGCAAAACCTTTCACACTCTGGCTAATCCCAGTGGTGCTATTCTGCACTTTTTCGAAGTCAGAAGTCACTCTTCTTGAGCATTGATGACAAGCATTGTGTGTGATACTGAAGATGAGGTGTCATAAGCACCTTGTACAACAACGATGCTTCATTACCTTCACAGCAAACATTGTCTAATGTTGCATTTTATTGTTTCATAAACAAAAAAGCTATTGTTATCTTTGCTCATGATCAGTTTCATTTGTTACCATCTAACTCACAGCACAAGTTCCTCTGAGCTGTCTTCAATTAGTTTTCTTAGAGTTGTGTACTCCTTTTGTAGTCCATGAAGAGATGTAATTGCTCCCAGCAAGGAACAGAGTAGAATTTCTCTCTGAAAGTGCCTCTTCCTGTCTCCTTTTATTGGCTTCTGGACAACAGATTTCCTAATTAGCTGAAGTGAGATGCCTGAAATACACACAGATCTCTGTACGTTGCACCAAGTTCATTCCCTGTGATCCTTGTCACAGAATCACAGAATCAGTTAGGGTGAAAAAGACCTCTGAGGTCATTGAGTCTAAGAGATGACTGAACACCACCATGTCAATTAGACCATGGCACTAAGGGCCATTTCCAGTCTTTCCTTAAACACCTCGAGGGACAGTAACTCCACCACCTCCCTGAGCAGCCCATTACCCTTTCTGTGAAGAAATTTCTCCTGATGTCCAACCTAAATTTCTCCTGGTGCCGCTTGAGACTATGTCCTCTTGTCCTATCACTAGTTGCCTGGGAGAAGAGAGTGACCCCCACCTGGCTACAACCTCCTCTCAGGGAGTTGTAGAGAGTGATAATGTGCCTCCTGAGCCTCCTTTTCTGCAGGCTAAACAACCCCAGCTCCCTTAGCCATTCCTCACAGGACATAGACTTCAGATCATTCACCAGCTTTGCCACCCTTCTCTGGACACGCTCCAGTACCATAATGTCCTTGTTGTAATGAGTTGCCCAGAACTGGACACAGGTCTTGAAGTGCAGTCTCACCAGTGCTGAGTACAGAGGGACAATCACTACCCTGGTCCTGCTGGCCATACTATTGCTGATACAGATCAGGATACTGTTGGCCTTCTTGGTCACCTGGGCACACTGTTGGCTTATGTTCAGCCACTGTTGACCATCAACCCCAGGTCCTCTTCTGCTGGGCCACTTTCCAGCCACATTTATCCACCCTATAGCACTGCCTGGGGTTGTTACCAAAGTATAGGACCTAGTACTTGATCCTGTTGTACCTCATGCCGTTGGTCTTGGCCCGTCTATCCAGCCTGTCCAGATCCCTCTACAGAGCCTTCTTGCCCTCCAGCAGATTGACATTCCAGCTCAGCTTGGTCTCATCCATGAATTTGCTGGTGGTAGTCTCAATCCCCATGTGCAGAACATTAATGAAGTTATTGAACAGGACTGATCCCTGGGGGATACCTCTAGTGACCAGATGCAGCACCATTCACCACCACTCTGAGCTTGGCCATCCATCCAGTTCTTAACCAAGTGAAGGGTGCACCTGCCCAAGCCATGGGCTGACAATTTTCCAGGAGAATGCTGTGGAGACAGTGTCAAAGGTTTTGCTGAATTCAAGGTAGACTACGTCCAAAACCTTTCCCTCATCTACTAGGTGGGTCTTATGGTCATAAAAGGAGATCAGATTGGTCAGGCAGGATCTGGCCTTCCTAAACTCATGCTGACTGGATCTGGTCCTTGGTTGTCCAGTATGTGCATGCTGATGGCATGAAAGATGATTTATTCTATAACCTTACTGGGCATGAGGTCAGGCTGACAGGTCTGTAGTTTCCTGGCCTCTTTGCAGTTCTTCTTGTGGATAGGCATGACATAGGCCAACTTACTGTCATCTAGGACCTCCCGGCTGAGCCAGGGCTATTGATAAATGGTGGAGCTTAGTGAGCTCTTCTGCCACTCCCTCATCACCCTAGGATGAATCCTATCCCATCCCATAAACTTATGAGCATCTAAGTGGCTCAGTAGGTCACTATCTACTTCCTCCTGGCTCCTGCTATAAGTGGTGAAGATTGTCCTTGGTATCAAATGCAGCTCTTCATTTCATGTCACCAACAATTTTTTCAGCATAGGATGTGCCAGCCTGATTCATACAAACAAAAATGATAAGTCTGAGATCTAATCCACACCAGAGTCTGCAAGGATTCTCTTCTTATACTTGCTTTTAATACTTAACTACTGCCACCTCCTTTTAACCTGGCCCCTTAATATCCTCCAGCTGTTCATCCTACAGTGAGCCAATCACATTTGTCTGTCTTCTTAAGTATGGGTAGTACTTTTAGTATCCTCCAGACATGTGGGACATTGCTCTCCAGACAATGGATAAGAAACACTGGGTAACAGTATCCAGTACTTGTAATTTTGGGGAACACTGTGTGAGATGTTTCTTTCAGAAGGACCTACAGAACAGCTGCTCCACATGGAACCATGTCATCCATGGCAATAATCCACAGAGTGATTCCTTATAGTAATGTTAAGATCTGCAGTAAAAGATAAAATGACAGTGTTTTTTAAGTGCAACAAAACAAATCAGAGAAAAGAAACTAACAATGCCCTGAGATTTCCTTTTTGTTAAACATGGTAAACACTTGATAAACGAGGTAAACAATACAATGTTAGAAAAACATGACTGCAAAATCTGCAAGTTGATATAGCAGCTCTTACAAAGCTTTGGTCAAAATTGACTAGTATCTTGGGGATTTACTTCTGCTTAAGTTGAGATAATTTCCATTCCCATTATCGGTCCTGCTTTGCCCCCAAATTCAACACCATTAACTGTATTGACAAGTGAAGCAAATGCTCATTTAGTTTTGAGAACCTTTCAAGATTGTCTTTAATCTTGACCTTCTCAACAAATTTCTTTTGCCTTGCTTTATTTTAATTAAAATGTTTGAGAAATATTCACTACAATTTCAAATAACCTTTGAAAGTTCTAGCAGAGCTTGACTTGCTGTCCTTTTGAACTCTTGATATGTGGCTGTTTATTCTAGCATTTCAGTGGGAGTTGAATGCTAACCTCTTCTGAGAATCTAGCTCCAGGAATGAGTTCCAAGCTCATAAAAATTCTAGCCTGAATCCTTAAGTATTTTCAAAAGCATGCAAGAAATGAAGAAGGTTAATTACCAGTGTCTTCATGTAAGTAATTTAGATATTTGTAAAATTCTTTTCAATGGTGCAAAATGTGTCAGCCATGTAATCCAAATCTTTTGTAGTTGGCTCATTTTGTGTACAATGAAGAACTACTAATTTATATCTTCTATATTTTCATGTCTAAAAGAGCTAAAATTTTTCAGAAACAGGTTTCCATACCTGTTTCCATATGATCTTCATGGGCTTGTTGTGCGTTGCTGGGAAAAAGGTGAACTACCATCAGATCTCCAAGATGCAGTCATCATCACCCAGTATAAGAAGGAGAAAAATCAGACTGCTCAAATTACTTTGAGGATCACTTTGCTTTCTACTGCTGGTAAAATCCTTGTGAGGATTCTTTTGAACAGACTAGTACCAGTTATCTCAAAAGAACTTATGAGGAGTGACTGTGGAAGCTGGGGTTGTTCAGCCTGGAGAAGAGAAGACTCAGAGGTGACCTCATTGCTGTCTATAACTACCTGAAGGGAGGTTGCAGTCAGGTGGGTGTAAATCTCTTCTCTCAGGCTGTCAGCACCAGAACAAGAGGACATGACCTCAAGCTACGCCAGGGGAGATTTAGACTGGATGTTAGGAAGAGCTTTTTCACAGAAAGTGTGATCTCTTATTGGAATGGTCTACTCAGGGATGTGGTGGAGTCGCCATCCCTGGAGGTGTTTAAGAAAAGACTGGATGAGAATCTCATTGACATGGTCTAGACGGTGGGAGGATCAGATGGATGGAGCATGGTGCCCGTGGTTCCACACTTGTGGATTTGGTCCCTGGGTGGGTGTTCACTTGGGAGTTGGACTAGATGATCCTTGTGGGTCCCTTCCAACTCAGAATATCCTATGAACCTGTGAACATGTGATCTCTGTAATTTCTAAAAGCTGAAGTCTACCTCTAATAAGCAGGGCTTTTAGTCAGCAAGGTGCTGGCCTGCAGCCTTAGGAAAAGCAATGGCTCAATATGTGACCTTGGCTGATTACTTAATTGTAACCCACTCACCATCAATCAGCTCTTTTAGAAAACTGAGTGAATAAGAGTCTCACTGAAAATCATGTTCTGTAAGTATTGAATTTCCATGGATAGAATTACAGTATTTTTAGGAAGTAGAAAAAGGTGTAATTCCAATTTTGCTAATAGTCCCTGTGCTTACACTCAGTATTTTATTTATATATATATATACAAGTACATATATAAATGATGGCTTCTTTAAGAAGGGCGGAGCCTAGCTCTAAGATTCAGGGTAATTTTACACTAAAGAAGTGGACTAGTAGATCTAAAGAAGTAGTGCTGAACCCCCAGTCCCACATAACCTGTGGCTCATCAATATCTGATTGCATACAGTCTTGTCTCCTGGATTGAATATGGTCATGAAACATGCAGCTGGTAGGGTCCCTTCCAACCAGTCTTTTCTTCCTGTGTCTGTGTGCATTTGTAATTGCAGTGCATGTAAGGCACTTGGGAGGGAAGCTTCCCACTGAGTTTCCTCCAAAAGAAATCCAGTTCCAAGCACTCCAATTGCTTTACAAGTTCTGAGACATGGGAAATGAGGACACTCAGAACTTTCCTTCAAGCTTACATCGTTGTTTCAACTCAAAGCCCTGAGAGAGATGAAGTCACAGGCTCTGAATTTGATGAAAGCCACTGGAAGTATCGGCATTAGGTTTGAAAAAACCAGAGAGATGCTTTATTGGGTTATTTTCCAGTGTGCTAATACTAGGTTTTGCATAACTCTGTAAATCTTATAAGTCTGAGAAATGTTATAGTCAAGACACATGCTAGCACTAACAATAAATGAAAGGTAAAAAGGAAAAAAATAATATGATCACTGAGAAAAATTTCACAGACTGCAGTATTTTTGCTGAAATGCTTCCCAACTTCTTGCACACAATCGACTAGACATGAGGAATGCTGGGCTTCAGATGCAAAAAAAGGAGATTGGTAAAAAAATATATTTCACAATGAACTCCTGCAGCCATGTATTTTTCTTGTGATACCAGGGAAGTACATACATGGACTCTACCACCTATCCTCTGGTCCTCTGTCTTTCCTTCTACTACTTCACAACAAATACATGAACGGGCTTAGAAACATCATTTTGCAGGGACAGACATTGAGACCTTCAATTACCAACACATTTATTCCTCACCATGGCTTAAAACATGGGAGACAATATACGCCTATTCCTTTTGAACTGAGACTGAAAGGTTTAATTATTTTCTGCTTTTTGAGATCTATTTTAAGAGTATTTTGTTCATGTTTACCACTGTTTAGCATCTCCACATAAGACTGCCAGGACAGTCAATAAAAACCAACAATGTAATGCATATAATCTAATGAAAATAAAGTTGTTAAAGAAACCAAGATTGGAACAACATCTTCAGGGGCAGGGGATTTTATGTGATAGCAGAGCAGGACTGTATACCTTTTTTTCCCCCTGAGTCTACTATGTTTAAGGGAAATTACATATATTTGCATTGTAAATTACTATTCTGTGATATCAGACACTATAACGTTTTCCAGTGGTTTGTATCAGTTTTTCAGAGCAGAATACCAGAAGGAATGAGACACTAACTCTATTGCTGGTTTTCTTTCTTTTCTGGTTATTTCACAGCAAACAAATTGCTAGCAACATTCTCAAAGAGTAAAAAATTAGTTAAATTGGATGCTGTTTGCATTCCTAAAGAATTTTTAATTAATACGTATCGTGAATAATGGAAGAAGCTTCTATGGTATTGAACAACCAAGACAATAACATTTATTTTAAATACATTAAGTGCATAGAATTTCAGATCACAAAATAAAGAATAAGACCAAAATATACTGACACAAATAATACTGGTACCGAACTTCAAGTTCCTGTGCAGGTATAGGAAAGAGAGGGACACTACTTGAATTTAGTAAATGGGGCCACTTCATAGTATCAGAATTTAAATTTTCAACCAGGATAAATCATCAGATCTCAGTGATTTCACAAGCATTAGAGATTATCTCAAGTTTGTCACTCTCCCTGCTGGCCCTGCTCCCTGGTACCCTGGGAAGCATCATTACATGCGCTGCCACAGCCAACACGTTCAAAGTGGAGTTTCAAAGGGTGTGTACTGAAGGCTTCAGTTTGTACCATTTTGCTGTGAAAGCTCTGAGCGCCGGGGCTGGCTAGAGAAAAGCGTGGTTCTGTTGCCGGGACTGCCTTGGCTATCAGCATCACGATTAGCACCAGGCTTCTTGGAGCCAAAAACCCTTGGTGGCTGGACAATGCCCGGAGGGGGTGCTAGTGGATATATGAGCTGGATGATGAAGGGTTCCCATGGTTACCGTGCCCAGGACAGGCTGTCAGCTGCGGGGATGGGCGAGCAGGTGCGGGCACTGAGGTAGGTCCCAGTTCTGCCACCAGCTTGCCCAGCCATGGCACCCCTTCTGTGCCAAGCCATTTCACCTTCTTCCCTCCCTTCTGCTTTTACGGGTTAAAGGGGAGGTCAAAGCTGCCAGCACTGCCAGGGGTGTAACCATCGTGAAGGCAGCTGTAGCCCTCACATCTGCGAACATGGTTGAGCAGACATTGCTAGGCAGTAAACCAGGAGCGAACCTCTGCAGCTGCCCTGCCTCTGCACCCTGGCTCAGCTCCTGCGGCTTGCACCGCTGTCCCTGCTAGAAAGTTGAAGGCTTCACTCGCGGCTATTGTAGTCCCGGAAAAAGAAAACCCAAACAAAACACCTGCCCCAAACAAAGCAGCAGTGCACGTGCCACAGCCTTGCTTGCATCACAGCCCTCTCCTGAGTGCACCGCAGGTTGGGTGCACCGCAGCCCCTTTGACAGTGGTACCTGTCCCAGCCTGTGCAGCTGTAGCGCCCGTCATGGAGCACGAGGGTACCCACAGTGCCACCCTGCCCAGCGCCTCTGCCATGCTTGAACACAAGAGACACACGCCAACAACCAGAAATCCTGATAAAACCCAGCANCGAGGGCACACAGTGCCACCCTGCCCAGCGCCTCTGCCATGCTTGAACACAAGAGACACACGCCAACAACCAGAAATCCTGATAAAACCCAGCACAGACACGTCAGGGAAAGAACAGTGACAGGACCCTCTGCACCCGCTTACACTTGTGGGGAGACTGGGTGCCAGCTTCAGGGCTCCCAGCTGTGCCAGTTTCTGTACTCAGAAAAGCAGCAACCTTCTGGGAGCTGGGAATCCACGGCTGGGAAGCAACAAAAGGTGTTTTCTCCACTTTAATGAGGCACTACAGGACCACTCTCCAGACCTTTTTAGTGGAGGGGGCATGGCAACAGGCGTAGCCTACTTCACAGAATCACAGAATCAGTAAGGCTGGAAAAGACCATAGAGATCATCAAGTCCAACCTATCACCTATTACCTAACCTAGCCAAACCTGTTACCTAACCTGTTGCCATCCAACCAGCAAACCATCCAACCTATAACACACTACCCTAATATCTAGGTCATGCCACCAAGTACATCATCCAACCTTTTCTTAAACACCTCTAGGGACGGTGACTCCACCACCTCCTTGGGCAGCCCATTCCACTGAGAGATCACCCTCTCTGTGAAAAAGTTCCTTCTAATGTCCAGTCGAAATCTCCCCTGACGCAGTTTAAGACTGTGTCCTCTTGTTCTGTCACTTGTAGCCAGAGTGAAGAGACCGACACCCAGCTGGCTACACCTCCCTTTCAGGTAGTTGTAGAGAGGGATAAGGTGTCCCCTCGGCCTCCTCTTCTCCAGACTGAACAACCCCAGCTCTCTCA
>WEKX01015766.1:0-51966 GCA_013390025.1 Pitta sordida | reverse complement strand
ACAAGCCTCCAGCTTCACCAGGAGTTTGTTATGGGGGACAGTGTCAAAGGCTTTACTAAAATCCAGGTACACCACATCAACAGCTCTTCCCTCATCAACCAGGCGGGTCACCTGATCATAGAAGGAAATGAGATTGGTCAGGCAGGATCTTCCTTTCCTGAAGCCATGCTGTCTAGGTCTGATCTCCTTACCCTCCTGGAGGTGCAACATAATTTTCCTTCAGATGATTTGCTCCATAATTTTGCCTGGCACCGAGGTCAGGCTAACAGGTCTATAATTTCCTGGGTCCTCCCTCCTACCCTTCTTATGGATAGGTATCACATTGGCCAACTTCCAATCTTTTGGGACCTCTCCAGTAAGCCAAGACCTCTGATAGATGATTGAGAGAGGCTTAGCGAGCTCATCTCCCAGCTCTCTCAACACTCTAGGATGTAACCCATCAGGTCTCACGGACTTGTGAGGGTCTAGATGTACTAGTATGTCCCTTACATCTTCCTCCTCTATTAAAGAGGGGTTAAACCATTCCTCATCTGTATCGACTGTATCAATACTTGAATACTTATGCGGTTTGCTATCTTCATGGATTCTGGAACTAGCAGGAATCCAGGCCGACCCAATGACCCGAGAGTTCCGGGAGCTGACTGTACTAGAAATGGCCATATAACTGCCAATCACTGAAGAAAAATGTAACAGCATTGAATGGTCCTCACATTAATAGATCTAGTTTTCAGGTGAATGCTACATGAAGGCAAAACCAATTTTGTCAGCTGGGTTACTGAAGAGAGTTTCCTTTTGTGGTGATTGTGGGCATGTTGTTTTGTGGGCCAATTTAACTTGTCCAGTGCATTTTTAGTGTGCATTCTAAAATACTTAAAAAAACCCAACAACTTAGTAAGTATGCATAGCTCTGTGCTCCTCTTAGTCCTGTCCTACTCTAGTAAAGATGAATGTTTAAGTTTCTCTGTGTAGATCATAATGTGTAGAGGAATAATTTTTTGTCATGAAATTATTTCTTAATGGTGCCTCATCTCCTGCTGCCAAAGTATGCTGTTTTGCTCCCTATGAAGTCTATATGTGAAGAAAATGATACTTTCTGCTGTTTAGACCAGAATTACTGAAGTGTTTTTCTTTCCAGTCAGAATTGCTGGAAATATTTCATGCCACTTAAGTCTTCCTTGTGATCAGAATCATCAACTAAATGGACGAGAAAAGAGTAGTGAAACCTGTAAACGTGTTAAGAGAAAATAATAGAAATAGAATATAATTATTTAATGCTTGATTATGTCACTCAGTGGCAGTGTAAGCATACTTTGAAGCTAAATATCAGCCTAAGGTTCCAAAATCAGGAATGATACAGGAAAAGTGAAATTATCTCTTTCAAAAGGAGATATATAACATGAAAATAAAAAGAATCTGACAGCTTATTATTGTTAAATAGTTTAAATTAAAAAAAAAGTTGACAGAAAAAGCTTTCTCCTTGTTGAAAAACTGCCTTGGTTCAAGTATGGAATAAAATGGCCACTTTGTGTTTAGATATTGATGTTAGTTTTACCTACATGATCTACATTTTTTCTTGACTAATGAAAAACAATGCTTTCAAATGCAAACATACATGTACAAAATGTATTTCTCAATGAAGTTTCCGAAATATGGTATTAGAGCCCCGGATTCAGTAAATGATCTTTGAAAATGCTGATTATAAAACATCTGTTTGACTGGTATTCAAATCAGTGCACTGTGTAGTCAGACTGTGGTGGGTTGATCCTGGTGCCAGTTTACACCAGGTGCCCACCAAAGCATCTGTCACTGCCCTCCTCAGAGGGACGGGGGAAAGAAAATATAAGAAAAGGCTCATAGGTCAAGATAAGGACAGGAAGGGATCACTCACCAGTTACCATATTTAGTTTATTTCCAATCAAGTTAGAGTAGGATAAGAGAAACAAAACCAAATCTTAAAACACCTTTCTCCCAGCCCTCCCTTTTTCACAGACTTAATTTCACTCCTAAATTCTCTACCTCCTCCCCACCAGTGGTGCAGAGGGAGAAGGAATGGGGGCTGCAGTCAGTTCATCACATGTTGTCTCTGCAGCTCCTTCCTCCTCGGGGAAGGACTCCTCACACTCATTCCCTGCTCCAGTCTGGGGTGACTCACACAGAAGACAGTTCCCCATGAACTTCTCTGATGTGAGTCCTTCCCACAGGGTGTACTTCTTCACTAACTCGCCCAAGTGTGAAACNCTAACTCGTCCAAGTGTGAAACCCTTTAATGGGGTGCAATCCTTTAGGAAAAAACTGTTCCAGCAGGAGTCCTTCATGGGGACAAAAGTACTGCCAGCAAACCTGCTCCATCATGGACTCCCCTCTTTGTGGGGTTGCAGGTCCTGCCAGGAGCCTGCTCCAGTGCAGGCTTCCCACAGGGTCACAACCTCCTTCAGGTATCTACCTACTCCAGTATGGGGTCCTTCATGGGCATCAGGTGGATCTCTATTCTACCATGGACCTCCACGCAGGGGAACAGCTGCCTCACTATGGTCTTTACTATGAGCTGCAGGAGAATGTTTGTTTTGGCAGCTGGAAGACTGCCTGNAGAGGGACGGGGGAAAGAAAATATAAGAAAAGGCTCATAGGTCAAGATAAGGACAGGAAGGGATCACTCACCAGTTACCATATTTAGTTTATTTCCAATCAAGTTAGAGTAGGATAAGAGAAACAAAACCAAATCTTAAAACACCTTTCTCCCAGCCCTCCCTTTTTCACAGACTTAATTTCACTCCTAAATTCTCTACCTCCTCCCCACCAGTGGTGCAGAGGGAGAAGGAATGGGGGCTGCAGTCAGTTCATCACATGTTGTCTCTGCAGCTCCTTCCTCCTCGGGGAAGGACTCCTCACACTCATTCCCTGCTCCAGTCTGGGGTGACTCACACAGAAGACAGTTCCCCATGAACTTCTCTGATGTGAGTCCTTCCCACAGGCTGTACTTCTTCACTAACTCGTCCAAGTGTGAAACCCTTTAATGGGGTGCAATCCTTTAGGAAAAAACTGTTCCAGCAGGAGTCCTTCATGGGGACAAAAGTACTGCCAGCAAACCTGCTCCATCATGGACTCCCCTCTTTGTGGGGTTGCAGGTCCTGCCAGGAGCCTGCTCCAGTGCAGGCTTCCCACAGGGTCACAACCTCCTTCAGGTATCTACCTACTCCAGTATGGGGTCCTTCATGGGCATCAGGTGGATCTCTATTCTACCATGGACCTCCACGCAGGGGAACAGCTGCCTCACTATGGTCTTTACTATGAGCTGCAGGAGAATGTTTGTTTTGGCAGCTGGAAGACTGCCTGGCCCTCCTTCTTCACTGACCTTGGTGTCTGCAGACCTTTCTCTCCTATGTTCTTCCTGCTTCTGTTGCTGCTTTCCCCTCCGTCCTGGATCAATTAAGATGAAGTATGAATTGAATTTAGAAATACTTGAATAATATATATGGAGAGAAAGAAGAACTTTACTGGGAGAAAGGAAAAAAATTAATATAACAAATGCATACAAACATATATATATATGTTGAACAATAACAGTATCAAAACCAGGGGAACAATGACAACTGTAGACAGCTTTCCTGAAAGGTCCAAGGTGCTGCAGGGGAGATCCAGTGGTTGGCAGGGGAAAAAGCTGTGCTGAGATGAGGAGTCAAAGGTCCATGTGCAAAATAGCGGCGGTAATGATCAGAGGTGAAAACAAGGCTTCCTCAGTCCAGAAGTGGCACAAACCTCCCTCTGTGAGCCCAGCAGCTGTATTTATGGGGCCTTGGACCCTCCCATGTCACATGCCTTGTGGGCATATCTTCACATGCCATTGGCTGTCACTCAGCCTGCCCCGGCCCTCAGGCCCCTCCCCATGTCACATGCCTTGCTGAAAAGGGAAGATAAGAAAAACAGTCCTTCATTGTTTGTCCAGTAGAAAGGAGAAAGCCCCTCCCCTGGCCACATGCCTTACCAGGAAGGGAAGGTAAGACACAGGATCCTCCATTGTTTATCAGGTGAAAAGGAGAAAGCCTCTCCCCTGGGCACATTCCTTTCAGGGGAGGGAAGAGGAGATAAGAATAGAGATCTATTGTCTGTTCCAGTAAAAAGGAGAAAAGTTTTACAGTAGAAAAAAAGGACTCTCCCCATGACACCCTCCTTTCTTGTATTTATTGTCCCAGATGTGCTACCACTGTCACCGATGGGCTTCTGCTTGGTCTTGGTCAGTGGGGGGTTCCATCTTGTAGGATATGGGGGAAGCTTCTGGCATCATCTTACAGAAGACACCCCTGTAGCTTCCCCACTACCCAAACCTTGCCTTGCAAACCCAATACATATGTCAAAAAAATAGTTCACAAAGGAACAGGTTGTGCCTGATGAGGTTTGAACATCTGCCTCATAAGCAAGTCCTCTTTAACATTGAGCATCTCTTTCCTCAGTGTTCTTCCATTTTAAATCCAAATCACCAAGAAATATTTTCTCAGAACAGGTGTTTTAAGTAACTGACAACTCTCTTCTTCCCAAACAAGAACTAAGAATTTTCTTGTTATTCTAAGCGAGCTCTAGCACATCTTTGAAACAGATGATTTCGTGTTAGCTATTATGTAAAGACTTTTNAAAAAAAAGTTGACAGAAAAAGCTTTCTCCTTGTTGAAAAACTGCCTTGGTTCAAGTATGGAATAAAATGGCCACTTTGTGTTTAGATATTGATGTTAGTTTTACCTACATGATCTACATTTTTTCTTGACTAATGAAAAACAATGCTTTCAAATGCAAACATACATGTACAAAATGTATTTCTCAATGAAGTTTCCGAAATATGGTATTAGAGCCCCGGATTCAGTAAATGATCTTTGAAAATGCTGATTATAAAACATCTGTTTGACTGGTATTCAAATCAGTGCACTGTGTAGTCAGACTGTGGTGGGTTGATCCTGGTGCCAGTTTACACCAGGTGCCCACCAAAGCATCTGTCACTGCCCTCCTCAGAGGGACGGGGGAAAGAAAATATAAGAAAAGGCTCATAGGTCAAGATAAGGACAGGAAGGGATCACTCACCAGTTACCATATTTAGTTTATTTCCAATCAAGTTAGAGTAGGATAAGAGAAACAAAACCAAATCTTAAAACACCTTTCTCCCAGCCCTCCCTTTTTCACAGACTTAATTTCACTCCTAAATTCTCTACCTCCTCCCCACCAGTGGTGCAGAGGGAGAAGGAATGGGGGCTGCAGTCAGTTCATCACATGTTGTCTCTGCAGCTCCTTCCTCCTCGGGGAAGGACTCCTCACACTCATTCCCTGCTCCAGTCTGGGGTGACTCACACAGAAGACAGTTCCCCATGAACTTCTCTGATGTGAGTCCTTCCCACAGGCTGTACTTCTTCACTAACTCGTCCAAGTGTGAAACCCTTTAATGGGGTGCAATCCTTTAGGAAAAAACTGTTCCAGCAGGAGTCCTTCATGGGGACAAAAGTACTGCCAGCAAACCTGCTCCATCATGGACTCCCCTCTTTGTGGGGTTGCAGGTCCTGCCAGGAGCCTGCTCCAGTGCAGGCTTCCCACAGGGTCACAACCTCCTTCAGGTATCTACCTACTCCAGTATGGGGTCCTTCATGGGCATCAGGTGGATCTCTATTCTACCATGGACCTCCACGCAGGGGAACAGCTGCCTCACTATGGTCTTTACTATGAGCTGCAGGAGAATGTTTGTTTTGGCAGCTGGAAGACTGCCTGGCCCTCCTTCTTCACTGACCTTGGTGTCTGCAGACCTTTCTCTCCTATGTTCTTCCTGCTTCTGTTGTTGCTTTCCCCTCCGTCCTGGATCAATTAAGATGAAGTATGAATTGAATTTAGAAATACTTGAATAATATATATGGAGAGAAAGAAGAACTTTACTGGGAGAAAGGAAAAAAATTAATATAACAAATGCATACAAACATATATATATATGTTGAACAATAACAGTATCAAAACCAGGGGAACAATGACAACTGTAGACAGCTTTCCTGAGAGGTCCAAGGTGCTGCAGGGGAGATCCAGTGGTTGGCAGGGGAAAAAGCTGTGCTGAGATGAGGAGTCAAAGGTCCATGTGCAAAATAGCGGCGGTAATGATCAGAGGTGAAAACAAGGCTTCCTCAGTCCAGAAGTGGCACAAACCTCCCTCTGTGAGCCCAGCAGCTGTATTTATGGGGCCTTGGACCCTCCCATGTCACATGCCTTGTGGGCATATCTTCACATGCCATTGGCTGTCACTCAGCCTGCCCCGGCCCTCAGGCCCCTCCCCATGTCACATGCCTTGCTGAAAAGGGAAGATAAGAAAAACAGTCCTTCATTGTTTGTCCAGTAGAAAGGAGAAAGCCCCTCCCCTGGCCACATGCCTTACCAGGAAGGGAAGGTAAGACACAGGATCCTCCATTGTTTATCAGGTGAAAAGGAGAAAGCCTCTCCCCTGGGCACATTCCTTTCAGGGGAGGGAAGAGGAGATAAGAATAGAGATCTATTGTCTGTTCCAGTAAAAAGGAGAAAAGTTTTACAGTAGAAAAAAAGGACTCTCCCCATGACACCCTCCTTTCTTGTATTTATTGTCCCAGATGTGCTACCACTGTCACCGATGGGCTTCTGCTTGGTCTTGGTCAGTGGGGGGTTCCATCTTGTAGGATATGGGGGAAGCTTCTGGCATCATCTTACAGAAGACACCCCTGTAGCTTCCCCACTACCCAAACCTTGCCTTGCAAACCCAATACATATGTCAAAAAAATAGTTCACAAAGGAACAGGTTGTGCCTGATGAGGTTTGAACATCTGCCTCATAAGCAAGTCCTCTTTAACATTGAGCATCTCTTTCCTCAGTGTTCTTCCATTTTAAATCCAAATCACCAAGAAATATTTTCTCAGAACAGGTGTTTTAAGTAACTGACAACTCTCTTCTTCCCAAACAAGAACTAAGAATTTTCTTGTTATTCTAAGCGAGCTCTAGCACATCTTTGAAACAGATGATTTCGTGTTAGCTATTATGTAAAGACTTTTATTTATATCCGTCCTGAAATTTGCTTTGCATTTTCCTAAGGAGAATTCTTATGCATAGAACAATTTTCACAATTCAAGACACACTCTGTAAGTGACAGTCACTTAAAAAATTCCACTATAGACCAATCAAAATTTAGAAGAATTTAATAATGCAAGCTGTACAGGAAAACCTGCATAAATTTCAGGCTAGCCTCATCTAAGTGTTCTTTCAGACACCACAGTGGAGTGTTCCCAAACAGCTGTGAATGTATGCAGTTTTATCAGTTTCAGCTAAAGCTAGTTAATCATTTGAAAGACTATACTCTTAGAAAGATGAAAACATAAAACTAAATTTTTTTCTTCCCCCTAAGGCTCTCCCTGTTGGGCTGCCTATTGGTACATGAACTGCAAAGATCTCTCTAGCTCCACAATCAAGAGAAGGATTGATACAACTGCTTTAGCAGGAAATCTTTGCACCTGGTGTGAAGAGCCATGCATTCCCCTTGTCATTCACATCAGTGCTTCAGCTATTGAAGGTTTGTGATGCTTTCTACTCATAGTGAAGATGTTATTGTATTCAGAACTGCTTTGTGTGGACAAAGATCAGACTCATATGACTCAGAGGAAAGCAAAAGTGAGGAGGCCAAGAATTTTAGTTGTTACCTGGGAATATTTTGCTAGTCATCTTCAGCCTAACCAACACAAAAAAACCAGCCTGCCTAGTGTATAACTGGATGCTTTACAGTGTTTTCTGGGGTCTTTGTTTCCTTCCGTCAAGTAGATAAACAATAAACTGATCCTGTTAAGAAAGCACAGATAATTTATTAATTACTATAACTAATAAACAAGAATAAATTCATGCAGAGAGGTAGCAATTACAAATTCACCCCCTAAAAATATTTCAGTAGAGCAAAAGTAGTCTGTCATGTGTGGAACCAATACTCTCCCAAAACCAAGCAGATCAAAACAGCCAATGAGAAGCAAGAAGACTGCTTTAAGTGATTTTTTTCATTGGAGAGCTGTGATATTATCTTGTATCATTGCTTAAAAAGACTAGTAATATCAGAAATCTAGGGCAAATTAGATCATTTACCAAACATGTAGTTATCACATACAGCCTAATGGGATTCTCAGAAGAATACCTGAAAATGTATTATTGTTAATGCAGTAGATAATGTTCAAAAAGAGTTTAAATGAACCAAGTTGCTTGAAAAAGATGATTCAGATTCTAAAATCTTACCAGACATTTGTTCATTCAAAGACAATAGTTGGCAGGCTGCCTAAGAAAGGGAATGCGATAAAGAGAAAACTATTATATCTGGCAGTTCTGCAGGAAACTGTACCTCTTATATCTCATTTTTCTGCTCTGCTTGATAATGTAATAATTCTCATGAAAGGAATGCACAGAAATATAATGAAAAATTATGTGATCGTGCAGTGAAAAAATAAAGCAATTTGAAACTTTTGTCAGAGTACTAAACAGTGCTTTAATGGTATGCCTGTCTATTGAAGCCAACACAACTCCTTTACCTCCAAGTAGTCACACTACCTTGAAAACTGAGTTGAATTCATTTGAGTCTTAGTCTCTGTCCACCTGGACATATCTCTAGGTGTGTCATTTCCAACTCTGTGTGTACTTGTGTATGCGTTTGATCCTCCAGACTTAAAAGTTCAACTCCTTTTTCCTCTACCACAATAACTTTCTGCCACATCTGATAATCTTCTAAAAATATAAACATATAAAAATGTTTCTAAATAATATAAAAATACAATCTGCAATTGATATTGGGCTATTATCATTAATGTTGTTGTTATCAATCAGTCAACTACAAGTAGACTGCTGTTTGCTCCTAGGCGTTCCTGGGAAATAATTAATTCAAAACTTAATCCAGATCACAAACAGGTTTGTAGTTTTTTTGGTTTTTTTTATTCAGTACAGTAACCAGCTTTTAAACAAACCCTTGACATGTACCTTTAGATGAGTACACTGAGAATTTGACCTACCTGGTTTATTAAACAAACACTGAGCAATTTTTTTCTTACCCTGTATTATCAAGTAACATTCAAATCTGGAAAGTATCATTAAGTGTCATGATATCTCTATCTCTCAAAGCACAGAAGCATTTGGAAACACTTGAAAGCCTCTGTACTAATGAGGGAAAAGTGCTCTTTGCAGGCAAAGTGTCAGTGTTGGGGAACAGCCTACTGCACGCTCCACAGTGGGATGTGTTGCCCAGTTTCCCCCTGTGGGTAAAAAAAATTCTCCCACTGGGTTGCAGAGCCACGTGATGAGTGACATACTGCAGAGTCAGAGAGAGACTGAAGGAAGTCTGAGAGCTGCAGAGTACTCTTGCCATAGAGGAGCATAGAATCCAAGTAAAAAATGTTGATTTCATTTAGACACATCTTTGTAGCACTCAGAATACGAAGTAGCCTCAGGGCAAAGCCCTTCAAAACAAGAACTATCTGCCACTGCACCCGAACATTGCTCTTCAGGGGATAAACCAAGTGTCTGGTTTTTTGTGACATTATAGCTACTTGATTCATTTTAAGCTAATCTGGAACGTTCTGAAAACAGTAACAAGGAGAAAAGATCAAAGTCATTTAAAGGCATTCCTGAACACATAAATAACTGTTTCTCATACAGATAGATGACACATGGGACCTAAGTAAAAAAGATCAAATTAGCACCACTAATATATGACCCCAAGTGGCAACAACTCAAGAATTTATCCTTGAGGGACTGATTCAAAGCTATAAACAGCTTCAGATCACTGGTCTTTAAAAAATTGTTATTTTATGTGGACCTAATTAATAACACTTCAGCCAGGCTAAGGCCATTTCTGTTACATGCTTATCCTGTTACTGTTGGCTATGATGGCAAAAATGATGCTTAATAGAGCAATCAAATAAAGAAATACATTTCACTATGAACATCTGTTATCTTAGGATCAAAAATGTCAATAGTAAGGAGAGGCAAAGACAATGCAATGTGGACATATACGTATGTCTAAATCTTGGAACATTAAAATTGTTAATGTCTAGGAGTCACAAAAATTTTCCTTGAATAAGGAGCTCTAAGTCATAAAATAAGCAAGAATTGTGAAATTCAGCTCCATGTGAAACAGTGAAATCATCCTAAGAAATTATAATTCACAGTTTCATTATAAGTATAATGAAATATCAACTTGCAGAAAAAACAAACTCCTCATTAAAAGCCATGAATCATAGAAGCATTAAAGCAAAGATGTATGTGATAATCTGATACAGATACTGAAATTGGTATTGGGCTAATTAAAATGTTGACTATAATGTAGAATATTTTAGAGATAAAGATGTTATCCTAGGCTACCAAAAATAAAGATTTAAAAAAATGATGAAACAATTCCCTAAATGACTCAAGTCTCCCCCACTCTCCTTTCTAGGGTTTTGGCATTTTCTTCAAACCCTGCTTAGTGTATAGAACTTAATAAGAAGAAGTTGCTTGGAAAAAGATGCCTGTTACAAATATTTGTTTAAAAAATCACAAAGTGGTACAGTTGCAAGGGACCTCTNCAAGTTGGTATTTCTGACCAGATCCAGGGTAGGAACCTGAAAACTTAATATAATTTTGGATATGCCTTGGAAACCAACAAAAGACCCTCATTTAGGGTCCTTTTAATACGTGGTAGTTCACTGTCACTTGAAATTAGTCTTGATTCAAAAATTTAAAAAATGTAGGAAAAAATGAAAGCTGTCTTCCGTTACTAGAAAGAGATTAATATTCTGCAGATCTAGCGCTGTATATATGTTGTGTTTTTACTGTTTTCATAAGAGAGAAAGAAAAGTGAGTACCCTGATGAAAATACGAAGCAGCTTGTGTTATGTTGCCAGCCATGCTGGAAATACCCTCTTGTTGGAGAATTTACCTGACAGTTTATTCAGCAGCTTTCCTGGCACAAAGAATGCAATGTACTTCAAAGTGACTGAAAAACACACTTGTGTAGGCAGCAAACAAACTTGTTCAGGCAGTTAAATAGTTATTAGAAATAGTATATGGTCACTTACACATTAACTATAATGTTTACTGAGTGTGTAGTTTACATCACCTGCAGACATATCAAGGAAGATTATCCATTAATTAAATATGAAGATGATACCAATCTCAGGGCTTTTCTTAATATTAGAGAAAAAACAAAAAATGGCATGAGAACACAGAAGTATTTAACAGATTTGGTAAATGAGAATTCAGAATTCCTGTTAGAGAAAGGTAAGCTAACAGATCTGCTGGAAAATCATCTATGATCATCAATATGAGAGAAACATGAAAAGCAGAGGAAATACTGAGCATCAAATGATATGTTAATTTGTAACATGATATAACAAGAAAATAGATGAAGACTGCTGGTGCAGCTACATTAAGTCTGGAGTAAGCTTGTGATAATTTCATGCTATACAGCTCTATCAGAGTAGTTCCTGAAGTATTATCTTTATTTTAGAGGCTCTCTTTAAATGAATAAAAAAAACCGAAAAGGAGTTCAGAAACAACTGTGAGGAAAGACTGTTCCAACAGCAGCTGTGTAAAGACCTCCCTATGCTCCTTCTGGCCAGGTGATTCCTGAAGTAAGATCTGCAGTACTGTTAGGCCATGGCTGTAAGAAACATGTGTGTGGTTTTATAAGGGCTACATATGGCTGTATTTGGAAAATGCCCCTTTTGGTTCTTGCACAATATTAATTTCTTTTCCAGTTCCATGTACCTGAAACAAGTAGACAAGCTGAAGAGTTGATTGTGGCGCATGTGTTGCAGAGGGGAGGACCCAGCAGCTCTTCCACCAAGCAGAATGTACGGAAGGCACTGAAGACTGTGTGAGATTTAACAGATCTGCCCAGAGGTATGAGATGCCTTGCTACAAACTGCTTAACTTAGTTGAACCAGCTTTCATCTGATGAAAGCCACACTTTCTGCTCTGATTTACAAAAACTAAGATGAGGTTGAGGCAGAAACTGAGGTTTTCTATCCTGGTAAACTCTTAACAGCTCTCTGAGCACTGGGAAGCAATCCAATCTGTCTAAGGACAGTGAAGGTTTTTTCAAATAGACATGTGAGAAAAAAAGAAAAGTAATAAATATGAAATGGAAAATACATGTTGCAGAGTCAAAACTGGGATCTAATATACTGTAGATGAGATTAAAACTATAGTTTGAGATTTCCAAACGATCTAAAGAGATCAGATGCAACATTGCAAATGGACCTATGAAGCCACTTTGACATTGTATTTTTGAATGCTGTTCATAATCTTTGATGTCCACACTTAATGTCAGTACCTAGCATTTATAAAGTTAATATCCTCTTTCATGACTATTATCATTATTGTTGGTGTTGGTATAATAAGAATCTGATTCAATGTAATGGTAAAAAACATGGGATACTGAGGCCGAAGTCCAATCTTAGTACTCAAAGTAATTAACTATGTACCAGTAAAGTTGATGTTATGCTTTATAGTCAAGTACTTCAGACCTTATGCATTGGGTTTGACGATGATGGATTTAATTTTTCCCACCGCAGCCCTCATAGTGCTGTGTTTTGCTTTGTTGCCTGGAAGGGTGTTGATAACTTGTTTTGGTTACTGCTGAGCAGTGGTGGCTCCACATCAGTGCTGTCCCTCCAGCATTCCCTCCTCAATAGTAGGCTAGGGGTGAGCGAGA
This sequence comes from Pitta sordida, assembly GCA_013390025.1. Taxonomy (NCBI): domain Eukaryota; kingdom Metazoa; phylum Chordata; class Aves; order Passeriformes; family Pittidae; genus Pitta; species Pitta sordida. The sequence goes on along the minus strand of WEKX01015766.1, from coordinate 39,266 downwards.
TCTTGGGAGGGGATCTAGCCAGGACAGCTGACCCAAAGTGATCAAAGGGATATTACATACCATATGACGTTTGCTCAGAAATTAAAGCTAAGAAAAGGAGGGAGGAGCAGGTGGGATGGGAGGCATTTAGTACAATGCTTATCTTCTAGAGGAAGAATGATCCTGGTGGACAGAAGTACAGTCGGGTCTCCTATAGCGCAGACCCAGGGTCTTAACTGGGATCCGTGTAGCCCAACTTCCGCATTGAATGGCGGCCACACTGCTGCCATCGCCTGTGCTGCCCCCGCGGCTGCCACAGCCACTGCCGCTGCCCCCACCGCCATCACCCGCACCGCTGCCCCCTGTGCCACCACCGCCGCCCGTTCCGCTGCAGCCACTGCCACGGCAGCAGGTCGTGCATGCGCAGTTGCAAAACAGGTCTCCTACATCACTAAAAAATCATGCCGCTCTGAAGCTGAAATATGGGAGGCGCGAAGTGCAAGAGGGCCGACTGTATTTCTAAAAGTATGGTTTTAATTTTTTAAAATAATATGAAATATATACTAGTATGTGTATTTTTTACAGTCCTTGAAGAAATTTCACACTAAAGCATGTGAATAAATACTACATATACAGTAATCCCTTGAATATCACAGGGGATTGCTTCCTGAAAGATGCCATGATAGCTGAGTTCTGTGAAACAGCGACTCATATATATGTAAATGCCACCCGTCCATCAGCGCCAGCAAGTGCTGGGAGGCCTTCCCTGCCCCTCCCTGTGCCATGTGCAGGGACAGGGGAGTGAAGGGGGTGTTCTCTGCCACTCCCTGCTGCCGGGAAGGGACTGGGGAGCAGAAGAACATGTTGCTCCCATTCCCCTGTGCCCTCCCCTGGCATGGTGACCACACTTTCCTGGGGCTGACACAGGGCTCTTCCCCATAGTGGCGCCTCCCCTGGAGTACTGGGGCGAGCAGCCGTCGATCCTTTGTCCCTCCATGGCCCTGGGGCAAACAGCTGTAATAAATCCTTGACACAATGTTATAAATCTTCCCCACCACTTAATCTTTCCAACACTCTCATAAAGGAGTGAACGCTAGGCAGCCCCTGAGCGACCGGCCATGCCACCCCCTTGCCCCGTGGGGTGGGCTAGTCCCGCCCCCCCAGCATGGCAGAGGCATGCACTGAGCATGTGTTACTGTCTGGTGTTTATGTGACCCAGAAGAAACTTATGAATCATCAAGGGAGGCCAAAAACATCTTTGGGGAAAAAAATAGTGAGGTATTTAAGCCACGAAAGTTGACCTGCGAAGTAGAGAGAGATCACTGTATTTTGAGATGCCAGTTTTGAATGAGAAATATTAAAATTTGCCCTGCACTCTATGTTGAAAATTTTTTAATTGCTTTTTGTATAAATTTCTAAATAAACAGCAAATTGAAGAGCTGGATATGTGTTACAACAGATTGATTCTACTAACTTTTCAAAGGGATAGTCCTAAAAAAATCTGTTGAAAGAAAATGTGGATGGTTTCTCTACTAGGCTGCCCCTTGGTAACCATGGAAACTCCAGACTTGCCCAGAACATAAAAGAAAACTGTATTGCATTGGACACATTTATTTGTTTGGATTTGAAGTTTTACAGCAGTGAAAGACACATAACATTGCATGGTGGTTCTCTGTCAGGACCATCACCTCCAGATTGCAGCAATACTCTGGAAATCAGGAGGAGCTCTGTAAATCCCTGGTGATCTAGTACAAGAGCAGCTGTTATTGCTGTAAGGTCTGTGTTCCTGTGAAGCAGAAAATCATTACAGATCAATAAATCAGACTTCCAAGGAAATATTGGAAGATGATGGTATCACCTCTCTCTCTTCCCTCCTTGCAGTGATGAGAGATAACAGTGAACACAGTATCTCTGTCCCTGCAGAGATACAGAAGAGAGGTAGACCTCAAGCACTCATACCCTCTTTATGGAAATGATATATTTCATTCAAGAATTATTAGCTCATAAAGACGGCCCACATCCCCACTGTCTGGAAACACTGAGTCACATCTATGCTATAGGTACTACTATGATACACAATGATTCTGCTTTGCCTCAGGTTACGATGATAGAAAGTGCATGGTAGTGAAGAACAGGTCAGATGAAATTCAACATGATGAGAAGGTTGTTCATAAAGAAAGAAAGAAATGTTAAAGATTAATTTTAATAAAGTTTATCTGAGATTTGTCCACTGCAGTGTTCAGTGATGAGGCGGTTCCACAAATGTTTTATTTTCCAAATGCCCTCATAAAAAGAAGAGATACTATTTTAATTACCAGTTTTGTCCAGTGTCATTTGGAAAAAATACTTTAAAAAAAGTCTACTGAAAAATTCATGTTAATTGTTGTTTATACATGTTCACAGGTTATTCTGAGTTGGAAGGGACCCACAGGATCATCTCCCAAGTGAACACCCACCCAGGGATCAGGCCCACAAGTGTGGAACCACGGGCACCACGCTCCATCCATCCAAGCCTCCCATCATCTAGGCCATGTCACTGAGGTCCTCATCAAGTCTTCTCTTAAACGCCTTCAAGGATGGCAACTCCACCACCTCCCTGGGCAGATCCCCACTATTAAATTGCTAGATAATTACTAGCATTCACCTCAAAATCCTTAATGTATTAAGGATTATTGAAATAATCAAAGGTTAACTTACAGAATAAAAATTTAATATTTCTTCATAATTTATTTTTAAAAACTCAGTATACTCTGGAGAGAGTAATATTTTTTCCCTTGGGGCTAATATGACTTAGTGTGCAGGTTTTTAATCAAATATGTACCCTATGCATCACAGATCAAAGATATTCTGAATTGGAGACACTGCTGGGTTTACTTGAAGCATTCTCTACTGCTTTAGGCAACATGTGGCCAGTTAAGTTGTGCAGACAACAGAATTTTCAGCTCAATGACCAAACAAAACAACAACAACAAGGACTAAACCTCTCAAACCAACCAACCAAACAGAAAAACAGACACAAACAAAGAACTAGAACCAGACAACCAACCAAAAATTAGTTTAAGAATCAAAGTTAAACTCTTTAGTCTAAATTTTTTGTCTTCAAAGACATTTTCTATGTGAGGTGGATTTTAAAACAAAATAACTAAGATGTTTAAAGTATTTTAACCCTTTTGTTTACCTGAAAATATTAAAGAATTACTATTTGTAGCATGAGCATCTTCAATTATGCTTTGTATAATTGTACATAATTGTTAGGTGTGTAGGTCATAACATATGTTTTGCTGAGATCATTTGAACATTTGGTAATACATACCACACAGAGCACAGCCTTGTAAACTATTACTTCCAAAGAAGTAGATTTATTTCCTTGGTATGATTCTACACTGAAAGGTTCTTTAGTGTGGGGTTTTTATCATTAAACATCAAGAGCACTAAGTTGGGAAATAAAATGTTGTCTTTTTCATCAGCAAAGTTACTTTTCTTCCTTTTGAATCTTAGCTTTTCAGAATACAATAGTAGTCCAAAGTGGTACATCTTTATATGTGAATTCCTTTTCCTTTTCAACCATTTGAACAGGTTTTTTTTTTTCATATTTCATGTGAAAAGATATTTCACAGCATTACTTATAAAATAAATATGCAAACAGAAAAACAATATTGGTGCAGGCAGCTTATTTATGCCTTGAAGATTTTCAATCAATTTGACTCCAGCAATTCTTTTTTTCCAACATTAGTTTTAATATGAATTTGGGCAAGGGTCCAAGGAGGAGGAAAGAAAGGGTGAACTTTCTGCTATTGTGGAGTGTAAGAGTGAAAATACAATTTTCTGGAAAGCTGCCAACATTGTGAGAGATGTGTTTATTAATCTTGAACACTTCTGAAAGAAAACCAAATAAATGCAAAATAAAAAGATTGTCAAAGAGCAAACTCACACAGAACCTCAAAATGAAAAAAAAATTAAAACTGTATTCAAATTTCAGATATGACAGATAAATTAAAACTTTCATCCTACTGGACAAACAATTCTTTTTTTATTTAGGGTCTTTCAGGTAATTTGAGATAAATAATAAATGCATACCGTAAAAAGCTAAGACAAAAGAGAAATATTTTGTGAAGATCATAAAAAGTAATTAAATGCCCACTCTTTTGGCAATTAGGAATATGAAAACTCTGTAAACATGCTTTTAGGATTATGGGATTATTATAATTTACTAGCTCAATGCATTCCTTTTTCTTTACATGCAGGAAAAGCATTTGACAAGGTTGAGTGGTCAGTTTTTAATCATGTAAATATTTTTAAAGTATTTCAAGGATAGAGAAGTGCAAAATGAGTTTTAAAAAGCAGTGGCCTTGACAAATTTTCCAAAGTTTTTCCAGAGATTTCAGAAGTTCACAGCTGTTTTCAGAGTTGTATTTCATTCCATTTCCCATATCTACTGGTGTACTCCAAAGTAATAAAAGCAAAAAATCAGGCATTCTCGTAGGAAGTTCTTGATGTCTGCAAGGGCCATTTACATTGCCAATTCGGTTACTTTGAGGATATACATTATGTAAGGTAATTTAAATTGTGATATGTGAGCTGAAACCATATTAAAACTACCAAACATATGGACTGTACTTGTCAGAGGACAGGAACATACCTGTAACAGAGCCACTAAAGAGCTGAACATCAGCAAGTCTCACCATGCCAGGCAGTTGAGTGTTTGCTGGGTGAGCTGTAGGATGGGAACTTTGATGATTCTGCCCTTCATTCAGAGTCTAACTGGTTGGATTACTGGTATTAGGGGAAAGTGGGAAAAATCCTGATTGGATCATAAGTGTTGTACTCATCAGGCATTGGGGAGAAAAGAAACATTGACTTAAATTCTCTGCTGCTTCCAGGAGAGGCAGAGCACAGGATGTATAGCTTGGGAGGTGGTAGGTGCTTAAGGAAAGGGTTGTTTAAGGAAACCCTCTAGAGTAGAGTAAGGGAATCGTGTGGGAACCCAATGCTGCACACATCAACACAACGCCACTTGGACGTCAAAAAGACTTCTACCTATCCTGTTGGCAGGCCAATATAATGATAGGATTATGTAAAGGGTTGGATTAGAAGGCAATACCTGGCCCGTATATTTTAAATATGAGCTTTACTCGGTACTCTTTTTTTTTTAGTTTCTCAAGGAGATTTATGGTAGTCAATTATTTAGTATACTTTTATTTTAAAAGCTTCTTTAGTTTCCATTGTAATGGTGAATATTGGCAGGGAAAAACATAGTTCTAGGTTGTTGTTGTTATTATTATTATATATTGTTCAATTATTTAAAATTTTGCAACACTTGTTACAGATTAAAATAATTTTCAATTATTAAAATTATTTTCACTAAACTGTAACCTGAAGTAATAAGTGATTCTTCTGGGATTTGGGATTTTTATTGTCTTGTATATGTTATTCTCTTCATGAGTGAATGAGAGCATCACATTGTGTTGTTCATAAATATGCCAGTGTGATGTAGCGTAGGCTCTAATTCTCCGAATGCAGCAACATATCCACATCTTTCTTGATCATGAATTGAAATTATACTCATTCACCACATCTCTTAGCATAATAGGGACATTCTCCCCTTAAATATCAAAGGATCTCCCTTGCTTACAAGAGTTTATTAGGTTTTTCAAGGTGTATTATATTGAATGAGGACTGTGTCAAGTGTCTTTTTACACTCAGCAAGCCAGCACAGGAGGAACAGTAGATTTATTCAGGGTATTTTTCCTGTCAGTGTATTTATGGCCCCCACATTTATTTGAGATAAAGCTAAGCCAATTCCTAAAGGCTTTTTGTTTTTTGGTTTTTTTAAATGATTTACAGTGGACTCTTCCTGCATACTTTCATATTTTCTCTCTTAATTTCTATGTCTCAGTATCTTCTTATCATTGAAAAATCATCCCCAGGAGAGTGGAACTGGGTCCTCTGAGAACATCTCAGGGGTGAGGGAGAGGTTTGTCACTTCAGAGGACACCGGTGCTATGTTTGGGGCAGAAAATCAAACTGCAGTTAGCTTGTACTTTCTTTTTATCGCTTATTTCAACATGGCTATATTGCCAGGACAGTAGGCATATGTTTTTTCCTTTATATAAAGAGTGGTTCATTGAGGTTTTTTTCTACTGCCACAGCTGAGCATTTCTGCACAGTTGTGCGTGTTCAGAAATTCCAACTAATGGGAGATAATATGAAAGTCTGTGATTCCACAGACTAGTGGCTTGAGTATAAAAGCCATCCTAGGCTCTGATGCCAAGGACTGCAGGCATACTTGTGTTGGAGTCATGCCTATAATATTGGAAAAAACACTGGAGGTGATTCAGATACATTGGCTATGAAAATCAAAGAACACGGAGTAAGGAGCAGAGAAGTACATGTGCTGTTCCATCTATTCACCTGATACATATAAGGCTTTGCTATTTTTCTCTAAGTACTAAATGAGAGTATTTGGGGTTTAGTGACTTTCAGAAAAATCCCAAAACAACAGAAGAAAATGGCCTTTTGCAATTATTTGGCATGACTATTCCAAGTTACAGTATGTAATATATTTCCATTGGTATCTCTTTTCAGTGATGCTAATGTGCACTGCAAAATTACGATTGCAGTTGACAGACCAATGCAACACTTCCAGAATACATTTTGACTCCATGGACAAGTTTGCAGAGCAAGTGCTGGCTCAGGTTGTGCATCAAAAGAGTCATGGATGAAGAATTACTTTACCTGCAGGGTATGTCCACCAGTATCGTTTCAACTTTTGGGGGATGAGTAGGTCTCTCTGAATAGGGACAACAGGGCAGGTTGTGATGCATCCACAGGCAGTCCAGCCATATACTTATATTCCTATATACCTCCTTTTCTTTGGCATGGGAGACGTTCAGAAGGGACACAGAGAGAAACTTCTTCCCCATGAGGACAATTATACCTTCACACAGGTTTCCTAGAGAAGCTTTGCAATCTAGGCCTTTGGGACATTTGCCAGGCTTGTATCTTCCAGCCTAGATTGTTCTGTGATTCTGCAGAAAGGAAGGAACTGGTTTTTGCCTGTCAGAATGCTGGAGGAGCTTTAAGTCAAGATTATTCTCCTTGTGCATATGGATACATGGATAATATAAACACAATTTTTCAAAGATTTGCTTCATAGTGTAAACACTGATGTAACGTACAAATAGTGGATATACTTACGGTGAACTGCTAACACAGCTATTGCTCAAAGAAATGACTTTTCCAGTGTTTCCTTTTTTTTTCAGTAGAAGATGCTGGTATTTCCATGTAATTTCAGAGTAAATCTAAGTAATACTCTTGCTAGCCAGCAGCTGAAGATCTGGAAAATTTCAGGCTTTGGGTGATGTGTATATTTCTATATTCACGGCTGTAATACTATAAAGTTCACATTTACACTGACATAAATTAACAGCTAAAGTTGCCAGCTTTTGTGCAGCAGAAAGGTGTATATCTGAGGGTGAGTGTAGTTAAATATGAAAGATCTGTTTAGTGATGTGGTCTTCTCTTGTTGTAGCGCTGCTTCTTACGTTGGTGGACCAGGTAGCTAAGAAAGAATAGAGGGATGTTCTGTCCTTAGTAAGTCCTTCTTCAGGATTTTCTCAGAGAGTTCCAAGTCCAGAGCACTTACACAGCCAGAAAAAGTCACTTCTGTCCATGCTCTTAAACCTTCAGAGTAAGCACATGTTTAAATATTCAGTTGGATTAGGACTGAATTAGCCACAATACTTTCAGTCAGATCTCACTGGAATCTGAATGAATATTATCACCATCATATCAGAATTCATTCTTATCAGCCCATTGTGAGTCTCTACCAACATGGCTATATCTGGAAATAATGCATATTATGCTCAATAAAATGAAAATGGTCAAGGAGGTTCTTTTTCATCACAGACCTTGAAATGTCAGGTCCACTAAAGCTCACAGGACCATTAGATTTTAATTATGTGAACACTATGTTCTGTATCACATGAACCATACAAAATCTTCCTGAAATCAAGCTTAATTCCAATGTATTATTCATAAGGTTTTCTTTTTGTCTAGAAATGTTGCAATAACCTTGGTTGAAAAGGCTGGACATTACAGCCTCACAATGCACCCGGAGAAAAGTGGCACCATTCTGTTACAAGCGAGGTGTATCTATTGTCCTGCATATAATCCTACTGAAACTCTTTGGAAACTTGATGATTAGAAGATTGCATTTCAGATGTGTTCCTCCAGCTCTCTTCTGGGAAAATGAAGTGATCAATAGAGTTTTTCATCTTATACTAGCTCAAGGCAACACATAAGGAGAAAAACCAGTATTTGCATACATGTACGTATCTGATAAGAATTATACTTCTATTAATAATTGCTCCCACACATTGCATTTCCTAAGCAAAGATCAAACCCCTTATAGTATAATTTATATTTAATGTACTCACATATTGCCAATTTGCATACCAGCCACAGTTCCATAATCCTGATTTTGTGAGCTGTGGATATCATACAAGACCCTTATCTATGTCAATCGTAATTGAGAACCCTCAGGGTAATAGAAGACCAGGCTGCTTAGAGGGTACAGTATAATATGCACTCCTCTATAGCAATTTCTTCATTGTTCTGCTAATAGAAAGCTTTTAATCTTAATTTCTTANCAACTGAACTGGTTGCTGTGGTGTTACACAAAACACTGTTGGGCCTTTGTCATCCCAGGACAGCAAGTTGTGACCAGGTACAAACTCAGTTCTACCACTTACCACTACATTAATGGCAAAACTAAGAAGAAATTCACATTCATTTCTGTGCAGCTTTTTTGCTTTCTTATGAATCCAACATGTAAGAGAGCTTGAAACCTCAAGACAAACAAAAGTACTAGATTGTGACCTTATAAAGTAGGTGCCTGGTCATACAGCGTGAGACAGAAAGGGAAACACTTTGTTGTCCCACATCAGCATCTTCACACAGCAAGGCACTGTCTTTATTTTGGACATGCTGAGGGACACTTGACTAATTAGATGGACCTCAGAAACTAACACAAGGACAAGGAATAGCAATGGATACCTAGTAAGAGCAAAATAGTTCCTCTGTGGCACAATTCGTTGTTTTGCTCCCAGTTTTCCTCCTGAAACTGCTCGCAAACCTATGCTATTCAATGTCCTGATTTCATTTTTAAATAGTGAGATTATATCTTGTGGGAAATCACTTGGAATAATACTGATATCTCTACTTATTTCTGACACTGAAAAGATAACATTTGTCTGATAGTGTGTTGATACATTTGAAGAATCCATTTTTAAAAAATAAAATTCTTATTTCCAGTTTTACATAACCTTTCTTTTCTTGGAAATTTAGGAGATGGATTACAGTACTTTCAATTTGCTACTGCTTTCAAGTGTTTGATTTGATAATGTCAGATAATATTTAAATCTTCTTCCCTATTCAGTCAGTGTCAGTCCGATTTTAAGAAGCCCAATGGGATCTTCTGCTTTATGTGATATACTTACGGAGAGATTGTAAATACAAAAAATGTCCTGGATAAAACATCATTTTCTATTATTGCCTCTTTGTTCATTGAACAAAAAATGCTTTTTGTTTTGTTTGTCAGTCTGCGAGTTTCTAATAATCATTCAATGTGATCTCATATTTGCTGATCCTCAGAGATTCTGGTTCAGTTGTGGTTTCTTCACTCTCAGAATGTAATTTTAATTAGGTTAGAGGAATTCCATACTAAGGAATTGGTTTGCATTAACCCTTTCTTTTGCAATCCAACAGTAGCAAGACCAGATGAGGTGGCTGTGTATAACATTGATGCATAATACTAAAATCTCCTAACCCGAAGTAGGCCACCTTGTCTTTGGACAGGGAGATTAATTAAAGGACCTTTTCAAGTAATCTTTCAGGCTTTTTCCCAGTAGCTTGAAGAGTATAAAACAATAGGTTCTCACAATAAATTATTCCTTCCCCCCCCGTTCCCCAAGTTTAATACCATTTACAGACTAAGTTTTACCTAGAATATCTTAAAATGCTCTTGGAATACTAGCAGGTTTCTGGAGTTTTGCCAGGCTTTGTATTGAATCCTTCCTTGAGGTTTCCTTGGTTAGTTGGTTGCTCGGTGAAAACATTAAGTGATAAGTCGATAATTACTGATAGTGAATGCATTGAGGAGAAAACAATGATGATCAAAGTTATGAAGAAGCTTCTATAGAGGAAAAAATACAAAGACTCTGCAGCTTGGAAAAGTTCAGCCAAGGAAAAACACAATACGGTTCTATAAAATTGTAAGTGGCAAAGATGAGACAAATAGAGAAAAAATATTTGTTGTGTTTCTGAGGAAAAGTGAAATGAAATCATGAGATGAATATTTCAAGATAATGGAACTGATTGTTCACACAGCAATGGTAAAGTTGTGAAATTCCTCTGTGCAAGAGAGAGTGGAATACAACTTGCAGAGGTTTACACTGAGTAAAAAAAAGTAAGACAAATGCACAGCAGACAAAGTTACATAGAACTATTAAATAAAAACAACAAAAAAATACATCAAACCTTTGACTCAGTAAATCTCTAATCTGTTATTTTTGGATGTGAGAAGAATATATACAGAAGGTATCGTTATTTTCTTGTCCTCTTTTTCGCTCTTTCCTAGGCATTCACCATTAGTCATTGTCAGGGACAAGAAACTAGGATAGAAGAATATTTAGTCTTATTCAGTAGAAGTTCTTTGTGTGTTGCTCCTTTACGAGTTTCACATTGATTTAGCAAGTTTCTTCTTCCTAGAATTTTCTTCTCAATTCTTAGGGGAAAGAGTTTTCTTCATAAAATCTACAAAAGTAACATATGCTGTATTAGAGACTGTAAATAACCCTTACCAGTTGGTTTTGAATATAAAACAAGAGATAGTTCCTGAGTCATTTTAAGCTTTAGCGTCAATAACTTGCAAAATTAATTTCCTTTTTCAGAAAATGTTTTGTATGCCTAAGGGTTTTTCTAATGGTTTCTGTCATCATGTGCTGTTTCCCGCTAGTTTTAGTGACTTCTCAATATACTCTTTTACATCAGTATTCTTGTGAACAACTTAGACATTTTATCTTTTGTCCTGGCTTTTCTTCAGCTCTGTTTATCAGCTGACTGTCAAAGACTGTTTTATGATATCCCTTAGACGATCTTTCTCTTCTCTTCTTTCTCTTCTTATGATTTATTTGAAAGGAATGTCCTCTAGTTTTTTACAAGTGAATTTCAACCCTGGAGAAGATTGAGTTTCTCAAACGTGATCTCATTTCCACTGCAAAGTGATCCAAAGATGCTAAAATAGCAGAATCTTTGCCACTTCATTAGAAATTCAGTTAGTCTGGGATAAATGTATAGTGTCAACGAATTACACAGTCTTATTCCTCTAGGAGAAACAACTGATCAATATAAATAGAAAAGCTAAATACTCCATTGTCTGTGTATTTCTAATTATTGGGTTTTTTATAATAAATGATATACAACTGAAGTCCTTCCACAGAGATAATTTTCTTTTCCAGAGTATTGCAATAATTCTAGGAAACTCCTAATGTAAGAGTTTCTTTTCAATTTGGAGCACACTTTATTGTTACTAATAACTGAAAAATGTCCCTAGTAATAAGATCAGTTACGCGTACCTTTATTTTCTTAAATGTATATTTGCTTTCAAAAATATACCTTTGAGAGTGTTCTTTATTATTTTTTTCTAAAGTAATAAAGGTCTGCTGAAAAAGGCTGTCTTTCACACCTCTTGAAAAATTGTAAAATAATTTAAGTAAAGATATTTTAGTGTTTCCAGTGTTTTCTTTCCTTTAATAGTGCTAGCTAGAAGCTGCTCCTTTGAAAGAAAGAGATACTTACATGCAATAATTTATCAAAAAGCCTGGTAAACCTTTGGATATATGACAGGATTAGGCCTTATTGGCAAAGTGTTTGGGGTTTTTTTACGTGTGTACACGTTGAAGATGACTGAATATGGCTTGAGTGTAAACTTAGAATATTCATTCCTTGCTTTGTCTCCTTCCCTGCCTCTCCTGCAGCCACTTAGTGTCTTACAGTAAAAAAAGAAAAAAAGAAAAAAATCTAAATCAGCTTTAAATTGCTGAAGATTGCTGAACTATGACTTTCTAGCCAATATGCCTGGATGTGAACTATACTTTTGTAGTATAGAAGAGGTACATTTCCTACTTATGGTGTTACCTGTGCTACCAAGTTGCTGGGCACTTCATCCTCTCTCTTTTCTCTACTCTCATACTCTCATTCTTTCTTTCTAGCTTATATTTTTATGGTTTTAACACACAGACTTGTTTAAACAAGCTGTAAGGATGTATAAAGTCACAGTTAGTATGCAATTGGCAGTGTTTGACAGTCGTTCAAAACCTGTAAGATTTTGGGAAGGCCAAACACAGTTATTGCAGCACTTCCATGCCACTATTAAACCAAAATTCCCATATATTTCTCCACATCTTTGCTCTAATTTTGATTCAAGTATTTGACACGTGACATAATCATGCCTATCTCTGTCTAGACACTGGGTGTATAATATAAGCAGGTTGTCTCAGTCCTGTTCGTGGGAGGTACCTTCTTAGGATGATTCATCCCAACTGTGCTATGTATTATCTTAAAAGAGTGTGAATATGTTTTGTCATTTCTCTGTCCTTTTAAATATAGAAAGACTTTGTCGTGGTTTGACCCTGGCTGGATGCCAGAGATTCACCCACAACCTCTCCCAGAGAAAAAATAAAAGGAAAAAAAAACTGGAAAAAAGTTTATCACAGGCAAAACAAGACAAGCTCCAAGTGGGTAATATAAAGAATTTATGTGTTTCTAACAAGATCAGAGCTTAATGTGAGAAGCATCACATTAAAGGCAACTTTCTTCCCCCACCCCTGCTTCTTCTTACAACAGGTATCATATTCCCTTTTTTCCTTCAGGAGACAAAAGGGAGAACAGGCGTGGGGGAAAAACCAGGCAAGTTGGTATTTTCTGACCAGTTTTAGGGTAGGAAAACATCTCTCTGCCTTTCATAAAGTCCTCACTCTCTCACGAGAGGAAGAAGTCTTTCATGACCCTTTCCCAAGTGAGTCCAGACCAAGGGACACCAGCTCTTCCATTCTCTGTTGTCCGAGAGTCACAGCACAGGATACAGTCTTTTAAGCACTGTCCAAAGTACATAGATCAGATCCTACCATAGTATGATTTTGTCACAAAGCGTCTGTCCAAAGGATCTCTGCCATCTCTGCCGAGCTCTACTCCGGCCAACTGTTTCTGGGCTCTAAGATTATCTACAGCTTTCCAGCATGATACTCCATCTTCAGCGTGGCCACAGACGGATTCTGCATCACTGGTTTCTCTCTCTCTATTCTAGGTTTGCAGGCAGACAGTCTGCTTCACTATGGTCCATTCTACAAGCAGCAGCGAGACACTTGGAACCCTTCCTACCCCTCCTCCGGCTAGCCTGGCCATGGTGCCCTCATGGCTGTTCAACATCTCACAGGCTCTGCTCCTGCCATCTTCTTTGCTGTTTCTACTTTTTTTATCCTTTCTTAAATATGTTATCACAGAGATGCCTCTATCTGCTTCTGACCTTGGCAGTGGTGGAGGCTCAGGCAGCAGCTGTTTGCCCCTGCCCCGCCAGAGGAAAAAAAACCCACTCAAACCAGGACACACTTGAGAAAACTACAGGTAAGTGACAAAACAAGGCTTCATATTACCCCATTCTAGTGACCCTGACCAGAAGACTATTGCACATGGAGCTGTTAACAGTGCCCACAGCAGTGAACATGATCACACCCACATACAGTAAAGCTTTCAATACAGTGCTGGACTGCCAAATCCCTGGCCTGTAGGATGAACTCAACCAGTTTACCATGACAGAGCATCCTGCAGGCAAGCTCCCACTTCCTAGCAGCAATTATGCCAGCTGCTTAGCCTTGTCTTGATCTAAATGACAGCAAGAATTTCTCAGAGATCATCATTTGACTGTGTATATATCATGTAGAAATGCTAAAGTTGTTTACTTTTAAGAAAATCCTGCAGTATCTCAAATGACAGGGAGGCAGAATCTCAGCTATGGGCAAGGTCTGCCTTGTGCACCACACATGGGTTAAAGTACTCTTTGAAGCTACGTCATTTGAGGTGCCCAGCTGGGTCCCCATCTAAAGTGATATAGATTATCTATAATGTTTTCTTCTTATGGTGCTATCTGTAATAAACAGAAGTATTGTGAACAATGACTTACAGACCCTGAGTGCCCTTCTTATTGGTATCAGAAGGTACCAGCATCTCCCGGTGAGGATCACATAGGTAGGTAATTTTAATACAAGGAGGTAATAGCTGCCTCTTCTGCAGTGCAAAGAACACAGAATACCTGGTTTCCAACAAATTCTATTTTTCAGACTGTTGTGTATGTAGACCAAAGCTTTTAGTATTTTGGCACTTATACTTTTAGTCTTCCTTTTAATAAACAATTTGAAGAAAATGGAACAAGATTAAGCCTATAGGTAAAGAAAGTAGTGTATGCAGTGTATGTACACTAGCTTTTAATTACTGAAGTATAAATATAGCATCTGAAACAAAGTTTTTAAAACATGAAAAAGATTTTTTTCTTCTTCTCTTTCTCAAGCAGTTGAATGGAATTGACTATTTCCAAACCCATTATTTGAGCCCAGAAAAAATATTGCAAACTTCAGCCTAAAGATCCATTGATTCAGGAAGGAATTTGTAGTTTGAAATGGTGATACTGTAGGAAAGACATTTCCAGAAGCTCAAGGCCACCCTCTGGTTGATGAGATCAGGAAATCAATTCAACTATGAAAATTTACAGCACAGATTGGCCAAAGGCATTTACCCAAATTGGCCACATAGGAGTTTTTTTAACCACTGAAGATACATTCTTGCATTTAAACACAGTGAACAGAACACTGATATGGTGAGAAGCAGATGACCTCATTTCCTGGTAGTGAATCCTTTACATAGTAATTTAAGAGCTGTAAATTCTAGAATAACAGAAGAGATTGGTTCACTAGTCCCTCAGTTTGATCTTTTGTAATCTAGTACGAATTAGATCTACCAGGGTTTGTGTTCAGGGTCAGCTATTTCTCCAGAATGAAAGCTGATAAAAATACAGACGGTTCGGTTAACCCTCTTGAAATGACTAAAAATTTAACTCTTGCCAAAATGAAAACAGAAGTAATTTGTTTCATACTGCTTCTAAAACATAATTTTAGACAGTGCAGAACAAAATCAGACTAATTCTCAATACTGCTGAATACTGCAGCAAGATAACCACATTATCTATCACACAGATTTTTCCTAGACACACTGTGATGCATCCAAGTATGTGTGATGACACCACAAGACTGTTCCTGTACCCCTGGGCCCTTCTGCGTGACAAGTTTATTTACGCAATCATGTTAAGTTTAGAAAGGTGCCTGAAACAGGTGTTGGCCTTAGAAAGACAGATGGTTTTACTCCAGCATGCCTTTGAAGTGAGCTTTGGCTTTGAACCAAGTTCATAACACTTCAATCTGGAAACATCTGTGCTAACTGCTAACCAAGCTGAGTTGCTCAGTTTTACTACAGTAATTGAAAATGAGTATGAAATAAATAAAGATATGCTAGCACTTATATGAAATGTGAGCCTGACCTACCTTGATCATTCTTAAGATTTTTTGTTTTAAATTTAAATTTGCTTTACCTGCAATCCCTTAGGAATTTTCAGGTGAGACTCTGAGGTCAGAAAATAATTATCTGTCAAAAGCAAAACTGAGTAGGAGAGAGGAGTGGGCTTTGAAGCCTTCTGATGTCACACTGACATAGTTGAAAGATGCCCTTTCAACTTTTAACATAAAAATTTCAATACACTTCTGAATTTTATCTAATACTTTTCTGAAGATTTGAAGGGTTTTTTTGTAAAGGGAAAATGAAAAAGAATTTTTCAAATATAGTAGAAAGACAGACTTTTTTGTAGCTGAGCTTTATTGCCCTGTTAGTATATTTGAGTCATGTAAAATGGTCAACAGTTCATCAACACTTCAACTTTTATTCTATTTAGATAAAGTTTTCAAAACCTCAGAAGATCTCACAGGAAAGAAAGATCAACTCGCTAGACCCAAGTCTAATTTTGAGGATCTTTTGCATAGATTTACTTCAAATAAATTTGAACAATCTGTTCCAGGACGCCTAGTCTTATTACCTTGGCAATAAATGTGAGAAACATAAAAAAAACCAAGGTCACTGGTGGCAGTAAGAACTTGACTAGATATAGAGGGCAGGATTTGTCTAAGAAAGAAATAGGCACTTCTAAGGCATGTAACACTTAAATAGATACTTAAAATAGGTCAGATAAAGGCTGCCCTGAGAGGACCTCTTTCTTTCAGTTATCTATAAAAAAACAGTGACAAGTTTGACTCTACACAGATACCCTTTAGACATAAAGATTACATGAATCCCACACAGAGAGATTAAAGAGAACTAAAATAACTAGCATCATCTACTTTGTCACCAAGTGAGGGCATCGGAAGTGTCTGGAATTTTGTCCATGTCCATGACAAGCAGTGTGGGACAAAAATGCAACTGTTCATATGTAGAAAAAATGGCGAAAAAATGATGAGACTTGAATTTTATACAATCATAGAATGGTTTGAAGAAGTCTTTGGGGTGATCCAATTGCATCCTTGCAATACCTGTAGGTAGACTACAAGAAAGATGGAGGGAGACTATTAAGAAGGGCGTGTAGAGACAGGACAAGGGGGAAAGAGATGGAAAGAGAGTAGGTTTAGATGAGATGTTTGGAAGAAATTCTTTGCCATGAGGGACCTGAAGCACTGTCGCAGGTTGCCTTGAGATGCCATGGTTGCCTCATCCCGGAAGTGTTCAAGGTCACATTGGATGGAGCTCTGAGCAATCTGATCTAGTGAAGGGTATCCCTGCCCACAACAGTGGAGTTTGAACTAGATGATCTTTAAGGTCCTTTCCAACTCAAGTCATTCTATGATTCTACAATCATCTAATCCAGCCCTCCTGCTATGGATAGTGACATCTACAACTAGAACACGTTGCTCACATCTCTCCAAACTGACCTTGAACACTTCCAATGATGGGACATGCACAACCGCAACCTATTTTTCAGCGGTTTTGATTTTAAAATGATATCGTTTTTTATCAAAGTGGATAGAGGAGAGCCAGAGACAAGTGACACCAACTTTGTAAGCTTTTTATGGAACAGTGGTCTGATTTTGCATTTCTCTTGAAAATTCACATAAGAAAATGGCCCGATTTATTTAACCAGTCATTGAGATAGTTGCCACTCTTTTTTTAAAAAAAATATTCAGTTGCTCCATTTCAGATTTAGACAATTTATGGTGCTGTCATTTTACTGTATGTGCAGTTCAACAACCTCAGTGTAGATGATTTTATTCATGGGCAGAACCCAGATAGCAAAGTAACAACTGTTTTCCTTGCAGTACAGTGCTTTGAGCATAATTAAAGTGCTTGAAACATCTGAAAATTATTTGTAGGACAGCAGTGTCTAATTAGGTTGGATGCAGAAGTCTGGAAAGTAACACTAACTACTGTCAATTGTAGCAGTGAAAGAACTCTACATTAAAAAAAAAAAAAAAGTAATTTAAATGTCACCATCAGGATGATGAAACCAGTTTATATAACTGAAGGAAGACTCTCCAGACAGTCCCTCTATAACTTAACATGAAAGTTAATTGTCACAGTTTTGGCTGTTGATGTGTTTGGAGTTTTTTGAAATGAGACTCATTAGCCCATGTAAATTTCTGTGGTTAGATGAAAATTACTGGTTTTTGTGGTCCTTTGGTTTTCAGGCATGATGCGTTTTGTAGGACTAATCCTTTCCACAGCCTGCCACATAATTAATATTGATGCACATCTGCATTGAGATTTTAGGAAACTGGTGGAATATAATTTTATCTGGAAACATTTATTGGGAAAATGTTATACCGTGATCGCTTGGTGGTCTTTTTTTTGTATTTTCCATTTGTAAAATTGTTAATAATCGTTAATGAGCCCTGAGAAGATCCTTTTTTTACCCCAAACAGAGGTTTTACCAGTGTTTCCAAATTACTTTGAGGAAGCACTCTCTTAGAGCAAGAAGAGGTGGGTGCTTGGGGCAGGCAGCCCCAACAAAATTGCACAGGCAACACAAGGGCAACAAAATTGCACAGGCACACTTTCCACAAGCTGGCAAGGTTGACAAGCACTCAGCAACAGACATGCTGGGCTGGGTATTCTGCCTGGGGCAGCAGACTCCTCTGGAGCTTACTCTGATTTGACGAGGTAAATAAGGACTAATACTCATTGAACATATGGCTGTACAGCTTAATGTGTAGGCCCTCCTCTGATAAGAAGTGCGACTGTGTAGCCTTGAATTTAGTGACTGGTTTCTTTCTCAGACAAGAAAAATGAGTAGGTACTAAGTTCTNGACTAGATGATCTTGTGGGTCCCTTCCAATTCAGAATAACCTGTGAACCTGTGAAAGAAAATATCAGGCTCAATTGACCTCACTCTTTTGTCTTGACTTTTCTAGGAGGGGTTGATGAGCTGTTCGTGTCATAGGTTATTGTGACCTGAAGCCAGAGATAGTTTTAACAATGCGAAAGTACTATATCGTTAACTTCGTTATTCACTAGGCAGAGTATATTTGGTCATGAATAGATTAAATTATCAGGGTTGGCTTTGTTGTGGTTTCTGTTTTTTTGGGGATTTTGTTTTGTTTTGTTTTGTTTTTGTGGTGTAAGACAGAAACAAGCATTGCTCTGTACATCAGGTACATCCTCCAGGGAAAGAAGAGTGAAATTTCATTACAAGACTGAAATTGCAATTAACTGGATGAATGGTTCCCACAAGGAATGGAGATAAAAGAGTAATATCCGGCCAATCACCTTGTGTTGAGGTAACAACACTGAAATACTGTGTCTGTTAAGAACGGTCTTAGTGGAGGTGGAAAGGTCTGCTATCTCTTCCTGGTAGGTAATGTTGATAATTTAACAGCAATGAGCAGGAATGTCAACAGTATTTAGACACCTTGGCTATTGAGGTAGTCAAAACAGAAAGAAATTTTGATACCAAGAAATTAAGACCACAAGTGACAAAAACAGAGGAATGAATTGCTTCAATATAGTGTTAGGAAAGAAAGGAAATGTGAAAAAAATATTAGACATGGAATTTTCTCTGGTGATATTAGGACTTCGTAAGCTTGAAAAGATATGGAGAGAGAGGATTTGTTCAAATGCAAACATGATACAAATGTCTTAGAGTTATGATGTTTCCAATAACACCTTTGTGGATTTAGATATTGGAGATTCAGCATTAGCAAAAGAACTATGGTACCATATACAACACATGGACTGAACACTTTGCCAAATACTTGGCATCATTATATTATCTGGAATTGATTCTCAGGAGTAAACCGACTGATTATTAGGAGTAAAAGCATGGTGGACATGAGAAGATGTAAAAACCTAGTATCACAGTTCTTCAGAAAATGATCAATCAGAGGTCTAGAAGCCTCATACAAATAGCTTTGTATGAAACCACCATTGTCTAAGAAACAGTTTCTCTGCTTTTCTACTTCTGAAAAACAAATTCTACAAAATGGTGTCATCATATGAAAATAGTCTGTGCAAGAATTGGAGAGCTGTTATAGGGAAAAAAAGGCAATCCTAACTCCTAAAAACACCTTATATGTGGTTGAAGGGAAGTAGAGAGATAATACTGAAATTCTCAAATCCCTTATATTTCACATTTGTAACTACTACCTCCTCTTTTCACTGCACCTTTAACAAGAAACTCTAGAGTTTCATTAACATATATTAGCTATGGTAATAAGAAGAAGGACTTCTTTGAGAATTTCAAATATTGTTTATAAGTGTGATGATACAGAGAGGAAGGGACATACTATATGTGGCTCTTATTTATTCCAAAAGTCTTTGCATGACCTATTCAACATATAGTCATAGTAATTGTCTAAATGAGCCAGCAGTGTGCCCAGGTGGCTAAGAAGGCCAATGGCATCCTGGCCTGCATCAGGAACAGTGTGGTCAGTCGGTCCAGGGAAGTTGTCCTCCCCCTGTACACAGCGCTGGTCAGACCTCATCTTGAGTACTGTGTGCAGTTCTGGGCTCCCCAGTTTAAGAGGGATGTTGAGCTGCTTGAGAGGGTCCAGAGAAGGGCAACAAGGATGGTGAAGGGACTGGAGGGCAGGCCCTATGGGGAGTGCCTACAGGAACTGGGACTGTTCAGTCTGGAGAAGAGGAGGCTCAGAGGGGACCTCATTGCTGTTTACAACTACCTGCGGGGAGGTTGCAGCCAGATGGGGGTAGACCTCTTCTTCCAGGCTGACGACACCAGAACGAGAGGGCACAGCCTCAAGCTACACCAGGGGAGGTTTAATCTTAACGTTAGGAAGCGGTTTTTCACAGAGAGAGTAATTGCATATTGGAATGGGCTGCCCAGGGAGGTGGTGGAGTCACCGTCCCTGGAGGTGTTTAAGAGAAGACTGGACGAGGAGCTTAGTGACATGGTCTAGCTGGGGGGTGTAGGGCTGGATGACCCTGGGCCCCTTCCGGCTCGGAGTGGCCTGCTAGACTGTGAGGGATCTAGGCTGGTGTTACGCTCTGGGATGTTCTCTCGGTCTCTGTACGGGTGTTAGATGGTGAGTTGGACTAGATAATCCTTGTGGGTCCCTTCCAACTCATAATATTCTGTGATTCTGTGATTCTGAAGCACATTATTTAAAAATCAAAGCAACAAGAAATGTCTCGTTTACTTTCCATTAATATTATGGAACTAAGGAAAAAAATCTTTTAACAGGGTTTTTAATGAAGAAATGTCATTAGCTACAGCACCTCTAGTAGTAAAGCAGAACTTGTTTTAGAAAAATATGTATCAAAAAGAAGTGTTTTTATTAGACTTCAATTAGATTTTGGAATTTCATAGTTATTCTCATAAGAAATTTTCAGATAACTTCAAGGTGAGCTGTTGTATCTTTGTAGCTTCAAAAAACCATAAAGTGAATGATCATGCATTTTATTTCCACACAGCTAGGCAGCTGGGAACTTGTCGTGGTTTGGCCCTGGCTGGATGCCAGAGATTGACCCACACCCTCTCCTGGAGAGAAAACCTGCAAAATAAAACTGGTCACAGGCAAAAGCAAGGCAAACTACAAATGAAGAATGTAAAGGATTTATTTATTAACTAACAAGATCAGAGCTTGATGTGAGAAGCATCATTTTAAAGGCAACCTTTTCCCCCACCCTTCCTTCTCTTACAACAGATCTCATATTCCCTTTTTTGACCAGGAGACAAAGGGGGAACAGGGGTAGGGATAAGCCAGGCAAGTTGGTATTTCTGAGCAGATCCAGGGTAGGAACCATNTATTTCTGAACAGGTCCAGGGTAGGAACCATCTCTCTGCCCTTCCATAACGTTCTCTCTCTCTCTCTCATGAGAGGAAAAGTCTTTCATGACCCTTTCCCAAGTGAGGTCTCAACCCATGGATGACAGTTCCTCCATTCTCTGGTGTCCGAGGGTCACAGCACTGGATGCAGTGTTTTAAGTGCTACTCTGCTGCTTCATGCATGAGCCCATCCCAAAGTACATAGTTCAGATCCTACCACAATGAAATTCTGTCACAAAATGTCTGTCCAAGAATCTCTGCCGAGCTCAGCTCCAGCTCCGTGTTTCTGGGCTCAGAAAAACATCTGCAGCTGTTGCAGCTTGATTCTCCATCTTCAGTCGTGGCTTCAGGTGGATTCTGCATCACTGGTTCCTCTCTCTCTCTTCCATAGGTTTGCACCATGTTCCTTTCCACAAACAGCAGTGGGATGCCTGGAAGAACATTCCTACCCCTTCTCTAGTAGGCCTGGGGGGCCTTCACAGCTTTCAGCCTCTCCACACAGGCACACTACTCTTTCAGCGCATTACATCTTGCTACTACGTTTTTTGATTCCCTCCAAAATATGTTTATTCACAGAGGCATCCCTGTTTCTATAACCTTGAATCACTGGCAGTGACTGAGGCCCAGGCAAGAGCTGAGCTGTTAACCCCCTCGCTGCCAGAGGAGCAAAAAACCTAAACCAGGACATGTAATATTTTGTTGGGTTTGGAGTAAATGTCTGGGAATCTGGAAACAAAGTAAAATAAACTGCTACTGAGGTAATATAAATTAGGGACCAGGACTGTTGACAGTGTAAGTATTTTTAATGTGCTTTTAACAGAGGAACTGTTTAACTACTGAGGTATAACATCAATAGTGTATTTTACAGTATTAATATACAATGGTCACATATTTGCTAAAAGATAATAACCAATGAATATTTTCTTATTATTTAATCAGGTATTTAGCTAGATTACAGTAAATGGGCTATTTAATCTTGAGTTTATAGTTAATCAAATATCTAGACTCTTGTAAACATTTGCCGTCAACCTTAAAATAATATAATTACCATCTTGTAAATACCAAGTTAGGTGCCTCATAAAACTGTAAATGGATAAGACCACAGCCCTGTTCTTCTATAAATTTTTCTCCTTTTTTGATGACTTAAAGTCAAATGCAGGATGTGCTGGTGCTTGTTCTGGAGTAGAAGGCATCTGCCCAGTGCTCTATGTGAGAAAGGTCAGTGTCCTCTAAAAATGATGAGTCACTGCCTGGCCAGCATCTAAACACATATCTGCTGGTCAAAAGATTCCTGACTGGAGCAGCTGTCTTCCCAAGCAGAGAAGCCTTCAATTGTTCAGTGTCCCATCACGCTCCATTGTGGCTCTACCCCTTTCAGGCTGGGATTGCCAATAGCTCCTTGTGGTTGTAGGTGCTCCATGAGATTAGGGAACACTGCAGTGGCCATTTGCGTCTTGCCTGATGTAAGGTAAGATGGTACCTAAGGTACCTAAGAGAGCTCACTTTTGTTCTCCACATGGTTTTATAACAGTTTTAGTAAATTATGTGCATTTTTTGAACAATTTCCCATAAGTAGATTGTTTTTTATTATGAAACTCTTGATAGCATTCTGTATTATACTGAAAGAAATTGTTTGGGGTTTAACCCCATCTGGCAATCAATGCCCACACAGCCACTTTCTAACTCCCAGGTGGGATGACAGAGACAACTGGAAGGGTAAAAGGGAGAAAACTCATGGGTTGAATAGGTTAATAATAGTTTAATAGGTAAAGCAAAAGCCACACATACAAGCAAAACAAAACAAGGAATACATTCGCCACTCCCTGTGGGTAGGCAGGCGTTCAGCCATCTCCAGGAAAGCAGAGGTCCACCATCAATATCAGTGACTTGGGAAGACAAACACCATCACTTCAAAAGTCCTCCCTTCCTCCTTTCCCCCCCCCCATCTTTATATGCTAAGCATGACTGTATGATACAGACTATCCCCTTGGCCAGCTGGGGTCATCTGTCCTGTCTGCATCTCCTCCTAACTCCTTGTACATCCTCAACCCACTCACTGCTGGGGAGGGGTGAGAGGCAGAGAAGGCCTTGACTGTGTAAACCCTGCTCAGCAGTAATGAGAACATCTCTGTGTTATCAACCTTTTTTACAATACATGTTAAAAACTGAACCCTGTACCAATTACTGCAAAGAAAATTAACTTTACCCAAGCCAAAATCAAAACAAATAATAATAAAATAATCCATACAATAATGGAGCAGGATTTATTTTTCTCCTTATTACTCCATTATAGCAGATGAAGTTGCAGCTAACAGGGCCTTATTCCCCCATTTCACAATGTCCAACAGACCTGGTGAAAATGACATTGTGCCCATGTAAGGGGATCTGAAAAGCCTCTTGGCTTCCCAGTGATCTCCACATAGCCAAGAATATTCCCAGAGGGTCAGAGCTGAGAGCATCATCCCAGATCACAGCTGGCTGGAAGCAGTGTGGTGGAAAGCTCTCCCTGAGAGTAGGAGCCAAGCTCAGGGTCCTGCCCAACACAGGACTTCAAGTACTTCAAGGAGGATCTAGGTGGTCTAGATGATGACAGAGCCTGCAGGGCAGCAACTGGTTCACAAGAGAGGGTAGCTCAACCTGTGTATGTGCTAAGGAGAGGGGTCTCTAGGTGGCTATTGAACCTAGGCATGTGTTTACCTGACCATTTGTCTCTGATGTCTGTCTCTTACACAGAGTATAAACCTTTTTGTGAGTCCCTTTCCATTCCAGTAAGGAAGACTGGCAAAGGAAGAGAAGGATGCTAAGGAAACCAGAAAATTCTAAGAAAGTAATGGAAAATGAAAGTTACTTGGACTCCAAATAATGCAGAGACTTTTAATAAAAAAGCATTGTGAGAAAGATAATGAACAAAACCAAATTTTTCAAGGAGTAAGGGATGGAGAATACGAATTGCTAAATAAGGGGGAATGATTAACTGTGCATCAGAAAGTGGTATGGGGAAAGTGGTACTAGTGCTACTAATGCTAATGCTCATGTAGAATTAATGCTTCTTAAATTATTTGGAGGCATAGTTTGAAAGTGGAATTAAAAACTAAAGCACATAGTTCAACACCAAAGTTGCAAAATTAGATCTTGCTTATCAAAAAGTGGTAGACCACAATAAAATGATGAAATATAAATTACTTCTTGTATTTAGCATGGAAAATATTTGAGAAAGAATGCAGCAAAGATTACTTTTCTTGTCTTCTTCTGACTTTTTTGTCATTTCCTCTATTTACTTTCTTCTGACTAGTTTAAAAGAGAATAATTGTTATATGAGATCATTTTATTTAACCTTTTATTGAAGTCAGGTAAAGATTACCTCTGGATCATTCATAAATTTTAATGTTTATGAAAGTCTTCTGAATACAAAAAATATTTTCCATATATTTTGTACGTATTTTCCCCATGCTATCTATAGTTCTCAGATTTACATTTAGGATCAAGATTTGGGGTACAATTTGGAAAAAAACAGGTGCATATTTCACATGGTAATCCCTTGAGCTGCCTTTTGACCTTTGTCCAGCTACGGTTTGATCCCTAAACAAGCTTCCTCTCCCTAGAAATAGTTGATAGAAAACTATCTCAAATTTTATTAAAATATAATACCATTTTTTAGTTGTCTGACATTGTTTTGTTATGGCAATGAATAATTTCATGTGATGTTCTGTTCTCCCTCACTTTGTAGGATAACCACAGGAATTCCACAAACAGAATAAATGCCTTACATAATAGACACCTTCTGAGAAAGGCTGTACCTTAAAGAAAAAATTGGTGTCATCTAGATACTCTCTTCATTTGGGCTGGGATTATATCTGTAAATATAGAGCCTAGAAATTGCCTAGAAGATTCATTTAAATTCCAAAATTTGTTCTATTTGTGTCTATGACAATATTGTATATGTTTTCTATAAAGAACAAATGTGCTCAACCTAAAAGCTTTTATTTTGATATACAAACAGCAGACACTGAATGTTTTGCAAATGAGACACAGAAATGATTAATCTGAGAATTTGGGACTTTTGTTAGAAAACTTCATATAATTTTCTCAAATGCAATTTTTTGGGGCAAGTTATTTGCACAAACCAAGATATTTTACCAAATATATGATTTGCTATCAATTATTCCTTTGCTGTTAAGTCTAAGAAAAAGAAAGCAAGCACAGGCTTTTGCCTTGTTTGTACATCATGTTCCCTCTGCAAGGTCAGGCACTGCTGGAACTTGGCTGAAACTTTCAGAACAAGTAGCATGATCAATATAAGAACTAAGAATGCCTGGTTCCCCACAGATTTCTTTTGAGGTTAGTTGCTTTGATGTCTAAGCAGACAAGATCTATGAATGAAGCTTTTCACTTCTTGACAATATTAATAATGGCTCACTCCACGTGGATCCTCTGATGTCTAATCAAGGTTAAACCTCCACTTTCATCAGTGGAAGTTCTTAACAGGCGGCTGCCTTGGCTGCCTTATTTTTTTTCTTTCTTTAGCAGTAGGAAGCAAATTGCATCAGAAACCAGAAAACTTCATCCAGTTTGGATCACTGACCACTGCTTTTTTGGGAAGCAAGTTGTTTGTGAGGCAAGGCAGAGAAGCAGAGCTAGAATGCAAAGTATAAACCATAGTGCTTAGGAAGTGTTACTGAAGCTGAGGTGCTCTCAATCTGAGTTAAATCTAAGGCTTCTTGCTGTTACAAGGAGGCAAAAAAAATTTCTATATGTCCCTCCTGATAGACAAGCCTAAGTACTGACCTCTGAGAACTTTGTCTATGCATGCCAGAGGAGCAGTTATGGATTTCTCATTTGAAGTGAAGGGGTCTTTACCCGTGATTAACCTATGTGGTTTCCTGCGCAGAGACACCAGCTATTTTGTAGCAGATGGCTGAATCTTTCTCAGCAGGATGTAAGTGACTAATAGAAAGATTTGAAAACACAATTACAGAAACATTCCCAATGTCAACCTATGTTTTCAAAGGTGGTGATATCCTTGCACAGTGTGAGCAAGCATAGAGTCAGTGCTAATACAGCTTATGAAAACTCAGTTTACTGCTAGCAGGTGATGAGACTATCCTTATCAGGCAGAAGCAGAAGCTAAGAAACAGCTCCCATTTATGACAGTCCTTATCGACATACTGAACAGATCAAGCTCTTCTGTCCTTCTGATTTTTGCTGAAATACTTTTGAACTGCTCACTTAAAATCATGTTTTTTCAACCTCAGACAGATGAAGTCTTTATAAAAATACATACATCAACATTTCAATGATAAAAATAAATTTTCTTTTGTGCTGCAAAATTTAGCTGAGAGATTAAAAGAAGCTATTCTTTTATTTTTATCTCATTTTCATTATCTTGCCAATTTGTCATTTCTCTCTTATTTTGCAAGCTTGACCAACCTTCACAGGTACCAAAAGGAGCTGCCGGAGTGCTTTACTTTGTTTTGACTTGCAGAGTTGGACCATGAGGTCCTGATGTGATCCAAATTAGATCCTTTCCCCTGACTTCAGGGAGAATGAGATCAAGTGTGAAATCCTTACAGTCAAGGAAGACAACATTGTATTCAGATCTGATACCCCAACTTGCAAAAGATCATAATTTTTTTATAGATCACTAGAAATTAAGCTTTCTGAACATGTAGAATGTGTAGACTGCCATTTCCACTGTTCAAGTGGAAATAGATTCTGTGCTTCAGAAGCTGAAATAGATACTGATTGAAGGTGTTGCCACTGTTTTTTGTGTTCCTTAGAGGCTAGAGGCAACAGGGACATTTGTAGCAGCGATGCCTGGAGTCAAACAAACCCAGGATACTATCTGAGTTCTTGCTAACTGGAAAATCAGACAATATATGTATTGTCAAGTCTCTAAGAGAAAAAAGTGATAGTTCACTGTTTATTAAAAAAGGCCGTTTAAAATAAAAGGACTAGCTAAGTGGAAAAGGGGAGAAAAGTCCCTGCAAGCTAGTTTTTTTGTGGAGTTTTTTTGAAAAAGTTTCCCTGACTTGTTAGCAAAGGGAAAAGGACAGTACACAGACTCATGATTCTGCTGTAGTCAGCAACATCTAAAAGAAGAAAGTTTGGCTAAAAAATTGAGCTTGTTATAGTTATACATCAGCATGTGGGATAGTGTATTATATTTGACTTTCAATTGCAGCTGTTGCAATTGGTCTCTGTGAATCCTGTCGGCAGGCATAAAAATAACATTTGACTTTAATTTCCAGGTTCCTCATGCAGTGAAGGAAATTCGCCAAAGCTCTATCTCTCCTATTTTAAGGTATAATAACTCACCTGTACATTTTCAACAAATACAGGCTTTATAAGGCACCTGCCAGTTGTCATGGAATCACACACTAACTTTTTAAATAGCATATTGCTCCTGGGCACAACCAGCAATGATCATAAATTACATGCAGGTTAGAAAAAATGATACTGTCTTTGGTGAGAGAAGCATGATCTGTATTTTTAGAAGTATATGGTTTCCCTGCTTAGACAGAGGATTCTGATTCTTTCCTTTGCTTCTCTTATAAAGAAAAGAAAGAGGTACTCTCACTACAATTTTTTTCCCCACAGAAAAATAATATCCGAAGGCATTTTTGTGGGTGTGAGTGTCATTGTGTTGACATTATAAACATCTTCCAGTATGACATATACTTATAAATATTGGGGTTTAGATACTACAGAATCCCAACAACCGTGAAATATCTTTTAAGCTTCCCACGTGAAAAATATTTCAAAATGAGCCTGTGGGAAATGGTAGCCAAATTTTTAGGTCTTAAAAACTTGAAATATCATGTAAAAGAATCAGCCTTAGAAGTATTTCAGAATATTCAGCTGAGTATCTCAGTGCTTAAGAAGAATGAATGAAATGTCATAACAAATTCAAAATTTGTTATTTCAAAATTCACAGTGTTACTAATAAAATAGTAACAGTTAAAAGTAATGTATATGAATTTAAGGAATACTTTCATAGACACTGTTGTCTCTCCCATACTCTACCTGAGCAACAGTCAAAGGTAAGAATGTGCAAGCAAATTGAGAGATATGTTTTTGGTCTATTGAGTATGAGAAGTGAATATACCTTGAAAAATTAAAGTGACTTTTTTTCTTCTATATATTTGATGTAAAATGGATACAAGATTTAAATATAAATTTTTAATTCTAAAAAATTTCACCAGTGTTAAAGAGTAAATCATTGGAGGCACCTCTCAAAACTAAAATCCTTCCAACTAAATTAGATATTTTACTTAATACTTCTTCATGGATTATAATAGTTTTGAAACTTCAACAGAAATATTTTAACATGTAAGGGAGCAACCCTTAATACTTGTTGCTGGCATAAGAAATCATTAACCAGAACCATCCATATTTGGCAAAAACTTTAAAATAAACAGAAGAGGAGATAAGGTGTTCCACCTGAAGACTCAGAAATTCATTATGCAATTTTTCATAACAACAACCTCTAAAGTCAAATACTTGTTTCCTTCAGGTCTTGATGGCAAACAGAAGCAGAAGCAGTATCTCCATTCTCATAGAAGAGAACAAAGTATTATTCAGTTCCCTGGACCTATTTCAAATTCAAAGATATGTTATGAGTAGTGCATTGAAATAACTGAGATCTGATTCTGATGGAAGTCAGTATCATTAGAAATTGCCTTTATTTACACTGGCTTCTTATTTTTAAACTAAATTATGACATTTACTCAAGTAGTGTTATTCATCATTCACAACAAAGTAGTTTAGAGCAGAAATACACCTTGCTGAGATAACCCGTTTCAGTCACATTTCTTTGTCAGCTTCATTTCTAAAAGTGTAGGAGGTAAAAAATAAAAACCCTCATCAGGTACTTTCATTTGACCAAAGGGCAAAGCAGTTGCTTCTTTCTGCTTGTTTCTTTTGCAGATGCAGTGAAGAGTTACCTTTGGTCAGCTAAACCAGTATTATTTGGCTCATAGTATTGACCCATAGTGTCTCTGTTAGCAGAAAAAATAAGGTAACCTGTATCATTTATGAGTCTTAAGAAAGTGGTGTAAGTCAGAAATAGCTTGATTCCTTACAGGGCTTAAGTGTAGGTGCCTAATCTTAAAGCACGAGTGAAAGATTTCCAGTCTGTTCATGGATGGCTGGGTAGCCCCCCCAAAATTGTAAGAGAATGGGGGACAAATGAACAACTCCTGCCGGATGTAAAATATGTTCAGCTTTGTTACCTGAGAGACATTTTTATTAAGGGAAACATAAAAGAAGTGTAGAAAAGTTACTTACTGCAATGGTACAAGGAAATTCACATCAGCTACCTTTGCTTAAATAAATCTACCATAGGGGATCACAGCCACCAGCACTTGGGTCCAAAAAACTGTCACCTGCAACTAAAACCACAGGTCATCTTTCATCTTTAAAGTAGATGAAACTGTTTGTGTCTTCTTTACACATGCCCTGTGATTGTCCTCAGGGATGCAAACATGCTTGCCAGGCACCAAAATCACAGGAACAGTCAAACCAGAAGCTAGCAGAGCAGGATATATATAAAGAAAAGGCTCATAGGACCAAAGCAAGGAGAAATGAGCCTTACTACATGGCTAGCAGTAGCAGCTCCGAGCTGGCCTTTTGGATTGCAGGGCTGAGGCAATTTTGTCTGCGAGCATAAGGCATGGCTGTGCAATTCTTACAGCTCTGCCTTGGGCAATGATTAATGAAATGAAATTTAAGGACTCCAAATGAACATTCTGCACCTAGGATGGAGTAAGACTTGTCACAAATACAAACGCTGAGATGAGTGGCTGGAGGTCAGCCCTGCAGAGCGAAATCCGGGGGACGCTGATGGGCTGCTGCTCAGNGGACTCCAAATGAACATTCTGCACCTAGGATGGAGTAAGACTTGTCACAAATACAAACGCTGAGATGAGTGGCTGGAGGTCAGCCCTGCAGAGCGAAATCTGGGGGTGCTGATGGGCTGCTGCTCAGTGTAAGTCAGCAGTGAGCCCTAGCAGCAAGGAGGGCAAAACCCATCCCAGGGTGTGTCAAATAGCATCACTAGCTGAGGGGATAATCCTGCTGTATTCAGCAGTGGTGCAAGTTCAACTTGATCACTGTGTGCAGTTCTGAGACCTGCAGTTTAAGAAAGCCCTCCTGTCCTCCTGGCAGGAATCAAAACCCCAGCCTCCCGCATGAGAGATGGAGACACTCACCACTATGCTGAAGTGGATTTTTGATAAAACATGGTGTTCATGGCACCAGGGTTGTGGGTTCAGTCCCTGTGTGGGCATTCACTTGGGAGTTGCACTCGATGATCCTTGTGGGTCCCTTCCAACTCAGAATATTCTGTGTTTCTATAATCTATCTGAGCTAATCTCAGGGTCGTGTCATCATTATTTTTTAATTATATAACCTAACTCCCTATCCCATCATCTCATTATCTAGACCATGTCACTGAGTTCCTCATCCAGTCTTTTCTTAAACACCTCCAGGGATGGTGACTCCATCACCTCCCTGGGCAGACCATTCCAATGAGAGATCACTCTCTCTGTGAAAAAGCTCTTCCTAACATCTGGTCTAAACCTCCCCTGGTGTACCTTAAGATCATGTCCTCTTGTTCTGTTGCTGGCAGCCTGGTAGACAATGTCCACTGCTGTCCCCTCATGTACCAAGCCAGTCATTTCATGACAGAAGCTTATCAGGTTTTTTGGGCATGAATTCTCCTAAATTCAGACCATTCTCTTGCTGGCTACTACTGGGTTGTCTCAGCTGTGCTGAAGCTGATAGTGCAAAACTATCAAGCTGCTGCAATCCCTGTCACCTGCTCATTCCAGTCAGGGACCAGTCTGAAACTTCACAGGTCCCTTTGGCCTCTGACCACCCAGTCTGATTCCCTGAGGAGTCACAGCTTTTACTCAGTGTGGAGTATGGATATGGACTGGTGAACACAGCCCTGGAAAATCAGAAATCTGATTAAACATAGATCCTTTGAAGAAAGAGGCTGTATATGGTTTCAAATGCTAATCCAAAAATGTCCCGGAAATGAACCTTTTTCTATTAGGAATAACTAAAGAGACACAATAATGCAGTACAATTAAAAAATTTCAGTTTACAAAATTTGTGAGAACTTCTTTAGTTCACACTAGAGTTTTGAGTAGCTGTGTTGTCTACATGCTTACATTGGAAAAAAAATCATCTGAAACAGAGAATTCATCTAAAATGGAGGAAGAAAGAAATAGCTATTTTTTCCCATGCTCCATTTTGTATTTTGAATATTTCTTCTCGTGGTTTCAAGGACCAGAGTAGAAGAGAGAGATGAGGTGGTAAGAATCCTTCTGATTTACACACCTGTGTTTGGGAATCAGGAAAAACACATTTACTATGTGATGAGAGCAAAATATGAACATGTGGTGTGATTAATATATGGCTAGAAGTACAGTAGGACAAGGAATTTTTTCTTCTCAAAAAGAAAACAAAACTATAAACCAAAATATTTTCAATGAGGAAATAAAATGATGGATGATTTTGTGTGTCCCAAGGAAACCTTTTGGACCAGCATATTATCACATGAAAAAGCAAATCTTTTTTTGGCAAAATCAAGAAAGGAAATGATGTCTCCAGTGGAAAGTCATGCAACCATCAGGAAGATAAACTTCTTGTAATGTTAGAGTGAGTCTACAGGAGCAGTCTCATTTGAGGGATGTACTTACTGATGAGGCAAAACCATGGAAGAGATGCTGCAAAATGCAGTCTCAGGCCACCCAAATTCTAATACTTTGCAGTAAATTGTTCCTTTGAAGTAGAGAGGTATCATTTTGAGATAATCCTCACAAAAAGGAAATGAATGAAACAAATCCATCTAAAACAGTGCTTCTAATTTTCAATAAATGTCAGAAAGAAAGAACGTGAAGTGTAGCTGTTTTTCATGAGAAGGACATTCATTTAAGAAAGCATACAGCATGCTAGAGACTGTTGAAACTATCTTTGGGAAAATGGAGTGGTCTACTCACTACTCTGGTTCTGCCTTGGTTGAAACTGAATCACAGTTTTGCTGCACTAACCAGGAACAGACCTTGGAGATACTTCTGTGCAGTTTTTGCAAATTAAGGGCATTTGATAGGGGTTTTGGTTTTTGTTTTCTGCTGCAAAAGTATAATATTTTGGGGAATATTCCAGTTCAAACTGAGGATGCAGGTGGTCTATGTTGGCATGGTGGCCAGTCAGTGCCTTGAGGAAGTGGATCTTCAAAGTACCTATATTAATGGAGCCCCACCTTTGATCAAATCTATTGAGAGCTATTTTTATTTACCAAATATTGAAGGATTGGGTCATTGTCCTGAAAAATTATTACATTTCTGTAATACTTTCATCAAAGAAAGCAAATAAACTCTTCAAAATCACAGCTTTAATGACAGCCGTGCAATTCATACATTTTAAATAAAGTCCCTAATTGCCTGGCTGTGAAGTAGAAAGAGAACTGGTGCAGTGAATGGCTTAAATACAGCAATTACATTATTTCCTATTCTTTGCCAATCCAAAATTAATGAAAAACCTTTCCTGCTGTGACCTTGACAAATGGCAGTGTAACCTTTTTCAATTCTCAGAGGGCGCTGAATTCTACCCTGTGAGCAAGTGATGTAAAGGAACTGCTGCTGAACACTTATAATTAATAAACTGAAACTCTGTGACAGGGAAGAAAGCTAAAATACACTGATTGTATTTAACATATATTAGACACCATTCCCAAGGAATATAATGTTAAGATAGCTCCGAGAATTTTAATTTTTACATACCTGATTATCTCTGGACATTACTGAATTGTGTGTCACTGAATGGTCTGCAGAATTCATGTAAACCTCCTAGTTTTCACTCAAGATAAAGTCTGATCCTCTAAAATGTTGGATATGTTCAATTCCTGCTGCTTTGAAGAGGTGCTTAACTCCTCAGAGAATGGGATGCAGAGCGCAGCTTCCCAATTAAAGGTCTAACATTTGCACTGGAGACTTTACATATTACTGTTATTATTTAGAGGTTTTGACATGGAGCCGCAGCGGAGTTAAACCATATTTAAACCCTTTTACTCTTCCAAGGTGGTATAAGGGAATATTCACATTCAAATCCGATTTGTGTAAACATAATTTCCATATAGATATTCAATAGTTCTGTACTACTAGAAGAGGTGTTTTGATTTGACACCACAAATATTCCCAGGAAACTTAAAAAAACCAAAAAACATTCTTTTCTTTTCCTGCTAGGTCATAACTCTGATGCATAGTTATTTAAATTATGCTGTGTTTCATCAGCTCTATTTTTATTCCTTCTAAGAGGCAAAGAATCTTTGGGTGATAGATAAAGAAGTATGAGTTTTTGCTCTGTCATACTTATTTGAACAAAAAGAGATTTCTGATCTCCACCTTGCTAAAGTGATCTATAGAAAAAGTAAACTATATTAGTTTTGTATAGAGCTAGGTTTCAGAAATTCCAGGATTTTTCATGGGGCAGATCAGGGGGTAAGCTGTTTCTGTGGCTGTATGAGTGATGCAAATATGACATGGGTCAGACTGCCCACGTGCACAATCTATTACTAGTGTGAAGGAAAGGTTCATAACAAGAGTAGTCTTGAAGACTACTAGCTGTGGTCTTTAAGATCAGAGTCCAAGGAAACAACATCTAAAAAAAAATACTTTTACATTCCACTTTTCATGAGTTTTCTGATGGGCACGGTAGGGAACAACACTACTGAAGTCATTGGGCTGCCTGAACAAGAGAAACCAGTAAAAACATGAACCTTCCCTTATTTTTTGTGTTACTAAATTCTATTTTCAACCACTGGACTGTCAGAAATTGTTAGCAGGTGTTACAAGTGCTCATATGATTTCTATGATTTTTTCCTAATTTCTTTGGTAATTCAGAAAAGTTCTCAATCCCTTTTGAGCTCTCAACATCTTGTGTTCTAATCAATAATTCATATCCTGACAATGCCTTCTGATGAATCCTACCTCCTTAACTCCTTTCTGCTAAGCAAACGAAGTGCAAATGTAAATCAGGAGAACTAATACCCAAATTCCCTTTCTGTCCTGTGAATGGAGCATATTAAAATTTCCAGTGTAATTAAACAGACTCTGTAAGGTTGGTGAAGCAGTTCTTTCTGACATTCATTTTTTATTATATGCTAACTACTTTGGAAGTTCATTTAATTTTTCAATTTTAAATTCAAAATAGGCACTTTTTCTTCCTAACAACAACTGGCCATGCTGGTCTTCAGTTCTGTTACTAAAAAAAATCAACTCTGTAGCAACAAATGCTTATGCTTGTGAGAGAAAGAATAGAGGTTGAAAATACATAATAAAATTTGAGTGTTTTTTAAGAAGTTATCTTTTTTTCGCTCTCATGTCCCCTTATTTCCTCTCTCCAGTCATAGCTTAGCATAACCAAATCTTAGCTTTGGTTATATGTAATTTTTTGAGTGATGTAACTGTAACACTAGTTTATGGAATAATTATAAGTACAGTAATCCTTCACCTCTTTGTGCATCAAGATTCACAGCTTCACCTCTTCATGGTATTTTTTACAGGGAAGATGCCATAGACTTCCCTCAATTTTTTGTGGTGTTTTTCTGTGTGCACAAGCACAGAATTCCTCTGTCACATTAGTGTTCTTCTGTTTGTTATTACTAACTTTATTCCACAGAATACCAAGTAACTGCAGCATATTTGAAGCATTTCTATCATTTTTATAGAAGTATTTCATAATATTTATTGAAATGGCTAGAGTAGGGAACCTGAGACAGAAGCAGTCTCTTTTGTGCTGCCTTCAGTATAGTTTTTGCTAGGATCTTCTCATTTCTGGCCATTCATTTTTTTTTTCCCAACTGTTGCAACTTTTCCTCTGCATAAATGCATTCCATTGCACCCAGGAGCACTCTCAGATAGCCTGCCATGAGATGATGATCCCCTAAGCAATTGCTTGGTATTAATTTTATAACGGTTGAACTGGTGAGCTTGGGATCAGATACAATTGGCTCAAGGGCAGTTTGCTATGTCTCCTTTTAAAAATGAAAAGTTAGTCAAAGTTTCCTATCATACCACTTACATTGTCACTGAAGCAGGTGGCAAGTTTTAGGGTTTCAAAATCACAAAATGTGAATCTCCAGCTGCCACTGATAGAAACCTATTTGAACTGAAGTCAGAAGTAGCCATGAGGCACAGGTGTTATAACTAGTGCTGATGCCTCTGCCAGCACCTCAGCTTTGCATCCTAGCTAAGGTTCTTCCACTTTCCTATAGTTCTGATGGGAGTAGGAAAGTTCTATCATGTGCTGTCAGCTCCTAATTAACACCTGTGTCTTTCAATATATTCAATGTCAGTATAGATTACACCAATATTTCCACTCAAACCTAGTCCAGAATCCATCAATGGAAATCACCCCAGATTACTTACAGGACCCTACCACGCCTGGAAACAATTTAAATGCTTGCAAATTCCTCATAATTTAGTGATGATTCCTATAAATGTTGATATTCTGAAGGCAGAAAATGAAATTGAAATTCCTAAATTGAAACAGAGTCCTTATTTCAAATTAGCATGAATTTGTACAAAAAACTTCATGAAAAATTCAGCATTTAGCACACAAAACCTTAAAATCGTACTGGAATCAGGTCTTATTCTCAATTATAGCTTCCCAAGAAAGGAAAGTGGAGAAGGAGGTGCTGAGCCCTTCTCCCTGGTAGCCAGTGACAGGGTGTGTGGGAATGGTACAGAGTTGTGCCACTAAGGAAGGTTCAGACAGGACATTAGGAAGCATTTCTTTACTAACAGGGTGGTCAAACACTGGAACACATGTTCCAGTGATGCGATGGATACCCCAAGCCTGTCAATATTTAAGGCATCTGGATGATGCACATAACAAGATGCTTAACTTTTTGTCGGACCTGGAGTGGCCAGGAAGTTGGACCAGATGATCCCTACAGGTCTCTCCTCTCCTCTCCCTCTCCCCTCCCTCTCCCCTCCCCTCCCCTAGAAACTTAGGGAAATTGTCAGCCATTCCTAACGCTCAGTAGTTTTAAGTCCCATGGAATGGAAAGTAATAACACTTACTCTTTCTATGGTAAAATGAGTTTTTCCACTTCATTTCTCCACTGAAACTATTTATATAAAGTCTGTATTCTTTTATACTTTGTACAAAAAACACCAGTGCCATACTAAATTTGTATGGGCTTCGGAAGAAACCTGAAATAGGAAAAAGTAATAAATTCATATGCCAACAATTTATCTTTTTTTTAACCATCTCATACATTATAAACTTCAGAGACGTTTCAATTTAATAATTTCTAACTGCTGAAGAATGCCTATTTCCTCCTGAAATTTCAATATACGTACTTCCATTTAACATTTAGTGGACCAATTTTCTTTGCATAGGTCAAGAGGATTTTTTCACATTTTGTTAAAGAGAAAAGGGTACTTGAGTCAAAAAGGTGCACTCTCTATTATCACTACGGAATTTCAAGTATCTGAGCATATTCATTAGAGCTGGAGGGCTTTCGCACAGTTATGAGATATTAGAATGAAACTTACACACTCTTATTGTAATAAGAATTGACTAGAGTTTAACTAATATAAAGGGCAAAACTCACATGCCAAGTATGTCTGAGTTTTATTGGAGCTTTACATATCCCTCTTTAGAGTATTTGTTGGTCTTTTAGGCAATTAACTGACTTGCCTTTAATAAAAATTGTATCACTGAAGTCCCAGGGACACTAATGTATTCAGGCTCCAGGCATATATTACCGTGTGATGTAATGAGTTATCTCATTCAGGCTGGCATTGTAAGACCATGGAGGCCTCTGTTCTGGAGTATCAGTGCTGGGGAGAAAACTAGGGGTGGAAGAAAGACAGAAACGGCAAATGAGCAAGATATTTGAAACAAATGTCGTAAAAGGTTGAATTATTTTATTGAATTTTGGATGCTCTGAGTAGTTCCAGACGTAGGCAAAATAGTTTCTTTCAAAACTCTGAGTAAAACTCAGATGTTTTGCCATCTTCCTAATAATTTTAATGCATTTTAGTATATTAAATAATTGATTTTTAATGAAATTCAGATCCTACAGTCCACAGAGACTTTTTCGTTAAGTTTTGTCTAAACTGGCCTTGGACAATTGAATTTATCATTAGTTTTCCAAAGGATAGTTGACATTTAGGAATTAATTATAAATTACAGTTTTACTGCTCATGTTATTGCAATGTAATGTTCATTTGGAGAGAAACACAATGTCCTATTTAAGCAGACTGCATTTAAATTATCCATTTTGTTTTAATCTGAAAAATACTTGCATGATGATAAATGAATTGAGAATAACAATTTCCAAAGAAAGATTCTCTGTATCCTTGAATTGGAGAATTGAAGGCCAAAGCTGGAACAAATGATCTGGGAAGATGCCATTGCTACAGTAAGAGAAAACACAGTTATCTGAAGGATGTCTCCTTAGATAACAAATAGCTGTCTGAGAAGGTATGAAGAACCACATGACTTAAAAAGGCTAAAATTCTAACACAAATGCATTTTTTTCTGCAGCAGAGTTATTACAGATGCCACAGCTTTCCAGTTTGATTACTTCATTCATACTGGACATTTTAATTTTCCATAATTTACCTTGATTTTCTTGTGCCAGTTGAAGTAAGAAAAAAAATCCTTTAAAATTTCAGACACCAAACCACTCAATGGACAGTGTAGCTAAATAGAGACAACACCAAATATATCCAGCTGGAATTCAGCAAGAAAAATTCCTACAGAAAAACCATTCCCTTCATCATTTTTCTATATGCCTATCTATCCACACGCATAGGTTTTTCCAACAATCCTAAAAGACAATTCTTCCACTATAATCACATGACTGATTTGAGCTCTCTAGGAGAGAGTATTGCTCACCAAATAGAGATGAGGTCAGAATGAAAAACTCTCTTTGAAAGGAAAACTACTTTTCTTAAGAAGAAACATTGGGAAATTTAATATTTTTCATATTTTAATATCTGCATTAGAGTAAAATATCCAGTACACTGCTACCTGGGAAAATATAAATTTCGAGAAGGAAGGAATTAAAACAGCAAATGTCGCCTAACTAAAGGGAAATAACAGATGGCATAAGAAAGCTAGATTCCAAATTGAAGTTACTATTGGACATTCTAAAGGATTAATCTTTGGAGAAATCTTTTTAATATTTTCATTAATGATCTTGACTTAAAACCAAGAAATACACCCATAAAATTTGCAGTATCATAAACAAAAAAGAAAGACTGAGACATCATTGAAAATCCACTTTAGTACAGTGGTAAGTGTCCCCACCTGGCGTGTGGGAGACCCGGGTTCGATTCCCAACAGGGAGACAGTGTTAAGAGTTGGACTCGATGATCCTTGTGGGTCCCTTCCAACTCAGAATATTCTGTGATTCTGTGATCCTGTGATCAAATTACTGAAGTTGTAGAGAGAATGCCAGAAGGTGGATCCAAGAAAAATGAACCTCAAGAACATATATGTGGGGATTAGTGACAAGAAGATTAAGAATTAGGTAATTGTTTGGAAGTGACTGAGGAGGATAAAAACCTGGTATACTGTTTGCAAACAATCATATGGAGAGGAAAATTAATCTGTGGAAGACTCAAAGCTGTTGGTGAGACTCCTAGGTAAATTCTTCTCAGCTCCCTTACTGAAAGCTGATTTCACATTTTAACTGGTGCCTTAAGGTTTTTCCTTGTATTTCTGGGATTTTAGTTTGGGTATATAGTTTCACTTAGAAGAAGTTCCTATTAGGCCTATCTCATGAATTGGGAAGATACGTTTGCAATCCTTCTGAAGATAACAAGGGTAGCAA
>WEKX01015765.1:407788-420896 GCA_013390025.1 Pitta sordida | reverse complement strand
TCTCTAAAATGCTTAATATTATTTCTTTATGTAAAACACTTATACAGTAAGAGTTTGGAAGAAGGAATGATTTGGTAGTTTGTGTGCCTGGTTTTGTTTTGGTTTTGCTTTTTTTTTTTACATGGCGGCGGGGGGGGCAGAAAAACAGTATCCTTTGAAATTCAGATAAGGCAAAGCTCCAATGGATTTTTCCTTTTTCCATATAACAGTTTTGCAAAACAAATCAAGTCTTAAAAATATTTCCATAATCTTTTTTAAATGACACTCCAAAAATCCCTTGTGTGAATTCAGATAAATAGAAAAACCAGCTATTTAAAAACTGAGTGGAAACTGTGTAGCAATCCAAGTGTTTTAATGTGAGAAAGAAAAGAGTCCAATTCTTACCTCAGATGTCAGTTAAGACCATGACTTTTTTTTCAGAGCAGGAGCACAACACAAATCTATTCACGATTTCATTTCCATGTTTGCTTTTCTTCCTCCAAACTCTGTCTAGATTTGGGATTACTCTTTCCTCTTCTTCCTCCAACTTCATCTAGATTTTGTAAATTATTTTTCTTATTCCATTCCTTCTTCCAACAACTTAGAGGAACATGGTTAGCTTGTTTTTCCTAGTTAGTAGGTTTCATTCATCAAAGGAACAACCTTGTATTAGTGATACCTCAAGAGAGGGCTTTTTTCGTTTGGATGTTGCCTTAAAGTGAATCTTATATTTTCTCCATGGCAATAAATTGTGGATGATCTTAAGAGAGTGGGATTGAATTTATTTCTTTAAGAGAGAAGGACTAGTTTTATTTATAGTGATGTGTATATGCCCTGGGCTAATTTGACACAGACACATATTAGCTTATTTTGTCACATCTCTGATAATATCAGTATAACCGCTATCAGAAAAAACACCCTTCTACCTGTTTGGCCGAATTGTACACTAAGGTACACTGTACTGAGATCAAACTGGGATTTTTGTCTGCCTTGCAAAACGTAACAAATGAAGAATGATACCTAAATTATTTTCCTTCATCTGCAGAGAAAAACTTAACACACTGACCCTCTTATCAGTCTTAAACATGCACATGATAACTAAATAGAACACTTTGCAAAATGTGAGCTTTAATAAATTGGTCAATTAATGTAATTCAAGTATTAACTGAACATGTGAGCTGCACTGATAATGAAAAAATACCATGTAAATATTTTCCTGAAATTATCCACAAACAACAACTCAAAGCTATGAACTCTTTCAAAACATACCATGAAGTACACCACTAAATATATATATATATATATGAAGAGTAGAATGATAATATTTGTAATACATAAAGTCCAAATTATAAGAATTCATAAAAGCATGTGAGACTGTACAGTCTGCCATTATACCTACTGACCTATATATTCCTTCTTTTTTCAGGTCTTCACATCTAAATGCTATCAGTGGTGTTGCCTCAAATCCTCAGGTAGTGAAAAAGTTTAAAGGAGCAGAGACAACACAAAAGCAATATACTTGCATTTATACTTGCAAATACACTTCTTCCTAAATTGTCTTCATTGAAGAAGTTTCACCTCAAGTGGGCAAAATTTACAGCTCAGCAGTGTAACAGAAATAAGAATTGGTAATACATGCACACTAATAACACATACTAAAAAAAGAAAGCCACCTGTATTATACCTGTTGTCATGATATCTGTGAGGATGGTGCTGTAGAACATCTTGCAGGAAACGCTCCATCAAGCTACTGGTGCCCATCCGATTCCTGCAGTATGTGGTAAAATGTCTGTGCTGGGAGCTGAAAACATGCTGGTGAAAGATAAAATAGATTATTAGTCTAATACTACTGTAAACACACTGGTCTGCTCCTAAAAATTACACCATTGCTATGAAAATATTTAAATAAAAAGAAGTCTTTTTAAGCATGCTTAGGGACTCTCAAATAATACTAAAATGTATTGTGATATCTTTCTGAGTCAAAACTTAAATCAGTGGTTCTAATAACTGCTGACAAATCTCTTGTAACAAGTATAAATGCTGTAACAAGTATAAATCTCACAGCTGGTCATAGGTCTCTTAACTAGAACAAATACATTAAAGATATATATAAATGACTGTTAAAATAAACTTCATATGAGTAAACATCTTTCACTCTAATTAATCAGACGTTTCATAAGCACAGAAGATAAAATAGGCTTCTACTTTCTAAGTATAAAAGCCTAAAAGACTGGCAGAGCTAAAGAACAGAAAACAGCTGATCAAATGTCTTCAACCTTGATATCTAATGTATTACTAGAACCATAATACTTTACAATACATACAGACCTCAAGATTAAAGACACAAAACTAAACATAATGGATGCAATACAGAGCAGAGTGCCACTTAAGACAAGCAGACTGCAGCAGCCATGCCAGTCCACCAGCATCTTTTTAACAGGTAACAAATTAGAAGGGTGTATTTTTTTCAGTGCACACATTTTGCAACTCAAGCTGCTTATTTTTCACTCAGTATCAGTTGTTCAGTGTAGAGAATAATATTTTAACAGCTAATAGAGCCTTTTGGTACTCCTTGCTATTCTTTGCTGAATTATACAGAAGCCATCTCACCTGCTCCAGATTACTGTAGTGTACATGGCAACAGTTGCAGTATCCTTGTCTATTTTGCACAGTTGATACTCCAGGCCAAGCATGCTCTTGCCCTCTTGTGTGTAAACTGAAAGAAGTAGATAATACTACTATGATATGTTGGGTTTTAATGCATGTCCTTAATATGGAAATTCTAAATATCTATCTTACTACAGAGCGGGAACAAACTTGCAAGATAAATGTTTCTACTTCATGATTGTAATGGCAAGTAGGACTATGTATTTCAATGTATTCCCAAACAAATTTCACTAGAGAAAATTTTTCTTGAATGCAGGACAAAGGATAACAGCTTGAATGACTGGTTTCTGAGATGAAGGAAAAGGCAGAGTCATCTTCTCATTCATGCTTCAGTATTTTGGAAAAAAAAAAAGAGTAAAGAGACTGAAGACACCCAATGCCCACACATTAGTTTTGGGCCCTACAATGTGCCCTCCTCACAACTGTTAATAGTGTTTGCTATAAGATACAGAGGAACTCCATCACAATCCATATTACGTCTCACTGTTGTCTATAATAAAAGGTAACAGATAAGGGTTAAAAGCAGATTCTTCCCATTTCACTTTGGTAATCAGCAAACTGCACGCTGGAGAGATCATCACCTAACCCACCTGCTACTGCTGTCCTGTCGTAGAGAGCCTTCAACACTTCGTCTTTGGATTCCTGTGGAATAAGCAAAACCAAAACAATAACCAAAAAATAAACCAACCAACCAAAGGCAACAGACTATCAAAAAGATTGTGAGAGCTAAATTCCGCAGTGGAATTTAGGAAAGCCAACTATGTAATTGAGACTACAAGGTGAACTAATGCTTCTATTGGTAATTATTACATCTTTAAAAAGAG
This sequence comes from Pitta sordida, assembly GCA_013390025.1. NCBI lineage: Eukaryota > Metazoa > Chordata > Aves > Passeriformes > Pittidae > Pitta > Pitta sordida. Next base: position 417,426 of record WEKX01015765.1, on the reverse strand, counting down.
TAACTGTGACATAAACATCTGCATTGAATTTCTTACCTTGTGCTGAAGAAGCAGAAGCTTCATCAGATCGTTTGATTCTGTCAAACATCTGTAAGTTAAAAAAACCCAAACCCTAAGTTATATTAATAATAATTAATATTCTATTTAACAATGCACATTAGCTTTGTTAGAAGGGACTAATTTCTGAGCTAATTAATGAAGTCAAATACAATACTAATGAACAATCTAGACACTGTTATTAAGCAATAACCTTGTCAATTGCACTTAATTACTTCATTTCCTAAGTTGCCTTTACAATTAAGACACGAGATATGTGCTAATAAAACCCATACAAAACCTACACCACACAAAATAATTATCCAGGCTGGAAAAGCAACCCTGATTGCTCAAAAGACCTGCAAATCAACTTTGATTCTCACAGTTTTTAATTAAAACATGACTGCAGCTATATGTGGTTACAGGCTTTAGGGAGCCCAAACCCAAAGCACTTCCAAGTGACACACAGACTTTTTACATTATGGAATGTAAGTATAAAATCTACACACCTTAGTGTTTCCAACCTTCTTCATCCACCCAAGTTGATTCCAGGCTAACAAACAAGGAATGTCGAACAGGAGGCCATTTCCAGGCAGGACACTTTTCTTTTCTCATCCCATCTGGCAACAAGGAAGTTACAAAGGCCTTTTAAAACAGAGTTAATAATGCATGTTTTCTATGCCCTAAGGCACATAAATTTTTCTGTACCACTTTGCAAAGATGTCAGTCAATAGAACAGATAAATCTTTTTGAAGTCTGCAGTACGTCCTTCTTTTTTAATTTGGAAGTTCTTTTGACAGTCTTTCCTACATAAATGTTAACTGTTCCTTCTGGAATAACTTTGTCCCTTCTTTCTTGCTCATAGTCCCTACGTATTACACATTATTGTCAATTTGGACGCTAGCATTCATGAAATAAAGTATACTGCTACAGTAACAGAAAACAAATTCCTCAATATTAACCAAACTGAAATGAATCTATTTTGAACATCACTTATGAACCTGCTCAGAAAAACAACGTCTTATTTTGCTGATGTTACGTGAACTAATTTGATAATGCATAATATCACAGTAGAAGGCATGTTCAAAGCATATATTAATTTAATCATTATACACTCATTGAAGTACGCAGTAGCATTGGCACTACAGACAGGAAAACAGAGGCTACAAGAATTTGCACACTCACTGTCACCAGCATCCTTATCCCACTTTAAAACTCAGGACTTAGCAACTCTAAGATCTGCTCTTCACTTACCAGTATGTAATTATGGGATAACAAAGTTTCAAATCAACCACTTTTATTTTTTATCTTTTATAAACTGTTTGTACAAGAATCATTCCTTTCCTTCTCCTTTCTCACTCTCATACACGTAGAAAAGTCGCTCCTGTATGAGGTTAAATACCATCAGGCTTGGGAGATGTGTGGTTTGTTATTTGATTTCTTTAAACTTGTTTTGTTCTTTCCCAGACTATGCACTGCTCTTTATAAAATACCTGGGCAGTTACAGGAACTACGGTCAGAAGGCATATCATAATAGATCTACTTTAAACACACCTCCCCCCAAAACCACAGCAAAACAATCCACCCAAGCAAAATATCAGACTCATTCTCCTCCCTGTAGTGTATCAATTTATGTAATATTAAAAAACAAATAAAGAAGGAACCCCAGCTGTTCTTATAAACCTTCTCATCAGGCAATGGACAAAAGCTTTCACCTAAGTCATCCACACGAAGGACTCAAACAAAAAGCTGAAGTAAAAACACAGAAGACTACCTTTCATGAATGATGCTTTATGTAAATAACTTCTTCTACGTATTTGAAATCAACTCATCAATTTTTTAAGTCCTACTGTATACGTATAATCTTAAAATAAAGCTAAAACTGGCAGGAGTGTAACAACCACAGAGGAGGCTATGGCATAGACAGGGCAGTCAGCAGGGGACAGCACAACCCCACCCACTGCCCCAAAAGGGGATTAAAGCACCTTGATACACAAATGACTAGTTTTATCTCAGAGATGCCAGGTCCGTGAACGACAACACGTGGGAAGACAACTACAACCGTTATTTCAAAGGCTAATTTCAGTGGCGGTATGCTACTGAGAGTTCACTCAGCTGCAAGTACAACGCACATTTAAACTGAGTTAGGAACAAAGTAACTTTAAACGCCAGGACTACGAAAAAAACTCTACTGAATTACTCCAGTCTGGATATTCTTGTCACTTCTTTACAGTTCAAGGAGATTCAGTGTTCCAGATTTTCTCACTTGAGGAGGCTCGTGTCAGTGTTATGGTTTAGGGGGTTTTCTGCTGCTCTGGTAGCGAGGGGGTTAACAGCTCAGTTCTGGCCTGAGCTCTCCGTGCTGCCATGGCCTTCAAGGTTAGAGATAAAGGCAAGCGTCTCTGCAAATAACATACTTGGGNCCAACCTGCCTGGTTTACCCCTACCCTATGTTCCCCCTTTTTCTCCTGGTGGAAAAGGGAATATTACATCTATTGTAAGAGAAGGAGGGGTGGGGGGAGAAAGGTTGCCTTCTAAATGATGCTTCCCTTGCAGTTCTGAGCTTGTTAGTTAGAAAATAAACCCTTTATGTTCTTTATTTATAGTTTTGCCTTGCTTCTTTTGCCTGTGACCAGTTTTATTTTATTTTCCAGTTTTATTTTCCAGTTTGTTTTTTTTTTTAGTTTTCTCCTTCAGGAGAAGTTGGGGTGGGTCTCTGGCATCCAGCCAGGGTCAAACCACGACAGTCAGGTAAAAGTTGTAAATAATACCAAGCTATTGCTTAGTAACTGACAAAATAGCATGAGAGGAAGATCCTTCAGATATATCCCTCTCTTGTACAAAGCTGCCAATAGAGGAAAATGTATTCTCTTTATATAAATGTTTTATAAGAACACTTGTGTATAGGACAAATAAATAAATCTGAACTCAAAACTATACACAGCTTGCTTACCTTCTGAACCACACGATAGTAATGTTAAGGAAATCTGCTATGTAGATGTCTTATTTACTTTGCAAAAATCTGGACAGCCTAAGTACAACCCTCACTTTTTCAAAACAGAAACTGCAGCCATAAAACAACAAAGATTTTTCAGATGTCCAGGTGAAGACTGCAAAATTCCACATTGGTTAAGATACTTTCCACTATAAATATGTTAAACTCTTGGATTAAAAAAGTAAATTATATCTGTTCCAGATTTAGCTTAAACAATTCATCACTGAAAAGTCCTACAAACAGTAACAAATATACAAACAACTGGCTACATACAAAAATGTTTGATTTGGTAAATCTCTAACCGAGGTTACTTTAGCAGCTCTCTCAAACATCAATGATTCGTTCGGGTTTTATTGAATTATTCTGTGTACAGCAGTCAAAGAATTAAAAACCTCAATCATACTTAAGAAGAAAAACCTTTAAGAGGCAGCCAAAAGGCATGAAATGTACGCATTAAAAACAAGCGACGCATTTTCATAGTATCTGAGTGACAAAGGCATGAGGAAAAACTCTCCAGACAGTGCCACTATTGCACTGCAAAGGGTAAAATAAAAAGCGTAAAAAACCAATCGGAACTGCTCCTGGAAAAACGCCTCACAAAACCCTCCACCGGCCCTTCGCCGGAGAGCGTCCGTGCCGGGCTGGCACAGAGAGAACCGGGGGGAAGCTGTCCTCAACAAAGTGACCTGCCTTCCCCAGCACTACCACAGACGGAGCGGCGGTAACTCATCTCAGGAACGGCCTTTTCCCCGTGGCCTCACCGCACCGACCAGCGCCATGCCCGCCCCGTGCCGTGCCCTCCCCTCCCGTGCCGTGCCGTGCCGTGCCCGGGGCGGGGCCNCTTCCTGCTCCGGGTCGGCGGGCCGCGCCCCGCCGAGGGAATGGCGGGAGCTGCGGTTTCCCTGCCTGGCGCGGGCACCGCCTGCCCTGCGCGCCCGCTCCGCCTCCTGCACCTCGTGTCCCTGGCCCGCCGAGCCGTGCCGAGCCGTGCCGAGCCGAGCCATCTGTCAGCACAGCTCACACGGGGCCGGCAAAGCGTCAGTTCCTCCAGCCCAGCTGGAAAACCGCTCCACAACGCTGCGGGGCGGTGTCTTCTTGTCAGCCCCAGCCGCGATTTTTCTGGTTGGGAGATAACCTCTCAGCCAAATTTCATTTCAACAACTGTAATAGTTATTTTCTCCTTCAAAGCGTATTATTTAACGTGGCTGAGAGCAAACGATAGAGTTCACCCTTTTTTAAGTTTACGGCCATTAAAAGTAGCTTGTTTTTCATGGTGTGCCGTTTTTAGATAGATCTTACCAGAAAGTTGCAGTCTGACTATTGGAGTTAATGCTAGATCAGCTTTTCTTGTAAGCGGGCTTAAGAATGTGACCTTACCTCAGGTTCTGTTATTTTCTGCTGTAGGTTTTTGAACGTTTATCTAATCTCCTGTGGGAAACCAGCTATTGCATATTTCCCTCGTTATGCTGAAGCGGCAGGATTTTTGAAGCAATCTGGGCAGACACGAAGTCAACACCCTTATGTGCGAAGACAGGTGCAGATGGTGGCTCAGATTGTGCAATGGGGAGAAAACAATCTTGAATCCACCATAATGTGGAAAATTTAAAGAGGCTGCTGTGTGATTATGAAAGCATAACTTAGAAATGTCCACCCATGCTGAACAAGTAATTGAACACAAATCTCAAATGACAGGAGAGCAGAAGAAGATTTCTCTTTAGGAGGAATGAATTTAGTAGTTGTTGAATTCTTTCGATATGTGCAGAGCTATGAAGATATCTTTATTGCTGGGAAGTGCTTATTACAGAACTGAACTTGCCTGGCGGTATTTTGTTGCCTAGTAAAATGCACAACTTCGAAATACTGGAGCTTTCTGTGAAGAACATTACATGCATGAAGGCTCAGGCACGTGCCCAAATTATTGTGTGTCAGCACAGCTGCATTGTTTAAACATGTGGCAAATACATATATAGACATGTTCTTAGGCTAAAATAGTTTAATTTTATGGTGGTTTACAGTAGGCTTAGTAGTTACTGTGGCTTGGCTAACCCTTCATAACTTGTTGAAACAAAGTAAACTTGGTTACATAGCTGAGGCACTGACGTTTCTTTTCCAGAGTGGCTCATGTGAAACAGAAGTCCCTCTTAGCAAAGAGAAACCTATACAGCCTGTCTTATAATGCCATATAACTTGCTCTTGGAATGTTCCTGAATATTTTTGCAAGGATAAAGTGTAATATACTATCTCTTTGAATGTCACTCAAAGATAGCAGAACTTAGGCTTGTGTCACTAATTATTTCTTGGCTTTCAGCTAAAGTAATGTCTCAAATATCATGGAGCAGATCTGGGAACATACCGTGATAAATGAGACCCGCGAAGTACGTAGCAGTCACTAGGGTTTGATTCAATTTTTCAATAACCACCATGCCTGTTCTCAAACTCTGAGGAAGGGAGATGTTAAACCATCTAAAAAAAGGCAGAATTCCTCAACAAGGGCTGTTGGGTGGAGGTAGAGGACTCCTTTTGTCTTTTGGCTGGAGAGCTAATGACTCTTGATGGGCCATTTGCCCCATGATGGCTGTGCAGAGACGTGGGTGGAGTGTTCTTTGTGGCTTTGTTTTCCATTTCTGTTTGTTACCGTTATGTTACTGTTTGCTCTTATTTTTTTCTTTATACAGGTCGGCCCTCCTATACCACGGTACCGCGGGTCTTGCCCCTCCCCTGCAAAGCCCTCCAGCAGCATAGACTGGCAGCCACTGGAAACTACTCCTCACATACGTGCATGAACACTGAGTAGTGCTGACGAACTTCCTTTCCCCTTTAAAAATTATTCTCTCTCCTGGTCTAAGCCTATAAACTGCCCCATACACTTGTCACTGCTGTGTTTTCTACTTTGATTTGTTGTGTTTCGCACTTCCAGTAGCCAAATAGACATAAGTCGAAATTATACCTATTAAAACAAATTGACAAATGCAGACAACAGCTGGTTTCTTCCAAGAGTCTCAAATTTCTTCCAACAGCTGGGGTCAGATTGAAAGGGGGAAATGTGATGAAAGAAAATGAAGGTTGGTAAAACTAACTGGCAGGAGACTCTTTGCTAGATTTTGAGTTTGTTGCATATGGACTTTTAACATTCTGATGTTATAAGCCTAATTTATCAATGGTTGCTGTTTTGGTAAAGTTCTTTGGTGGATTTGAACTAAGTGTGGACTGACAGCAGTTGAGGTCTGGGCTTGGAGCCATCTGGAGATTACTTTTGCCAAATGTTCACAAAGATGGTTTGCTAGACCCAGCCTGGATTCTAACAACCACTGCAACTTTCAAGGCAGTCCGAGTACATGTGTAGATTTTAGATAAAATAATCAATAGTTTACTGTTACATTCACAGTAATTTCTGTTTTCAGTTAACGATTGTCTAAACAGTCTATCCAAATCTATCCATGTCTGTTTTTTCAGGGAAGTAACACAAAGAAAGGTCAGAAAGTAGGTTGGCCGTAGCCTGGAAGTTACTGCTCATGAAATGCAGGATATGCATGTTGTGCATGGAACTTTTTATAGCATCAGTTCCTTGGGATTTCTCTATTCTATTTTGCTGTTGTTTCATACTTATTTTCAAAAACAACACCAATTTTAAAATTGTTTGATTGATATAGTGAGATTGGCCTTTGAGGTTTGCAAAGTTTTCAAGTAGAATGTTCATTATCAAGTTACTTGGAAATATACAGTAATTTCTGACATGTGCATGTACAATATACAGTCGAAAGCCATAAAATTACTCCGTTTTCCCATGCTGGAGGGAACTCTGCAACCTGAGAGCCTTCAACTATGAATGGAACGGAAAGACCAATGAGTCTTAACCACAGTCAGGTAACATGACTGAAATACACTTAGAACAGAATTTGTCTTATCTCCGTGGCACAGTTAGCATTTTCATTGCTTGTTTTAAACCATCCTTTTAATTATTATAGATAAGGTACAAAATTAATATGGATTTTTAAATCAGATGCTAATGTGAGAGTATTGAAATATTTTAAATAGGTATAGCAGATGATTAATACCCCCTTCTAGCCTACTTCACATTTCATCGTAGTAGGAACTCCAAGGCATTTTTCCACAAGTAAGTCTTAAAGTCTCGTTACTCAGGCAGGGAATAATGCCTTTCTGATACAAAGAGAGAATTTTCACAAAGATTCTTGGAGCATTATTAATTCAGTTTTTAAAGAATTTTCAAGCTCTCGGAGGTTGTGAACCTGCTTTGACCCCTCAGAATATTTTGAATTACTTGTTTGTATCCATCCATTTCAGTGGAACTTTTCTGATTTTAAATAGATGCAGATGAATTTAATATGATCCTGGATGTAAAATACTTCTGCAGCTTCTTGGTCTGTAGTGTAATTTACAGGACTTGGAGACTTCCAAATATATATAATTATGTTGAGTCACTGGATGTTCTGCAGTCAATTTAAGGTGGGGTCAAAATGTATTCCCAGAGTAGTTAAGTAAGTGTTATTTTCCTCTGCACTCTCTGTTCTAAATCATGTTAAATTTTTTTAATGTTCCTACAATAAACCACGTAAGATATTTTCTTACATCTTAGAGCAAGTAGACTCTCTGCTTTGCTTTACTCTGGAAATAATTTAAAGAAAGATTTGTTTATCCTATTCAGGAAAAAAAGCAGAAAGTTAAACAAGGTAAGTTCGATGGGGTTTTGTTCCCAAGAACAAAATGTAAATTTTCAGCTAGGAAAGCTGATAAGCAGAAACATCAGCCATTGAAAGAAGCCTCTTTCTCTCATAGTTTGAAAACATAGCGTTTTTCTTAGAAATTTTTTAAAAGAGAGAAAAAGAACTTTTTAAAAAAAAGTTTTTAATTTGATTTGTGTTTCTCCGGCCTTTCACATACAATTACTTTGTATCGGAGTTTAGCCTCTTTTCTTGTTTTCTGGTCCATCAGGAAACCAGAATTCTATTCTATGTTGTTAGATTATCTGTGTTACGAATACTGAAGTAATCTGAGTTCAATTTCTTATTTGCACCCAAGGTACATACAATTAGTGTAATTCCTCTTTGCCTAGTTTTTCATCCTGATATGGAGAAATTGCTGTTCCTTTCTGCACAAGCTCCCCTCTCTTCTCTTGAAAGAAGGGACCCTTAAATATTCTTTACATAAAATGCTAGTTCCAGTCTCTACGTTCATGTAAATTCCCTATTGAAGTTCATACTAAGTGCTGAATTTGTGTTACATATTCTTCTTAAAAAATAAGCAAGAGTGATTTAAAATTAACCTTTATGTGTTTTCTTGATAGAGCTTAAGGAACTGAGTTAACATTGACTTATACTCTGAGCCCTTAACTAGTGAAGTGTTCTTCAGAGCTTCTAATAAATTGCTGTGTCTGTATCACAAGGAGCAGGTTTAGTGGGATTTATCAGCTCCCATCTCACTAGAGCGGGTGGGTTGGGTAGGATTTGGAAACAGGACTGTGTTCTCTCCCCTCAGAGTGATCACAGGAGAGGGCAAGTGCAGAGCAGTAGACAGAACCTTGTAATGGCTCTCCCTGTCTCACATCCATTTCTATGGATAAATAACCTAAATCCCCATAGGGTCAAGGTCACTTAGCACCTTTCACAAGACATGCTTTCATCCACTAAGCAGAAAAATAATTGGGCAAATGTAGCTGACTATAAAGAGCAACTTAAAAAATACAAGTGAACATGAGGTGAAAACCATCAAACCCAGAGCATATCCCAGACCATGCTCAGAACATCCGTAAGTGATTGATTTTGGTTTATATTTGATTTGAATGGGCTTTGCACTGGTGTTCAGAAGCCATTCTTCATTGCAAAGAATTACTGTCCAATTAAAAACCTTTCCATATCCATAAATCCTAAGGAATATCAATGGCTGGACAGTATTATAAAGAGTAATCAGCAGGCCCCAGGATTCCACATGTGAACAGGTGTTTCTCCTAGTTAAGATTTTGAGTAGCAACGCTGCAAAACAACAACCTTGCTTGATCACATGCGAGTCCTAAATAGGGGGGGTTTTGTGGGGAATTGGAACTCCTCTTCAGTTTCCCTCTTGGCATTTTGTTAGTGTTTAAGACTAGCTGTGTCTCAGTGAGCACAGTAGCCAAGAGCAATGAGCTGCAGAATAGTGAGGGACTGGACCATGTGATTATCTCCTTCACACAGATCTGCTTGTTTTATGCATTGTTATTTGTCACAACAGTCTTCAACAACTTGGCTGTGAATTGTTCATAGATGAATGCAGAACCTGGAACTTAAACACTTGAATCACAGAGCGATGTCCACCATGTGTAACACCATAATGTAACCCTATTTGAACTGTGGGTTTGAGGGTTTAATCCAAAGATCTATTACATAAAATATGGATAACTGACTCAAAACTTTACACTTTAATTGGAAAGTAAGATCTCTGTTGGTTGCAAGATTAGTTGTAGGCAATTGTGCTGGTGATTTGAGATCTCGATTGGGTGGAGGCAGCTAAAATCCTGACGAGGTGTGGCTCAGATTCATCTCTGTGCTTGGGGTTTCTTTGAACCTAGGCTAGTTAGACTTTGGACAGATTTTGAGACATCTGGCTCAAACCA
>WEKX01015765.1:360285-401005 GCA_013390025.1 Pitta sordida | reverse complement strand
CGTGTAGCAAACATATGAGTGCTAGTCAAAATCATCTTTCATCACAAATATGAGACAGTTGCAAAATAAAATTTTCAAGTAATTTTTGCATGAAAGCATTTAAGGGCCTTAATTAATTTGAAATTATCTCATCAATCTAGTCAGTGTGTTGCTGAGGCACTTTTTTTTATTGTATATCTCTATTACTTTAGGTATGTAGTTATTATAGTGGCTTATAGCCAAAGAAAATACTGCTGGAGGAATAGAAAACACATGAAGCTTCCCTGGAACAATATTCCATTAGTGTGCATATCTTACATGTTGAGGACGCAATCAGCATGATATATGGTGTCCTTGATGGGCTCTGAGAGGTGTGTTTAATGACTCTGAGGCACATCCTGGGACTGCAGAGACAGAGTAGTGTATTTGACAAGCAAATGGTGGAAATCCAGGTTCATTTTCTCTCCAGTGCAGAGGAAGCAGATCAGAATCTGTAAGGACTGCTGAGGTAAGTGCTCTCTCCTTCCAAAACAATGGACATGATGGCACAGGGGAGAGTCTCCCTTCAGGAAGGGGAAAGTCTCCCAGAGGAGAAGCTGTGGTTTCTTCACCTTACCATGAGTGAAAGGACAGTGTTAAGTTTAAGAAAGCAGGATAGGACTGTGGTTAAACCACTGGGCAGGGACTCTAGGTTTAGCACTTGATTTGATCAAAGACTTCCTGTAGGTCATTCTCAGTATTCCCTTCTGTAAACCAGACTCGATACTTCTCCCTGGAACGTAGTTTCAGTAAGGGTTATGGATCCTGAGGGGTACTGGTTATGTAAATACTTTGGCATTGCTGACATATACAATAGAAGATGATATTTTAAATCTCAAGTGGCACTGTTTACCTAAACATCTATTTTTACCTAGTTGTGAGAATGTTAGATTCCCTTTTTTCCCCCAGAAATGGGACTACATACTTTAAATGTTTCACAGATATCACCAGTCATTTTCTTGACTGTGATGTACTATGTTTGTAGTCACATGATGGACTTGTAGTGGCTACAGCAACTCCTTACATCCAAAACGAATATTAAAAAAGATATTTTTACTTTTAGTTTTATTAACAGAAGGGAGTAAGAGCAGAAACAAGTGCTAACTACACAGTTACCAGGTGCCCTCCCCTTCCCCAGTGCATATCCTGAGGATATCTGTGTTCCTCTGTCATCTTTGGGAATGGAAGACTTGATGCCTAGCATCAGCATGAAAATAAACCAGTTTGGATGTTATGCAGTTGCTGGTTGCAGGCATTTACCAGTTACCTAATTGTGGAAATGTACTTGTTCTCCAACATTTGGCACTTGCAAATGACAGAAGATGAAGCAACTCAATCAAATAAGCTTTCCTTTAGCCATACATAATACACGTGGAATGTGAAGTGCTCGTTATTATTCATAAAGACATTGAAAGGAGAGTTTGTATAATATGTTCCCTCTGTGAACTGAACTGTTGAGACAGCCAACTCTGCACACCATGATTTTCCTAATAAGTCAGGATCCACTACTGTGACCTCTGAAACCAATTGAGATGGCCAGAGGCTCTGAACACTGTTTTATCACGTTAAACATATAGATTTGGGGACTACCACTCAAATATTTGTGTTAACTTTTAACTAACATCGACAATGAGTAAACTCTTCCTCGGACCTTTCTGTAAATTCAAAAGCAGTGAGGACCAAATGTGGGAGGAGAGGGTGTGTGGGCTGGGCCCAATATGTGCTATTAACTGCCAGTGTAATTCAGCTGGGTCCTAACTTGTGTGGTGCTCTGAGAACTTTGAACCCCCAGGAAAACTTTGCATCAAGTGAGTGGCAATTGTAACTTTTTTGTTTGTTCTCTTCTATTTTAGACTGAAAAACTGATATAATTTAATCCCAAAGCCATTCCGCTGACCTCAGGGCTAAGGTGTGGAGAGGTCAAACGACTTCCTCTGGTCAAACAGGATGCATGTGGCATAGCCATGAATAGATGCCAAAGTACTGGTCCCATGCCATAACTTTAAGGCCATTCTTTGTGTGACAAAAGCAGTTCTATTTTAGGCAGATCCTATGATTTGTCTAAGTTGTCATTATGTCTTAACTATATAGTGGCAGAGAAAACAAACTCTAGGTACTTTAAGTAAAAACTATGAATATGTCTGCTGAGATCCAAGTCTGTAATTCCCTGCTGAAATTCAAAGACAGTTCATGCAACACATTGTGAAATCTTCCCCTAGCAGTTCTGTGACTTTGTATTTTAGAAATTTTTCCTAATGATCTGTATTTAATTCTAATTCTTCTTTCTGTCCCAGGACCTAGAAGCACTAAGTGCTAGCCTGTGATATTCCTATGAAGTGGTTTAGCAATTAACTTCTGTTTTACAGAAGGCGACAGGAAATGAAAGCTCCTGCTCAACTATTTTCATAATTAAGCAACTGAATCAAGGAGGCTCAGTTTTTAAAGCTGCTTGTGACCTCAGCAAATGGGAACAGATTTGTCAAACAAGTGCTGAGCATACACTTTATTCAGGGTGTTTACTATTTAAAGTAATTTTTTTTAAGAAAGGACTGGAGGAAGTCTAAACTTGGTTATATTAATCCATAAGCAATAGAACACTGTTCTTAACCTGTGGATGCTCCCAAGTTTTATTGGCAGGCCTCTAACCACACTTTCCTGTTTATTGAAAAGTATTTTCCATGCACTGGCTCCCCAGACCAACAGGGACTGAGCCAGAGTACTACACCAAAAATCCCTTTCCCTTTCTAGCAGTTGCCTTAAAGCTAAGCAGAAACTGCTGTCTGAAAGTATTGCTTTCTCTACTGAGGAACCTCAGTTTGCAGACAAGTTCATGAGAATTTTTTCTGGCTTGGAAATTAGGCCATTTGTCAAAGATCATACAGGAAATTAGTGACAGAATGAGGAATAGATTAGATTTCTTCACTTTGAAGACCTAGACTGAACTGCAAGACAGTTTTGACTATGAAAATGTATTAATTTCAGTCATGTATTTGAGATTGTGTTTCAAGATCACAGAGGAACATCCCCACTGAATGATGGTTAATGGAAAAAATATAAGTCCTTACTGATGGAAACTAGTTATAGCTCCACTGAGAGTCACCTACTGCTTATCTTTTTCAGAACAGGGCTTAACACTGTGACCCCTGTTATAGAAGTGCTTCGTATGTGTCAATGTCAGAGAAAAAAGTTTCCAGACTTTGCAAATGTAATTGGCAGTTTTTGCTGAGCCCTAGCCATAGTGACTGGTTTCAGCATCTGTGCACAGGAAGCAGTGGTAAGCAATGTTCCTCCTGCTTTCTTACTCCCACTGCTAAAGAGTCACCGCACTGGAAGATTAGAGTTAGAGATAAGGAAAAATTCAAGCTTGGAAAAATAATTGCATTCTAGAGGTGTGCTTTCTCCGTGTAGTTTGAAACTACAGGAGGCTTGGTAAATATTTGGCATTTATTTATGTATGTTTTCTTTCTCCTGTAATACATTATTTTTCAAGTGCTAAATGTAAAATTAACATTGTTGGCCAATGGACAAATACCTGTTATTGTCATTATTGTTTTTCTAGCACCATTAGAAAAAAAAGGGTAGTGAGGAAATGTTTTAATCCAGGTATTGTTATGTTGTGCTAGGTCTAAAGCAACTTGGAAGCAAAATTGATTAGTGGTTGGAATAGAGAATGTTAATCAGCAAGAGTCTAAAGAAATTTTGGTAATTTTTTTGTTGTCGTTTAATTGTAGAAGTGCAATTTGCAGATTTGAAGGTATAGTTTTTTATATAGGCAAACCCACTTAAAAATCCACTTATTAACCTTACTGTCCTCTGAAACTGTCCAAGTGTAATGTTGTTCCAGATGTTAGTGGTACATAGTGTTCAATGTTTATACTATTCTCTCAACAGCTGTTAAGCTGTCTGAAAAAATTACTCATATGGGTGGTAGTGGTATTTGGTGCAGAATCCACTCCCAAGGGGCATGTAATTACACAACTGTAGCCCAAAAAGTTAGTTTTATCAGGACAGCACACCAAATAACATTCCTTCAGCCTGATGCAAGTTACGAAGGGCAAATGCTACCATAGCCTCTTGACAGAACAGGCTGTATTGACTCTTACTACATGTTTTTTTAATCAAGAGATATAAAATTATGCAACCTTTTTTTTCGTTCCTTGTCTATCTATCTACAAATGAGAAATATAATCCTGCTAATGCGTGTGCACATGCGTAGCTTCACTTGTGTGAGTAATCCTTGCAACCTGAGCGAGCTACTTTTTCGGAGGAAAGGTATGTACATGAATACGAGCTTGCAGACGTTGTTTTGTAGGCGTTGTGCTCAGGAGACCCCTCTTCTGTGGTCCTTGGCCTGCTATAATTAATGGAATTACAGGAATGCAGGGCTGAGTTCCAAAAGCACAGGCTGAATTTCAGTTTCAGAACGGGGGGAGCACTCAGAAGTGCAGCGGTAAGATCATTCATAGTACAGCTAATGGACTGGTTGTATCCTGCTCTCAGGAACAGGCTTTCAGTGCAGCTGAGTCCAGTCAGACAATATAGCTTTAAATGATAACAGAATTTGACAGAATAATTGTTTTGACCATTGCAGATACTTCTGCAGCTTTGTCACATAACTTCTGACCACTTTTTTTCCCCCCCAATCTCTGTTTGACGTGTGTTTTCTACTTTAATACCTTTCTTTCCCTTGGCTTTCTTTTGGTTTATATTCCACTTTTCCTTCCCTCCCAAAGAAGAAAATTCCAATGTGAAAATTCCTGTTGCACTTGTAAGCTTTTGCTAGAGAACTGAGAAAATTCTGAAATCAGTTTGAAAATTAAAAGGCAAAAAAGACACAAATTTGCATCTATAGTTTTTACAGCGTGTGTTGTATTCATGGGAAGCTTTATTTTCTTTTGTCTAATACCTTTTTCTCAGCTCACTGGTGGAAGAACACAACGGTTGTATGCATTATCCCTGAAATATGTTCTGTACGTTTCCTTCTCTGCATCTTTTTCTGTGCTAAGGAAATCTAATACATTGGGTGCGCCTTACAAATCAGCATACCTTCATACAAAGACAGATATGTGATAGGGATGAATAAACCGATGAACTTTTAGTTGCCTGAGAGATCACTGCCTGTCATTTTGTTAACTATAATTTGAGGCAGGGTAGGTGGGTGTAATTTTATAAAAAATGTCTTCCTGGCATTTTAAGGGAATTTTTTTCCTACATAGATATCTGATGCTTCTCTTATTTTAAACAGATATAATCCATAAAACTTGCTCCAGCTAGGAACAGAGCAGTGAAGTATGAAACCTGACCAGAAAAGGATTGTAAAATCATTCTTCTGCTATTTTTCACTTTGCATCCGGTCTCCTAGAAATTTATCAGTAATACTGTGCTCTTACTGTCTGTTAAGAAATTAATATAAGGAAAACCATTTCTGATGATTTCAAGAATTGTTTTGATTTGAACATTCTTTGAAATGCCTGTGACCAAAATTCTTCATGAGCTTTGTGCTAGCAACTGACAGATTAAAAGTTTCAGATATGTGACACTAAGTCAGTGTTTTGCAGTTTTTTATGAACAAGAACTTAAAAGAATTACAGTTTACTCTTCACAGCACAGTAAAACATTTCTCCTCTAACCATTTTATTCTTTTTCTTCCACAGAAAGCAACTCGGCAGCATGACATTTGAAGATTTTGAGAACTACTCCTATTTCTACGACCTATCTGAGGAAGATGAGTCACCACAGTCCTCCCTCAGTATTGCCCATATTATTTCCCTTTTCTTTTACAGTGTGGCATTTCTGCTGGGAGTTCCAGGTAATGCCACTGTCATCTGGTTTATGGGCTTCAAATGGGATAAATCTGTTTCTACACTCTGGTTCCTCAATCTGGCCGTTGCAGATTTCATTTTCGTTCTCTTCCTGCCCCTATATATTACATATGTGGCAATGGGCTTCCACTGGCCTTTTGGGAAGTGGCTCTGCAAAATGAATTCATTCATCGCACTCCTTAATATGTTTGCAAGTGTTTTCTTCCTGACTTTCATCAGCCTGGACCGCTACATCCGCCTGGTCCACCCAGTCTTTTCCTACAAGTATCGGACTGTGAAGAACACCCTCGTTCTCAGTGGGGTCATTTGGATGTCAGCTGCAATTATCGCTGGCCCTGCCTTATACTTTAGAGACACAGCTACAGTTCTCAACAACGTCACCATTTGCTACAAC
Source organism: Pitta sordida (assembly GCA_013390025.1). Classification (NCBI taxonomy): domain Eukaryota; kingdom Metazoa; phylum Chordata; class Aves; order Passeriformes; family Pittidae; genus Pitta; species Pitta sordida. The sequence goes on along the minus strand of WEKX01015765.1, from coordinate 394,771 downwards.
AACTTCCACGTGCATGACAGAGAGCTTATTTTGCTGACACATCACATTCTCATTTGGGTGAGGCTTGTGTTTGGTTACCTCTTTCCTCTAGTGACCATGGTCATTTGCTACTCACTGCTGATCATCAAAGTGAAGAAGAGAACTGTGTTGACTTCTAGCAGGCTTTTCTGGACCATCATTGCTGTAGTTGTAGCTTTCTTTGTTTGCTGGACACCGTACCACATATTCAGCATTGTGGAGCTGTCTGCTCATCATGATGAAAACTTGCATGACTTACTACAGGATGGCATCCCCCTCTCCACTGGCCTTGGTTTCATCAACAGTTGCCTCAATCCAATTCTCTATGTTCTGATTAGCAAGAAGTTCCAGGCCCAGGTCAAGATAACAGTCTCTGAGGTGCTAAAACTGGCCCTGTGGGAAATGAGCCGCTCGGGAACTGTCAGTGAGCAGCTGTGGAGCTCGGACAACAGCCATCCACCTGTGCACTGCTGTGAAACCCCCCAGTGACTGCTCTCCAAAAGAGCTGAAAGGAGATTTCAAGCTGTTCGTGACTTCACACCTGACACTTGGGTGTGCATCTTTGCATATACAGTTTTCTGTAAACAGCTGGCTTAATTGCACTTGCCGCTTTAATGGGAAGATTTTTAAGGGACAAGTCATTTGAGTGCTGTGTCCTTGCAATGCACATACAGCCTGAACTGAAAGTTGTCAGCATAAGTGGAATTACTCCAACTGTTTTTTTTATGAAAACTGTTTTTGTTATCCTGTTGTTTTGCTATGGTTCTGTACCTCATTGGTATCAAAAGAGCACATAAGAAGAGTATTCCTCCTTGCCATTGCTGACACCTTTCTTGTTTGAGGCATTCTCATCCAAGAGGTTGTGGCCATGAGTCTCCTGATTGCCTTGTGCTGCCTCAAGTAGGATCACCTGGCTACATCCCAGCTAAGTGAAGCTATCAGTGGCCCCACTCAGCAGCTGGAGAAGAATTCCAAGACAAAGAACACTGAATTGCTGCCTTCTCTTCTCAAAAATGAAAAATATGGAAATAAACTCTGTCTTCTCCCAATGTTCTTTATATTAGTATACTCAAAACTAAGACAGGAGACCCTGTGTTTTCTGGTCACTGTTGGGTGCAAAATACTGAGCATTGTTTTATAAAGGTATTAGGGTCATTTGAAATGTGCAAAGAATGAGTGAAAATATTTCTTGCAGAAGTTGATATTAAAGGCCCTGTGCCATACTTCTTTTTTTTTGTTTAAGTTTCTAGGCTACAGACGTTTACAACTCTTGGCTGCTCTTTATTGCTCTGTCAAGCAAAGCTAAAGAAATAATACAGTATTTTGTTTGCCTTAATGTCAAGCTTCAAAAAATGGATGAATTCAACAATATTCCATTACAAGTCTGTAGCCAAATTTAGACTTTGCCAAACGAGAGGCAAGACAGTTCATTCAGGAAATGGAGTCCACTCCCATAAGAAGGATGAAGTCGTCCCAGTTATGCTGTATTCTGTTACAACTTGTTGCTTGCTGCAGAATCACACATGCACCAATGCAAATATACATACATGCTATCTGGAGTCAACCAGTTTCTGATGTAATACAACTTAATTAAAAAGTTGAATGTGGGATGAAACTCCACTAAAAAAAAAGCATAGAGTTCTGGGTAAATTTGAACTGTTTTTAACTTGTTACTGGCCCAGATATAGAGAATAAAATGGCCTTTCAGATATCTACCTAGTTTCTGTGGCCTACCAACACCCATTAGTAGCATTTATACTGTAATTGAGGCCTTATATGTAAATAGATTTGTCTTTGTATAGAATACATACATGTATGCATGAGCATATCCAGTATTGCTAGCTGTACAAATAGAAACAGTCTGGCTGTGGTCAGTAGCTATTTCTTTGGGTCCTGGTTTCACAGTCTGGGAGAGTCAGGCAAGATCAGTGGAATTTCAGTGTTCTTCACTGTGGGCTGGAAAGCTGGTAAGCAGCACTCTTCCTTTAAGTAATTTGTGCCTGGTACATAGTTACTCATCATAATATTTTGGCACTGTGCTGCTGAATATGCCTAAATTAAACACTTCAGAGTTTTTCTTCACATGTTCCCTGACATCTTTCTAAGAATGATGTACTCTCCTGACTGTAGTCCAAGTGAAGTAATAAAATTTTGTTTCCAAAGAGTGTGTTCATTTCCTTTTCTTAGCAGCAGTCTGCAGTGACTGTCCTGTCTTATAACAGCTCCTTTACAGGCACAATGACACAGTAATACACCAGCACATATCTAAACACTACACAAACCCCCAAAAATGTGGGCTGTGTGGAATTTTCTTGTCCACATGCCAATCTGTTTTCTCACTGGAGAGTATTTTGCTCCTGTGCAGCAACTTCTAACATCTGGGGGAAAAGAAAAAAACAAAACCAAAACTCAAGACACAAAGGAAATCCCAGCGACTGGAGAGTTTGTATGTGCATTCTTAGCAAAAATGTAACACCCACACAAATCCAGTCTGGCAGGTCACACGGATGGCTCATAGTGCTGTATTTTTGCAAAGTTACTGTCTATAAATTAATCTGGTTTATCTATTTGAAGTTTTAATTTCAGGGCCAAGGAAGAACTTTAAAGGTGAGCAGCACATTGAATTAGAGGTCAGAAACAGTGAAGGTCAACGATAATAAAAATTACATTTTTTGTGGCATAGTTGTTGTTTTTCTGATGTGGCATTTGCTAATTTCTTGCTTTTAACAGCACTACAACAGAAATGCCAACTCTAAGCTAGATGATTTGGCAGAAGCAACAGCTAGACAATTGCCACGGAAAGGGTACTGTGCATTAGTTACACACAGGATGAAGTTAGCCCTTCAGGGGTTAAGTTTATGGAAGGTAGTGACTGAGCCTGTAATTACACTTGCTTTCGAATCTTTAACTGTGCTTTAAAACTCTATCAGGCTGATTTATTTTTTTCCCCCGCAACAAATGATAAACAAAGCTCTTACATTATCTGAATTTGGCAGACCCTTAAACAAGGAGAAACAGGACCTGTTGTGCCAGATAACTACACAGATGCTCTGTGAAAGAAAGAACAAAATGAGTTATTTAAGCTGCTGCCGTCAGGCTTTGGCACTGACCATCCCTGTCTCAGTGACCAAGGCACATAAAAGGGTTCCATCTCATGGTCACAGTAAATCCTGTCAGTCTAACAAAAGACCTAGAATTGTGAATTTGTCTAGAAGCTTCATAAATGCAACAGCTTTTACATTTGTGTAATTTCTAGGGACAGCTTTGGGAAAACAATCTATTTCTGCATTAGTTCTTCAATCATTATGAGTATCAATCCAAAACCAAACCCAGAGTCAACTAAGCAGCTCAAACTAGTGTTCCTTTTGCTACTTTAGATATATTTATTTGCATTTTATTCAAACAACTTTTTAATTGTCGTTTCTAGGCAGGAGCATGTGCCAAGTCTATTATGTAGTAGAGCAGTGCCCCAGCTGCAGCCCGTCCGTCACTGCCGGGCTGGGTCGGGCTGGGCACTGCCGAGCTCACAGCGCCTCCGGGAGGCACCACCCCACACTCACACACGGCAGCGGGTTCATGTTTACCATCAGTATTTGCGGGACTAAGCTCCCGGAAAGAGCCAAACCCTGATGGAATTTCACGGCAAATGTTTCCAAGCCTCAGAGAAAAGAGTTCCAAGCCTTGCATCGCATGGGAAGGTACCAGGGCAGTTTCAGGTCCTAGTTCTAGCACTGCAGTGGCTCCAAATTTACTTTCATTTCAGTTTTTAATTTTCAATGAAAGCCGTGGTGTATTTGGTTACTCACCACCCTAATTAAACAAAAGGAATTCATCCTAGTTTATCCACTAAATCATCCTTTACACTTTGAGTACCATTCGTTTCCGTTAAAGCCATCCCTCCTTCGACAGGAACTGCAGAAAAACTCCAAAGATACAATTTCCTCTGCAAACAGAGTAAAGAACACGTCAGCATTCTAAAGTCACATTAATACTAACTCTGAATTGATGGCAAATGTAAATTTTCTATTTTTTCTGCTTCTGCTCTTGGGTGCTATAGTGGAGTGTGAGAACAACCTTGAAATTTGGTTTCAGATTCTACTTCACCTAGTAACAAAATCCTACATTTGTGAGTTGGGTTAGTCCTAATTTTGAACTAAGCAAAGACAGCTAAATTTTTGCAACAACATTTATTCTAGATATATCAAGACTTAAATCTTATTGAAAGCAGCTACATCCATTGATTGTACATAATCTTCAAAAGCTGTTATTTTCTCTTCCAGCATATCTGTTCCAACTTTATCATCTTCAACAACACACTGGATCTGAAGCTTTTTGATACCATAGCCAACAGGTACTAGCTTGGCTGTAAAATAAAAAAAAAAGGCATTTAGCACTCCTTCATTGGTATAATCTCTTGAAAACACAAAAACATAATTTCTTCCACGTTATGGACAACCCAGGAGTCACTACAAGTGATTTTCTTTCTGTGGACCTCCACCTCCTCCCCCAAACTAGTGATGTGGGTGTATGGGTGTTTGCTGCACCAAGAATTGCACAAGGAGATGCAGGACAGCAGAGGTGAAGTTTCACAGATTCTAAAACCTATTAGAATCTGCACTAATACACCTTTTCTGACTATGTCAAGACATTGAAATAATGTAGTTCCTGCCCTGTTATAGCTACCCAGAGAGACGTCAGAGAGACGCCGTGACCCCAAGTCTAACTATTCATACAAGATGTCCTAGAGGACCACACTCTCCCTGCTTTCATGTTCTGAGAAATTCTCACACTTACAAGATCCCCAGACCAAGCCATCTGCTTGAATGCTTCGAACACACTCCTCTAGTTTGGCCATGTCTGTCTCATCATCCCAAGGCTTCACATCAAGCAAGATTGATGACTTGGCAACAACAGCTGGTTCTGGGGGAAGAAAATCGCCATTAAAAGCCAGGAAGTTTCAAACACTCATGAACATACTTGCAAACTAGTTTTATGAGAGCAACTTTTATGATTTCATAAACAAGAACCTCCTCACATCGCTGTGACAGGCCTTCAGTACCAATGTACATTTGTGAGTCCTGCAGTTACATATATCCCAACATTCAATACACAGATTCATTATGTTCTTGAGAAACAGCCTTCTCACAGAGCACAGATAAAGTAGCTGACAATGTTTGTTACATAGGAAGTCCTTTTCAGAGGATATGAAAAGGAACTTAATGCTGTGTAACAGTTTATTTTCCACAGAGGGAATACTGCAACTGTTACAGTTGTAAACAGTTCCAGACCAGTAGCTGTGGAGGGACTTGCATCGTGCAGCTTTTTCTCTACAATTTTGAGGAAAATCCTCAAGTTATCTCCATTTATAACAAAAGCTCAGCCTCTGGGAAAAACAAGCAGGACAGAAAGTATGTGAAGGTTCCCATTTGCTATGGGAAGGCAGAGCACAAGGGCAATTCAAGTGAAGCCAGTAACTCCTGTCTCATTCCAGACAAGCTGACCTTACTAGTGTTTCCAGCCATGTCATGCCATTTCAAGTGCAAGAAAATTAACCCAAGCACAAAAGATTCAATCCTCAGCATACATACTTTTGGACTTCTTGGATTCATATTGGGCCAGACGTTCTTCCCTCAGTTTCTTCGCTTCTTCACTTTCCTGAAAGAAAAATCTAGTAAGAGAAAGCACCAAAATCCCACTTCTCCAAAGTATTATCAAAATGACTGGCATCTACTCAGACAAAAACAAATCATCACAACTGTCAGCCGAAAGATGGTGATTTTTTGTTTTATTCATCATGTAACCAGTCAAAGTTAGACATTTCACCCCATTACAGCACATTATTTTCCTAACCTGAGCACTTACTTTCCAAGCTTTCCTGTTCTGTGAAGACGGCTATATTTAGGATCAGTTATCAAGGTCATGGATTTAGGTAACTTAAACTAGTTAAGGCAAAAATCTGCATACCTGGGTTTATCTCTAAAAACCCTCAAACACAATACAAAAAAGTCTCAAGTACCTCCTCATCATCAGATCCAAAAAGGTCAATGTCATCATCATCTTTGCTATCTGTGGCTGCACCTGTTGTGTCCTCAACATCAGCAGGACCGTATTTCCCCAAAGCTTTCTTTACTCCCGGCAAGCTGAAAGAAAAATGCAGTTTTGGCAAATGTCAATTACAAATACCACCAGTTTGTCAATGCACCTGCAAGTGCATTTCTAACGAAAAATTAAACCCCCTGAATTCACCTTCCTCTGTAGCTCATATACTTCTGCAGTTTCAGAACAAGCCTGTAGTTCTAATATTGTGAACTGCTGTTGCTAGTCATAACGCTAGCTCTAGTTTTCAGGAATCGTAAGCAGCTTCCAGAGCGGACTTTGCGCAGTAACTTTAGAATCTCAGTCCCCTTTAGCATTACAAAAGCTTCAGGAATAGGCTGCTGACCGAGACGTTCCAAGAGCTCCCTCCGCACAGAACTGAGGCCCAGAGGAGGCAGTGCAGCAACACTGACCCTGCCTATGCTGTAGCTTTTGAGAGGCCTGCAGTCTGCACGGATATCAATACTCCACCTTTCATAAATGCTTTAAAACACTAGGAAAAAACCCCACAGGGTTTGCTTTTATAGCTAGCTTTTCTATAATGTACTGCACTACATTTAGTTTTGTCTTCCAGGACTTAACAGCTAAATACCTAAGTATATTCATCCGTAATGACTCTTACACATAATTATCCATTTTGGTGCTGCCTTTATGGAGCTGACTACAGGTAAATAATTCCCAGCTTTCAGCAATTGTCCGTGTGAATGGCAGCAATAAATCTCGAAACTTTTTACAAGCTTTAGCAGAAGTATCAGCAACCAAGCAGAGACAGAGCCAGCTTGCATAAATTCCAAGTGAGAAGTGCAATACAGTGACAGAGAAGGTCTGTCCGGCTTCTGGGCCGGCTCGTGTTCCAAAGGCAACACAAAATGCCACGTTGTACCACCGGAAGCCACCTTTGTACCAACTTTAAGAAACCGGTTCGCACAGCTCTTGCGGCTTCGCATTTAAAGCATACCTTGCCTTTTGCTTTTCATACGACTTAATATGATTGTACCAGCGGAGAGCATGGCACAAGTCTGCAGGCGGTGGGGCAGCGATCGCTTCAAAGACTGCTATGTCGGCCTGGGAAGGGACGTATCTGGGGAGAACGAGACGAGGTTAAGCCCCTCGCCCGGGGCACGTAGGAACACGTGGAGCAGCACCGCCCAGGCAGCTGCCGAGGGGCCTCGGGGTCCCCGCCAGGCCCAGCTGCCCTTCCTCGCACCCCACCACCTCCCCCCCGCCTCTCACCCCTCGATGTAGCTCCTGTCAGCCAGGAAGTCGTTGAGGACGCGGAGGCCCGCGGGGGACTTCAGGTCCCCGAAGCCCATGGTGGCGGAGCGCGGCCCTCACGCAGCGCCCGCCCCGAACGCCTCCGCCGCGGGAAAGGGCCGCGCCGCGCCTGCGCCACCCTTATATAGAGCCGGATCTGGCTGCATCACTGCTGGCACGTGTATCCCTCCGCCAGAACGCACCACGAGGTAGTTCCTCGCGCGGCGGGCGGGACAGCGGGGCAAGATCCGAGTAACAACTGTGAGCCTGACTGAACTCTAGGGAGGCTCGCTGTGTTACAAAGGCTCTGTAACATCGCACTGCCGCCACCCCCCGCCCCGCTGGCACAGCGGAAGTTCCCTAATTGGGCTAAGACAGAAGCGGAAGGAGACGGAACTTGGCGAGGAGAGGGCGGCGCGTGTGACGGTGGCCGAGAGGGCTCCGGGGGACGGGCGGAAATTGCCGAGTTCCGTCGTTCCCCGACAAGCTGCCGGAAATCCCCGAAGCCATTAGCTCCGGAGATTGCCGAACACTCACCCGCTNGCTCTCCGTGCCCTTGGCGGGAGGGGTGGCGGGGCTGCTCCAAGGTGACCCCCGGCCGTGCCCCGGGGTGGCGGCAGTGGGCCCGCCCCGTGCCCGGGGTCGTTCCTGTGGGCGATGTGTGGGTTGTGAGAGAATCCGTCTTGCGTGTGACGGAGGTAACTTGCTCTCCTGTAGCTCCGTTTATGCAGGTGCATAGGTGCCATTTTTGCCGCCGGTATATGGAATTTTTTACTTTGTTTGTTTATATTCCGTCAGCAAACGTTCGAGCCGGTAAAAACATTGCTGTTTTCTCTTGTACCAAAGCACCATGCTCCGACTGCTCGCTGTCCCCAGGACCTTGGCTGGGGTCACCCAGTGCTCCAGAGTGTGTGGTAAGTGTTTGTACGTGTGTCGGTGCAGTTCCCTTGCCGGGGGTACACACGCATTCTTCATTTGCGGCTGAGGAATTCCGTGTTGTGCTGTTTCTGTAAATAGGATTCTCTCAGCACCGTATAAGATGAGGAGTCTGGGGTCTGATGGTTTGCGTCCAGCAGGAACTGAAATCTTGTTTTTTCTTTTTTTCACGTCTTTCAGGGCGAACGACTGCAACAGCAGCCAGCAACCAAATCGAGGTGTTTGTGGATGGGCATCCTGTGTTGGTGAACCCTGGAACTACAGTTCTTCAGGTGTGAGGAATGGCATTGCCAATTTTCTTGGACTCCCCATCTCACTTGACAGTGTGTTCTATTGTATACAGCAAAAACCCGCCCACCTTTACATTGTTTCTTGCAATTCTTTGGGGGTGTTCTCCCTGACTGTGATGCAATTTCATGCAGCAGAAATCCTTCGGAGGATTCAGTGTTTGAAAAAGAAAAATCCGCCATGGTTGCCTGAAGGAAGATGGATGCAGCATCAATCCCAGCTGCAAAAATTTATCCAATGCAATGACAAACTTTGATAAATTCTGGTTGAAATTCTGTTTCTGAATGCTGTGTGACCTCATAGTCTTTTAGAATCTGTTAATTTTTGTATCTTGTTACAGCGGTGTCACGAGTAAATGAGATATTTTCTCCTTTAGTTATTAGTTCATAGGATTCAGTGTTGAACTTCAGCTGCTTTTATTATTCTTGGTGTGGGAAGAGAGGGAACCTGGATCTCGCAGCCTGTACTCAGCATTGTTGCTTTTTAGCTAAAATTCCAAGGACATTTTCCAGCCTAACTTCTCTCTAAGAAGCCATTAAACGGGGACACGGTATAAAGAGTTAGGGCATTAAAGTACATAGTTTATTTCAAGATACAGCTCTCCTTCTTTGCTTACAAGTTACTAATTTATTAGAATTAGTATGCCCCCAGCAGGAGTCTCATGTAAATTTTCCTCCAATGCTATTTTTTTAATTAGCTCTTTAGTTTTGCTAATGTGATTCTTTATTTTTTAATAAATTGTCAGAAAAATGAGATCTTGTTGTTTTTTATTAAATTTGGTGGTATTTCTTCTGGCAGGCATAGCTAGTGCTATGGTCAGTGCTTAAGATAAAGGGTTAAAGGCACTATATTTTTGAGCACTAACAGTGTTTGAAAAGTTGTGTAATGTTTTCTGAGATGGACTTGAAAGGTCTAATTCAGATTTGTTTTTCTTTTGTTTCTTATTTTTATAGGCCTGTGAAAAGGCTGGAGTTCAGATACCTCGTTTTTGTTACCATGATCGTCTCTCTGTTGCTGGAAACTGTAGGATGTGTCTTGTGGAAATAGAGAAAGCTCCAAAGGTATTGTTTATATTTAATAGGAGTTGCAGGGTTTTGGTGTGCCTAAGGCCTAGTTTAAATCTTGTAAATAATAGCTTGTACTATCACTGGCACGTGAATTGTTGTCACTCAGCTGCTCAAAGCAGTTTTTTCTCATCTCCCCACTGAACTGCTGTGATTGCCTGCAGAGCAAAGTCAGTTCTCAGGTTATTATGGATTATCTTGCTCCTGGACAAGACAATTTGTCCAGGAGCATTTGATAGCTGTGTGTTTGCAGTCAAACATATTTTTAGGCTTTGTAATTCAGGCTTCAACCACATTTTCATCTGATGCTACATGAATAGTAAACTAAAGCTACTGTATGAATTCGGCTGTAGGATTAGTGTCTGCAGGTTGGCTCTACCTAAGTAGAGATTGATGTTATTTAGTAGTTTATATTTCAATGCATTGATATCTCTTATGAAATACTGGTTGATTTCAGGACTGCACATTGTCTTCAGTGGTATTGAGAAATCCCTGCACATAGCTGAGCCATTCGTTTGGAGTTCAGTCTTTGATTACACATTTTATGTTCACACATAACTTCTTTTAGCTCACCTCAACTTCAATTTCATAATTGGAGTTTTGTGTCCCTGGAAATGTTGTGTTACCACTAAAGATGGAAGTAATGTTGTAATTGAAAAGTGGAAGGGATTAATTTACTCAGCTGGAGTTATTGTTAAACTTGCAGTAATCTTGTGAAGAATTTAATTCTAAGACCTGAAAACTGAAAGTGTAGAATTTACAACTTTAAATAAATCATAACTATTTTAACCATTTTATATGGCAGATTATTAATAAATATGGCTTTTAGTGACTTTCCTTGCAGACGCTTTTATTTCTACATGTTAAATTAATAGCAGATATCTATGTAAGAATTTGGGAGGAGGAGATTGGGATTTGTGCCCATGTTGAGAAGAAATATGTTGTGTTCATATGTTGTTTGTTATGATTGTAGCCAGTTGCTGCTTGTGCCATGCCAGTTATGAAGGGCTGGAACATACTGACAAACTCTGAGAAGTCCAGGAAAGCAAGGTACCTTTCTTCTAGCTTCCATTAGCTGATCAGTTGTACTATCTTTCAGATGGTGTAAAGTTGACACTAGCTTCTTTTTTTTAATGTAACAGAGAGGGTGTGATGGAGTTCCTGCTGGCCAATCACCCCCTGGACTGTCCTATCTGTGACCAGGGTGGAGAATGCGATCTACAGGTACAACATCCAGTTAAATTGTGTAGACTTAAGTATGTATTAATGACTTAGCTGAAGTTATGCTTTCCAGTAGCCTGGATATGTCTGTTTTCTGTTGTCTGTTCTAGGATCAGTCGATGATGTTTGGCAGTGACAGGAGTAGATTTAGAGAGGGAAAACGTGCTGTGGAGGACAAGAACATTGGCCCGTTAGTCAAAACAATCATGACCCGGTGTATACAGTGCACTCGATGCATCAGGTAATGTCGTTTATTTTTCACTGGAGACAGTACTGAGCAGGCATATTTGTGTTACTTTGTTACTTAGGAATGAAAGACCGTGTGGGGTAGTCAGCTTTTTTAAAATTCCTTTACTGATGGTACTTAAGGATTTTATTTCTGACAGTGACTAATAGCTGTTTTTTGGGGAGCTACCAGACAGCTGTCATAAAGGAAACAGAGATAGCCAAAACATGAAAGTGAAATCAGAATTCTACAGGGCAGAACTGGTCCATGGTGTTAGTGTCAGAATGGATATGTGACTTGCTCAGCCTCAGTTGTAACATTTATTCTTGATAGCCCCTGGTGGCTATATTTATACTGTTCTGTAGTCCTGAGATGCAGTACCAGCCAGCTTGGGTGCATTGCATTCTTTTCCATCTGGCTCAACTAGTTCTAGAAAGAATTTGCTAGTTAGAACTATTCTTAGACTCGGTTTGTGAAATTCAGTGAGTACTGAACTGACTGAATGGCTCTGTTTTATGACACAGCTGCCTATAGTTTTTGCAGACTTGTCTGATGAAATTCTGCAGAAGTGTTGTGCTGCATGTCATGGCACTGACTAATGTGTCTAAACAATTTTTCTTCTTTCAGGTGTATGAACTAAGGCTAATATTTTAAGAAAATGAGATGAGGGCTAAAAACGTTCCATGTTGCTGTTGTCCATTCCAGATTTGTTTCTCCTTCTTTGTGCATCTACCAGGTTTGCTAGTGAGGTTGCAGGGGTAGATGACTTGGGAACAACTGGAAGAGGAAATGATATGCAAGTTGGTACTTACGTTGAGAAAATGTTCATGTCTGAATTATCAGGAAATATTATTGACATCTGTCCAGTTGGTGCTCTTACCTCCAAGCCATATGCCTTCACTGCACGCCCATGGGAGACAAGGTAGGTACCTTGGCTCATCCTGAAGACAGAGCTTTCTCTGTTCGTTGTACCGTATGTCCCATCTGTGATACCAAGGGTTTTTTCTGATTTTTTATTTTTTGTGGTTTTGTTATACGCTTTTCCATAGACTGAATCTAACAGGAATTCTGTGACTTACAGCTTTTTCAAGCTTACCTTTTAAGATGTACTGATTGCTTAGTAAAATATGTGTATAAAGGAAAATTCAAATTCATTAACTCAGTAATTGTTGAGGATATTATTTTAAGTAACTTGTGGAACTAAGCTCTTATATCTAAAGGCAAACCTACAGCACCTCTGTTGTTTTGTTTATTACGCAGTCAGTATTGCCATGGGGCCATAAACTATGCACCCCCATGTTGCCAGTGCCGATCTACTTAAGCCCCTTCAGTCTTAGCAGACTGACCCACCTGCTGGTTGTTTTGATGGTTTTCAGTGACCCAGCTCCTGGGTACATGAACATTTCTCTGATGTACTTTTACATTCAGGCTCTCCACCCAAGGAGCAATGTCTTGCCAGAGCTCAGCAGCCCAGCTGGATTTTCCCTGCACTGCCCATTGCTCTGCTTCCATCACTGTAGCCACCCCTGGAGAGCATTTGCCACTGTCCACGAGTCAGTACAGAGATGTTTGTCCTTCAGCCATGTCTAAAGCCACCTGAGTGCTTTCACCCCTACAAACTGACTCAATTCACTTGTCCTTTAGCAGTTTGTGCTGTTGTAGGAGGCTCCACACAGCAGCTTTCCATCAGTGAACAGCTCTCATTGCTTCTTGTTTTCTGGTAATTCACTGTGCAGTGGAGCTGCTTCAGCACGTGTCACCTCCTCCTCTGGTGATCCTCCGAATCTTTGCCTTCTGGCCAGTTCATGGTCACTTCCAAAACTCCTGGGTATCTGGGGTTTTCTGTTCGACCTTGTTGTGTGCTCAGTGCACCTCACTTAACATCCTGCAGCTGATGGTACATGGAGCATAGAGGGGTCATCCAGCCCTGCACAGGCAGTTGTGCCAGGAGGAGCTGTGCTTCAGGGTCAGTCACTTCTGAGGCAGCTCAAACCCGTTCACATGCTGCCAACAGTTCTTTTTCAGTTGGAGTATGGCAGGCCTTGGATCCTCTGTATCCACAACTCCAAAACCCTACGGGTGACCTCGAGTCTACCCTGCTGCTCTCTGCCAGAGGTTCCTGGACTGGCCCAAGGGCTACTCCTCTTCGATTTGTTCAAAGGCTTGTCATGCCTCAGGGCCCCATTTAAAATCATTCATATTCTGGGTCACTTTATAGAGAGGTCTTACAGTCAGACTGTAATTTGGAATATGCATTCCCTAAAAACCTGTAAGGCCTGAGAAAGCTTGTGTTTTCTTTCTTTGCTAATTGGTGGAGACATAGCTGTTACTTTTTTAAGCACATCCATTAGGGCCTGATGACACCCATCTTGCCATTTTATTTCTAAAAGATGGATCTCCTGGGCAGGTCTCTTGATCTTACTTTGTTTTAATTCAAAACTGGCTTTCAGAAGATTTTGGACTATTTTCTTCCCCTTCTCAAAAACTACTTCTAACCTGTTGGCTCACATGATGATGCCACCAACCCACTGCAGGTGCTGCAGAGCTTCACCCTGTTCCAGTGCTGTCTAGATCAGTCCATGGCAGATGGTAGGGCTGTGTTTCCATCCCTGGGGCAGTCAGTTCTGGGTGTACTGGATGCCTTTCCAGGTGAAAGCAGGTTGTGGTACCAAAGGCATTGAGGAAAATGCATTAGTAATACCAATTGGGGCATCCCACTGGGCTGCCTCTGACTCCAGTTCATATTGAAGTTCCAGCACAGCAGCCGTGTGGCTTCATTCAGATCATGATGGTCTACTGGGCCAGGCCACTGGATCCACACAGACTAGTTATAGTTATCCTAGTTGTCCCATTCCTCTACCTAGCTACCTATTTGCTACTCACTTCTTGCAAATATCAATCAGAAGTCCCTTCGTCAAGATCAGAAATAAGACCAGAGTTACCCTTCTACTTTGTCAGCGTAACTGCCCACTGGAGACTGCGTCAGCAATTCNCAGCACAGCAGCCGTGTGGCTTCATTCACTGGAGACTGCGTCAGCAATTTTTCTGGAAGAACCCCATATTTGTGATGGATTGTTTATCCTTAAAACTCCCATACCTATGCCTCTAGGGTTGAGGTGGATTTTCCATTTCACTTCCTCATGTCCTTTCATGGTCATGCAGATAAAGTCACAGGGTGGTTGCATACCAGCTATATCCTAGATACGTATCTATATATATATATGTCTACTCCTGAGTAGAGGAGCACTTAACTCTGATAGCTGAGATACAGGCGAGGAGAAGGATCTATCCTCTTTGAGTTGCTGGAGCAGATTCTTCACAGCAGAGATGACAAGGACTTTTCTTTGTATTGCCAGAGTTGGTCAGCCAATTCATCCTCCCTTTGTTGCTCTCCATCTTTGCAGGTCCTCACTGCCAATGTGTCAGCGTACAGTGATGGTGTACTCCATATAAACTTCCACCACATGTGTTGTGTGTATCTGATTTCAATGGATCTTCAGCTTGTTGTACAGGTCTTCATGAATCACCTCCTATATCCCTAATTCACTCAGGTACTGGATACTGTTCCCTAGGACGGTCCACTTCCTTAAGTGACATGTAACATCTTCTTTGAACCTTTCCTTACCACTTGACAGGAGTCACCTCCAGAGGCTGGGGACTTGTGCCNACTTCCTTAAGTGACATGTAACATCTTCCTTGAACCTTTCCTTACCACTTGACCGACAAGGACTCCAGAGGCTGGGGACTTGTGCCCCTTTGTGAATCGATTTGTCAATCCCCCTTCCCTAGAAAGGGATCACAGCTGTTTGACTTCTTTAACCTCTAGTTCCAGGCCACTGGCCCAGTTATCCCAGCGTTGAAAGCTGCCAGAGGACAAAGTGCTTGCCTGGATGATGGCTGAAGTATTTTCACATGTCTCACAGCTCACTCAGGGATGGGGGTCCTGTGTTTACCACCTTGTTTATCTACAACATCATTCTCCTCTGCCATCAGTGGCTGCTTCTCCCTGCTCATGATGGCCCTTTTCATGGAATCTGTCTTGTCCACTTCTTCCTTCTGCTTTCCCTTAGTAAAGGCTCCTTGATCCCTTATGAAACAAGCTGGCTTCCACTTCTGATACGTACTTCTTCTTGCACAGAGGGATAACTGATACTGGCACACAATTTTTGTGTCTCTGGAATTGCCAGGGTGACAGCATACTGTTTCCAAATATTTTTATAGGTTTTGAGGATTCTGCACTTGTTGAGGTGTGAAATTCCAAAATATTGGAGGTGCCCACTGTCTTAGGCACTAGCCCATGCTATCCCACATACCATGCAACTCATAGCTCTCCTGCCTCGGGGCAGATGTCTGAGTGGTATTCTTCAGTAGTTGTTTAACCCTAGACAAGACCGGAAACACGTTCAGGAGACATAAAATCATAGAATGTTAAGGGTTGGAATGGATCTTAAAGATCATCTCTCCCAGCCTCCCCTCCCATGGGCTGGGACACCTCTGACTAGACCAGCTTGATGCTTATCCAGCCTGTCCTCAAACATACAAACGTGCTGGTTTGAACAGCCCAAGGATATTCAAAATCCTTCAAAAAAGGGTGAAGGTGAAGGGTGTAGTTATGAGCAGTGCCCGCGGGGTGGCTCCCGGAGCACGGAGGTGGCTGCTCTGCTGGGTGCAAACCCCGGATCAGCCTGACGACCAGCTATTCTGTCATGTCATGAACAGTTACACAGTAGGACAGAGTTACATCCTTAGCCCACCTTCGAGAGATGATAAACAGCAAACAGGAAAGTATCCAGCCAATAAGGTGTTAGATAACCCAGCTCTGAGGATGTGTGCAGCAACTCCAAGACCAGTGACTATTAAATAATCAAAGAATGCGCGTAATAAATTTGTTTTAACATGCACTGGATCTGTTGTTATTTCAATCCTTCATGCCCCACATTGGGTGCCTAAAAGGACTGTTGCATAAATTGTGTTAACCCAGCAGATAGCTAAACACCACATAACTGCTTGTTTGCTTCAGCCCCCCCTTGCATTGGGGGATGGGGGTGAGAATTGGGGGCAAAAAATAAAATTTATGAGCTGAGATAAAGACATTTTAATAAGAAAGAAAAAGAAAACTATAATAATTATGATAAAATAATTATAATACACACTGCAGTTCCTCGTCACCTGGCAGCCAATGCCCAGCCAGTCCCTCAGCAGCAGTCCCTGGACAACTTGATTGAGCTTGACTCCGTGTGGTACAGAACATCCCTTTGGCCAGCTGGGGTCAGCTGCCCAGCTGTGTCCTCCCCAGCCTCCTTGCTGGTGGGGTGGGCTGACAAGCTGAAAAGTCCTTGATCTGGTGTGAATACTGCTTAGCAACAACTAAAACATCTCTGTGTTACAAACACTATTCTCTAAATCCAAAATACAGCACTATACCAGCTAGTAGGAAGAAAATTAACCCTAATCAGGCCAAAACCAAGGCACTGTTGCTGATTGTATACGAAAAACAGCAAATGGTTTATTTGCTCTTCTAAACAGGAAGGTTGAGTCAATTGATGTTCTTGATGCAGTTGGAAGCAACATCGTAGTGAGCACAAGAACTGGAGAAGTGATGAGAATTTTGCCACGGCTGCATGAAGATATCAATGAGGAATGGATATCTGACAAAACAAGGTGTGTGGGAGGTACCCACGTGTGTTTATGCAAGCATTAAAGGCACACTGCATAACCACAAATGTGGACAGTAACACTGACTTTGGGACCCAGCTGTTAGTATTGCAAAGCTGTAGTGAAGAAGAGTTGGTAAAATATGTTTTTAATTCTATAATTGAAGTTACTGAGTTTTCCAATGTTCTGATTTTTGTAGCTTTTTTCACATTAACTTTTTTTTGTATCACTGATTGTTTTGCGTGTTTTTGAGGGAAAAGTTAAACTTTCAGGGGAAATATTTCTTGTTTTTATCTTTCCTAGCAGCTTGCAATTATTAGAAAACTTAATCACAGAATGTACAGTATTTAGTATAGACAATTATCTTTGTCTTTGTACTTCAATAATATTCATGGTGTTCACTTAGGTTTGCTTATGATGGTCTTAAGCGTCAGAGACTTACTCAGCCAATGATCAAAAATGAAAAAGGACTATTTGTTCATGCATCATGGGAGGATGTATTAACTCGTGTTGCTGGTGTGGTAAGAATAATTTTCAATATAGGTAGTTAACTATTAATTGCCAAATTTGGACATATTACTATTATTAATATAAACCCAAATATATTATAAAGGTTTTTCTCTTTAAGGTTAGAGGGGAGCATTTGGTTTCTAATCTATTATGTTTCCACCTAAGTTTCTTATTTTGACTATTATTTGGTGTTTCTTGGATTGGACCTTCTAAAGAACTTCGTGTTATCATGATTTCATTTGGAGCACTGGGAGAGAAATTACTTTTACTCAAATGGGAAAGTAAACGGTTTCTTCAGAAATTCAGGAGGAAGCAACTTTCATGAATGCTCTGCTCTCTCTAAAGCATTTTAAATTCATTTAAACTGCTATCACCATTTTTGCCATCACAGCCATTAAATCTGTATTGCTTATATCTGAATTGTGCTTTCTTCAGTACTTTCTCTGTGTGGTGATTGATTCTGCAGCTCAAATGAAGTGCTGCATGGCTGCTCTGGATTTTGATTAAAAATTTTATGTGGGTGAAGTAGAATTGAATAACTGTAATTGAACTGTAACTGAACTTCCCTCAAGGATGTTTTTGCCCATGGTACAGTAGCAGGGTTTGTTACGAAAGCTACTGCTTCTCAGATAATACCTTTGGGTTAAGCTTGAGACTGTGTTATGGAAGTTTGTATTCTGTCTGCGCTGTCGCTTCATTAAAATAAAAGCATTCACCGATTTTTGTCTCCTCACCACACCAAATGAGAATTGGTCACATCCGAGCAATAACTCAAGTGGGAGAGTGCATAGAATACAGAGAGCTGTTCTTTGCTTATTAGGAGTTGTGAAGGAGCTGGAGTTGCTGCCTGGCAGACATCAGACACTGCTGATCAGCTTGTGGTGCTCCAGGCCAGCAGTTGCACGGATGACTTTGGTACATCCTAATACGGCAAATACTTGCCTGGGCTAAATGAGAATTCATTTCAGCCATTTCCTTTGTTTTTGTTTACACTTGTTTCTCTCCAGCTACAGGCAGTCAAAGGTAAGGACGTAGCAGCAATTGTAGGAGGGCTGGTGGATGCAGAAGCACTAATAGCTCTGAAAGACTTGCTGAATAGAGTAAATTGTGATACATTGTGCACTGAAGAGATCTTCCCTACTGCTGGAGCTGGGTAAGAGTACAGGGAAACTCTGTCTGTAATTGGTATGTTAATAAACTTTACAGTTTGGACACAGAATCTTGGCAAGATTCTGACTTGACCAAGGATAGTAATTGCTGATGCATTTGCAAGATTTGTTTGAATTTACAATACTCACTTAGAGAGAGGATTTATGGATTGTGAGTTGATATGGAGTCTCTACTGTAGCAAGGGTTGCACACTTTGTTATGTTGTAGTATATCTAGCGGTGCTGCAGTTTAACAGTCAGCTACTGAAAGCTGTTGTAAGCTGGATAATACAGTCTATTTCAATTTGTTTTGTAAAAACTAGTACAATTATGATCTTGTAAATTGTGAAATAGAAGATTAAGTTAGTGAAGGCTGTCAATGTTGGAGATAGCCACGTTATAATTCCTTTAATGTTCTGATAATAATGTTCTAATGTCTCTGATAAAAGAAAACCCCCTCTTATTTGAATTAGAATGTAATTGGGATTGAGAAATCTCTTCTTTCCCTTTCTTTTCCTGAGAGGAAAAAATATTTTTAGAATCTACAGTCTTTACTATAGCTGCGTTCCTTCTCTTTACTGAATTCTCGTCCTCTTCCTTACACCTTTTTGTTACAGCACAGATTTACGCTCTAACTACCTGCTTAATACTAAGATTGCTGGAGTGGAGGAGGCAGATGTCCTACTTCTGGTTGGCACCAATCCACGCTTTGAAGCACCGCTTTTTAATGCTAGAATTCGAAAGAGGTCTGTATTCCTTGGGGGTGAATAAGCATGTGAATCCATCTGGATTTGATACAGTGCTTGGTTGGAGCTGCAGGCAGTAACTTGAGAGTCTTCATTCAGATGGGCTCATTGGATTTAGTTCACCTTTTAGTAAAGGCAATGGTGACTTATGTGTGGAAAAAGGGTGTCTTCTCCCTGTAGTGTAGAGCTAGTTCACTCTCACTTTGACATTTTATGTTAAGTTCATCTCATTTATTCCTTTGTTACATTACACAGACACATCAGACTTTCTGTTTTATAGATGTTTGTTGTAGCATAGTCCTTAAAGATTTATTTTCAGCATCAGTTTGCTGCTTTTTGTATTGTTGTAACAAAGAGCCTTGCCAAGTTTAGAAGCATTCAAGTTTCTCAAACTTTTGAACACAGCTAATTCAACTTTAATAAAGATATGTCAGTATGAGACAAATGAGGTTTATAAAAGCCCTGTCCTTCTTAATGTTGGGATCTTTGAAAATACATAATCTTAAACAATAGTAACCTTAACATTTTGAGAGGAGAAAATGCAATTAAGTTTATGAAGATATATGATTCATATATTTTTATGTCTGTGCCATGAGAAGCTGCAAAAAAAAGAAAAAAAATTCTAACCAGCTAAGTTTTTCTCTGTTTATCTAAGAAATAAGTGGATTTCCAAAACTGAATTGGCAGAAGTTTGAGGGGAGGAGGGAATGGAGTTATGAACTTGTCATGCAAAGTGTGTTACTGTACTAGTCCTGGAATGTATATAGAGAAATAGTTCTCCTAAAAGCTTCAGGATTGCTTAACAGTCAGAATGCTGCCAAACTGCATGCTACCAAAGCAATTAATGCAGTTTAAATTCCTTTGAAATCCTATTTCAAGTTGTTGCTAAAATTATAATTAGTAGCATTGATAGAATGAAACTCTGTATTTCTTTAATTTTTTACAAAATGTTTCCTGGGTTTTCAGCTGGCTTCACAATGACTTGCAAGTGGCCCTTGTTGGCTCTCCTGTGAATTTGACCTACACATACAATCATCTGGGAGAGTCCCCACAGATACTTCAGGACATTGCTTCTGGCAGACATGCATTCTGCAAGGTACACACACAACTTAAGAGTGTGACTGTTAAATTCCATGTGTATTGAGTAATAATAGGAATCCCCTACAAACAGATTTGAAGAAAGGTATCATGTTGTATATGGGGCTATTTGCTTTATTCAAATGCAGAGATGAGGTAATGTTTAGTGTGCACCAAGTATGTGTAAAATGTTTAATAAATTCAGGTATTTAAAACTTTGCAGTGCGGGAAACTCCTGGAGTATTTCTTAATATAAAACAGGCTGTTTCAGGCACTGCTGTTTCCACTTCAATGTGTTGTTATCAAGGTGTAGTTCTGTATCGAGGTGGTAGTAGTTTACTGCATGCAGCAGTTTCAGCAGTTTCTTTTGGTTTTATCTCTAAATCAAGCAATGACCATTTTTGGAACTGTAGCTTTGTATGGAAGACTTAGGAGAAATCTGGGGATGTACACATTATCTGCACCAAGAATTGTCTTCATGGCTGTGAATTTCTTAATTCTTTACTTGCATAGGTCCTTGACCAGGCCAAGAAGCCAGTGGTGGTGGTGGGCAGTGCAGCGCTGCAGCGCAGTGATGGATCAGCAATCCATGCTGCTGTTTCCACCATTGCACAGAATGCCAGGACTAAGAGCGGCGTTGGTTCCGACTGGAAAGTCATGAACATCCTCCACAGGTTTGCTTTTAAACTTCTTTGAGAGTGCCTTTCTTTCACATTGGGCCTACACAAGGTACCACAACATATATGTGTAGATTTCTTTGTGTACAACAAGCAGCTTGTTGGACTAAACCTGTAGGGAATATAAAAACCAGAAGTACACACAAGCAGAAACTTTTAAATAAAAATGCATTCCTTGACATGGCAAACTCCAAGAGATTTTAGTAACCTGTTGTATTCAAATGTAGAATTTAAAGCTTCAGTTTAGAGGTATAGAGTACAAGAATGCTTAATAACATCTACCACCATGCACAGCAGGATGCACAGTGTCACTTGGCTAAATGACTGCGTTTTATCTAGAGGAAGAAAAACAAAAAGGCAAGGATATTTAAATAATATGGTTTCTTTTAATATTCCTTATACTCTGCAGCTTCTTAACTGAATAGTTAATAGAAACATGTCAAGGATTTTAATTTTAAAGCTTTTGATCTTACTTTTTCAGTCTATTGGGATATTACTCCTTTTAATAGACAAACTTCTCATGGACAGTCCTTCACCACTCCCTCTCTAAAATTCTGACTGTCAAACTGATGACCTCTGTAAAGGAAAAATTATTTCAACAAATACAGTGGCAGTCAGTTCCAGAGACTCAATAAAGTCCTTCTGCCAGAAGGAGCTTCATTGATTTAAAACTCATGTAGTAAGAGCAGGGCTTGGTCCTCTGAAGGAAAGTTGAATATAAAGTTCCGCTGTTCAAACTAAAATATTTAATACCAGGACACTCATGATACCCTTTTGAAGTGTGATTTTGCAGTCTTTCGTATTACTGAGTCCCATACTTATGGTGCACCATTCGTTCTACCTTAAGTGCAAAAAGCAGCTTCACTTACAGAAACTCCTGTGTCTGACTATGCCAGACTCATGTAACATGTACTCTACAGAAAGAATCTTTTTTTCCTTTAAATACATTTGTAAGTCAGGCACTTGATTATGCAGGATTATGCAAAACTGTTTCTTCGGAAAAGGAAAGGACTGCCAGAAAATGAGAATTGTTATATCACCCTTTAAAAGTCATCTCATGTGTGAATAAATGAATAATGATGACATAGTGGTCTTAAGTCTTTGATGATTTAGAGTAGCTGATGGCCCAAGAGCTGGTCTTTCATCTTCCATGGGAGTGCCCTAAATAAAAGGCTTGAAGAGTTCAATTCGTAGCTGAAATGTCATTTGGAGCATCAAGGTTCACCAGTGATCTGCCTGCCACTAGGCTCTGACTTGGAATGTCTGCCTTTATTTTTGCTATCCACATGTTATATAGGGGAGATTCCCTGTGAAAACTTTAAATAGCATCAATTTGTCAAAATACAAAACTAACTCGGTACTCTTTCAAAAATTTTATCTGCCTTTGTGCTTCATGTTTGTCCTGTTATTATGAGGAACCTCTGCAGTTCCTTCAAAACACTTAGTCAGAAAAAGAAGTTAGGTCTGTTCTGATGGGAGAGGGAGAATTCTGAAGTAACCTGGAGTCATAATGTGTTTGTTCCTACAGGGTTGCAAGCCAGGTAGCTGCTTTGGACCTGGGTTTCAAACCAGGAGTGGAGGCAATTAGGAAAAATCCTCCCAAAGTATTGTATCTCTTGGGAGCAGATTCAGGTTGTATAACACGGCAAGACTTGCCAAAGGACTGTTTTATCATCTATCAAGGTAATTAGTAGATGTAAATGAAGAAATATTGCTGGAGGAAAAGCCTAAACAGTGACATAAAACCCTTTGAGAAATTCTAGCCTTTGTTTTCTGCCAAGAAATGGAATTTCTAAAGCATAACTGAGATACTCATTACCTATTTCTTGGGTAAAAATAGGAAAGTGTTGATGAGTAATAAGGGAACACTATAAACCAATATAGGTCTACTGGAGCACAGCTTCAGACCTAGCAGACAAAACAGCATTGATTTCCAGCTGTTCTGTCATACGAAAACATGATCTTACCTTAGTTCACTAAGAATCCTTGCTTCAAGACCACCCAAGTCTGAGGGACTGAACTACTGTTTACTACTGCTTGTAGTCTGTTCATTGTCCCCAGAGTATTTGGCAAGTAAGACCTTCAGAGCAGTCAGCCTAACATATTACTGGTTAAGCAAAACCTAGAAACTTCTTGGGTTTTTTGGGAACACAGAATTTCTGTGTTGTGTTAGTAAAGCATTTCTTTTTATTTTGACTTACTTACCTCTTCTCTGGTTGTGTACTGTTTCCTCTTTTGATGTATTTAGGGCATCACGGGGATGTGGGAGCTCCTATGGCTGATGTTATTCTCCCAGGAGCAGCATATACAGAGAAAGCAGCCACATATGTGAATACTGAGGGTCGGGCCCAGCAGACAAGAGTAGCTGTGACACCTCCTGGCATGGCAAGGGAAGACTGGAAAATCATTAGAGCTGTCTCTGAGGTACTGTTGCTGTTACAAAGTGACTCTACTAAATGTATACTGAGAGGTTAAGTTCCTTTGTGGAAACACTTTTCAATGTTAAAAGATGTATGTTTTCAGGGAAATACATGACTAGTTTTAAGAAGTAATGTTTTGCGTTGAATCCATTGTTAGTTCTGTGAGTTAAATCATGTTGTTTCCCTTTTGAGGATAGCACTAATATTGTAGCTGCAGTATGCTGTTGGAATGCATAATGCGTGAAGCTTTGTCTGCAAATTCTGCAGCTCTTCATGAACTACTTCAGAGGAAACTGGTGGGAGGATGCAGTTTCTTGCGTTTTAGAAGGAAAACAGTATGGACTCTGAGGACAGGATCTGGTGTCTTTAGATAAGGTCAAATACGTGCTTACTAGTCAGAGGGAACAAGATGCATTGATACTTGTATCAACTTTTATCTCACTTGGTGGTAAGCTAAGGAAAGTACCAGTGACATCTGTATAGAAGGACAAAAGTACTTTTCTTTTTTCCCTTTGTATAGCAAACAGGGCAGCCTGGTTTTTTAGGCATCAGAAATCCAGCAGAACACTGTGTCTTTGCTTTGCTTTGTACCCTCTAAATGCCTTTTTCAGGAGTGTAGATTTTTTGTGATTTTACTTTAGATGGGTTAATGGATTGGTAATCTAAATCACTATGAATTAAATCCCGAGACTTGATGGCATTTGTTTTTGTGAATCTCCTAGTTGGCTGGTATTACTTTGCCTTATGAGAACCTTGATCAAATACGGAAGCGTTTAGAAGAAGTGTCCCCTAATCTGGTTCGATACGATGATGTGGAAGAGGCCAACTACTTCAGCCAGGCAAATGAATTGTCAAAGGTAACAAAACCAGTAGCATGTTGGCATGATTTAGTGCTGTTATATAGCTTGGTGCCTTTTTAAAAATGGGCCTTCTTCATATGTAGCATGACAAGCATTCTTTGACCTACACTGAATGCACTAAACAAATGCTTTAGTTCTTATCATAAAGGTGACTTACTTTCTTTTCCTTTCCCACCAGTTAGTAAAGGAACAGCTTCTTGCTGATCCTCTTGTTCCACCCCAGCTCACAATAAAAGACTTCTATATGACAGGTATGTATAGTGTGGCCTTTCCATTCTGGCATCAGCCATACATTTTACTTAGCTTTACAGTAAGATTCTTATAAGGCATTTAAAGTTTTCCACTAAGAGATGTAGTATTTGCGTATTTTGAATAAACAAAATCTTTCAGTGAAATTATTTAGAGTTTGCATAAAGCACAGACTGTGTTTTCAGCTAAGCTATTTTATTTATTGTCTTTGTATCCAGTCTTGTACCAGGTAACTTTTACATTGTGTCTGCATATAGGTTTTAACATAGCGTTACACACATTGATGCATTTGGATTTTTTGTTTCAGATTCCATCAGTAGAGCATCCCAGACAATGGCCAAGTGTGTGAAAGCTGTCGTTGAAGGTGCTCATGCAGTAGAAGAGCCATCCATCTGCTAGAAACTCATCAGAATGCTACCACCGCCATCCAAGTATTTGTTGCAGTTAACTTCTGTGACTGATACCTTTTTTTTTTTCCAAATCCATTTGATAGGCTGTTGTTTCTGTTTTTCTTCATTCACATTTTCATCACTTCAAATAGTCCTATAATATTATAGGACTGTTGTTGTGTCTGAGAGAACATGCAGAACTCAACTTACTGTACCCAGAGGCAGGGAACATGATGATTGTATACAAATAAATTATAATACCAAACAATCCATCACCTATGGAATTCATGTAGCTTATGCTTCTTCCATGAAAAGAATTCAGTAAGCAACTCTGACTCAGTAAATCTCACTTTGCTAGGAACACATCTATGTGGCAAAAATACTGGATTGTAACTTTCTTCCAGTGTATCCAGGTATCTTAAGCCTTGGTCAGAATGTGAACATGGTATTTTTGTAATGTGCTTCCTAAGCAAACTGTCCCTCATACCTGGTTTGTGTTCAGATCTGTCACTGCTCCATCTGTTCATACATTTCTCCATTCTGTTTCAGTTGAAAAACTACTCATGGAGGAAATGATAATTTTGATGCTGTGAAAAAGAATAGCAATGTTCACAGTGCTTCCTCATACTGAACTGCTTTAAAAATTAGCAAATTGATAAAATGCCTTTACACCAGTTCAAGTACAAAAAACATCTTAGAGTAGTTTCTGTGTTCTGATCTTTTTACCGCAAAGTAGGGGAAGGGGTTGTGTATGGTATTTTTTGGTTGATTGAGGGTTTTTTTTTTAAGCTTTAGAACAAATTCAGAACAGTGACTCCTCTACTGTGCTGGTTAAATGTAAGTTTGCAAGAAGGGTAACTTCTCTTCAACAGGCACCTGGGTAATAAGATTTAGAGTAATCCTTCCAGGAATCATGCAAATGGGAGCAGTATCATAAAGCCATCACTTCCAACTTCAAAAAAGGAAGTGTTAATTTTGCATGAGGAAAAACTGCATTTTTCAGTGTAGAATAATACTGGGTGCATGGGAGTGCAGCAGTAGAAGCCTTAACTTTATGACTTCTTTTTTTCTTCCATGCTTGAAATTTTTCAGTAACCAGTGATTTTTTAGAAATTGTTTTCTTTCTGCCCAGGAAGAAAACTCTTTTCTAGTTATCCTGATACATCACAGTGCTTATACAAGCTAAGTCTTAAATGTTGGACACTGTTTTACTCAACCTGTTGGTAACAGGATCAATTCTCTTGGTGGTACAAAAAAAGGCAACTATTCACTTAACGCAAAGATACTACTCTGCCTATTAGTGAGACATCAAGAGATACTGCAGTCTGTCACCCTGTCAGTGTGTATGTGACCAAGTACAGCATAAAACCTTCATATTGTCCTTGTAGAATGTTACATGTGTAGGAAGAAGAGGGGTTTGTTGGCACAAAGCAGAAGAACAATGTGTCACATATGCCAAAAGGTTTAAGAAGAAACGGTGTAGCTGAATCCTCTATTTAGAGAAACGTTTGGTTCTTTCATTCCAAGGATGAAAACATTTTTTCCCTCTAAAAATCCATGTTGTACTAACACAGAGGAGTAAGTTCAGCTGTGCAGCAACTCAGTTACCACTTCAGAATTTATAAAGGTTCACAGGCTTTAAATATTTTTCCCCTTAAATGTTATAACATTATTTAACATGCTTTTTGGGTTTTTTGAAAGCTCCATCCCCTTCAGTTAGTATATATAGAAGAGCCTTATTCAAAAAGTCTCCAGCTCTTATCTTGAAAGGCTCTGTACAAATCTGACTGTTGGAAACCAGACAGTAAAGAGAAATCTAAATTAGCATTCTTATCAACTGAGTTTACAGTTTAGCCCTTCCCTTAACTCTGCTGATTGCTCTGCTGGCTGGACAGTCAGTGCATGAGAACTTTTGCCCAGCTAACGATGAAAGGATAGTAGGGGTCTGCAAAGGAAAGGAAGTGACATAGGCTGGACAAAATACTGGAACAAAAATTACAGAAACTGGACTATTCATGCAACTTTGCTTGGTTAAAATAAAAAGTTCATACTACCTAGTCCTGAAGCTGAAACCTCAGATTGGAGAAAGCAGTGAGACAAACACACCGCAAGTTTTGTTCCAGACTGTTCAGAGGAAGGGCTGAGGGGTCAGCGCGTCCATCGCGGCTCTGCCGGGGGATGTGTTTGAGAGCGGAGATGCGATTGCCCGAGCGCAGCCCTAGTGCCACCTGGTGGCGGCCGGGCAGAACTGACGGGGTGCGCTGCCAGTGCCCGCACAGGCACCGGGGAGGGAGGGACGGGAGAGAGGGATGGGCGTTGTCACCAAGCACCCCCGTGGAACCATAGAGCTTGCTTGATTAAACCTTGCCTTTGTGTAGTCTTGTCTTCTGCAGTTGTTTGTGGGGAATGGAGGAGGAAAAGGGTGTGTTAATTCAAGGTAAAAGCCCAAGCACTTAACACTTTGCAGCAAGTTTAGGCCAGATGTAGTCAGATTAAAGAGAAACAAACTCCAGGGAGACTTAAGCGTCTTAGCCTAAAGTGTGATTTTAAAACAAAGAAAATGAAAATCTCCCAACCCTGTTAATAGTCACCTTACTGAAAGCACCAGTATCCCATAGGTACATTCCTACATACCACTGGTAGTCAAGTCAAACAGGTATGTTCTCAGCAGGACTCTGAAACATCCAACAAAATTAGGCCCTTCATAAAAATACTCTTTTTTTTTTTTTTAATGTATTTTGAAGCATAGCTCAAGGCAGAAAAGGAAGTGTCTGTAGCATTTCCCCAGGAAGTAAAAGATTTGGGATCAGTGACTCTTCTGAGGCTGACAGATTCTTACAAGATTCTCTGCTGCACACGGGTTGGGGAATGTGCTGTATTTTATGATGGAAACCAACAGAAGAGCAGCTCAGGGTCACAGGTCTAAAGGAAAAGCACAGTAGCAGACTGGCATCAGCCTTAATCCAAAGAGAAAAGGTAATAAAACTTCATCCCTGTGCCCACACCCTTGCTCCTCATAAAATCCTCCAAACAGTGGTTAAGCCAAAACATCCTCTCCCAAAACAAGACAGTATCTTAATAATGATTTCTTATGTTGTTCTTTGAAAATGTAATTAGATGAAATCACCTTCAGTGATGAAGGCTTGAAAGACTGACTCTTTCGAGGCACTGACAGGACAGAGTGCTAACAAGAAAACTGACAGAAGAGAGTCCATGGTGACTACCAACATGGAAAAAAAGGTAAAAATAAGTAAATCAGGAATTGTGAAGAGCAGCTAAAAGTTAAGGACTTCACTGACAACCGAAGTAAGCTTTTTATCATGAGTGCAAGAACTCCACAAAACATGTAAGTTCTTCCAGTGTTACCTGGGAAGCTGCAATGCTCAAGAAGCAGTTTTAAAATTCCTATTTAAAACAAACAACAACAAAAACCAAATCCAAACAAAACACACTTTTATTAATAGATGTTAACATTATTCATGAAACGCTAAATGGGCCCAAATACCTTTGGGAACAAAACACTGAAGTTTAGAGAGATAAGGAAAACTCTTTGGAAGCAAACGCTGAATCCTTCACTCAGTGTGTGAGCTTATACAAGTCATGGTCCTCTCCGTTGTATAAGGTTTTGTCCAAAAGGCATGTCACAGTAACACTGTAGCTGATGGAATGATGTCAGCAATGTGTCCCAAAGTACCCCAGATCTCCACAGCTGAGCACAACAGAAAAATGTCAGAAAATCATAAGCAACATATATAAACCCTTGTGATTCAAACAAAACAAGTGTAATTCCATAATCAGCCAAACCTGCTATGCTAAACACTATTAGTAATTATTGTTTTCCTCCAGCTACATGTAACCATCTATTTGCAGTGCCTAATGCTGAGAAGCCTACTGAGATTTAGAGGCATAATAGCTAGTAGAGACATCTCAGACAGCCAGTACTGAATTTTGAATATACTTAATCAATACTCAAAAAAAATAGTTTCACTTCTTGTCACCTTCTGTACATGTGTTTATGTTTGAAGTGGATCAGAGATGAAAAGCATGTATCAAAAAAATCCAGTACATAATACTAAGAGCAAAAAGCTTCATGTATAACAACTTTCAAAATCCACTGGACTCTGATGACCCTAGACACAAATTGAACCTTATGCTTTGATGTTAGCTCAGCTCCAACTAGTGTATTTTTGAAAAATCCTGTCCTGCATGCTTTTCATTTCTCAATTATCCATCACAGGATATTCCACACCTTTGTTGGAAGCTGCTCTCAAAAGACTACAAGACCACTGATTTGGTCCAGAGTGGAAATTCTCTTTCCAATTTGCAGTGGTGACCAAGACTCACTGTGACTTGGATGTAAATGGATAACTGGACTAATAGAAAGGACTGGTGAAAAGTACGTAGCTTCTTAACCACTACAATTACAGTTAATGAAATGCCAATAGACAGAAGCAGATAGTAAAAATACAATACATAATATACTTTCAATTAACAGTGGGCTTCCCAGTAAAATGGGATAGTGTTAGAGCATTCTGCTGGGACAGTTTACTTCATTCATTTTTCTGTTTAAAGAAGTCTCCACAGATGCCTGATGTACTCTGGACAACATTCCCACTATTAAAAGTCTTACTATTTTGTCTTTGCTGAGCTTTAGGAAGACAATACCACTTACTTAATGCAGATTAAAATACACATTGATAATGAAAAACAGATTAGTGAAGTCTTAATTACTATTTTCAGTACAGTTCACAATCAATTAATTATATTACCATGTAATAGCTTGCATACGTCTGCTCCCAGTTGGTTAAATACCTCTGCCACTATACTCCTACTGAAATCTAAGCAAAATTCCCATTGCTCCAAAAATCTTTAAGGAAGCCCCTAAGAATCAGGAAAACAAGGCCAGTCATCTGTACTTTGTGTTGCTTTGCTAGCGTCTATGATGTTAGATGAAGTAAAGCAGAGTTACTCTGTTGTGCATAGGGTTTGTCCTGTACTTTCAGCTGTGCTATCTGCCACACAGGAGTGCACTAAAACATGGGGTTGAAGGAGTTCAGCAGCTGAATTAAGCAGCTCAATTTATGCCATAACTTGTGTATACATATTTCCTAGAGAAAAGTCTGTAGAGTGTTTTTAACATGGAGAATTTGATGTTTGGAAGAGTGGCAAAAAACATGATGGTTATCCAATACATATGACTGCAGAACACAGAGTAAAACTGAAATCCACATATGCTATACAATTTCCATGGTAAAGAGTTGTTGAAAAATAAGAACAACCATTTTTCAATAGGTAGTACTGATGTGCTGGGCTTTAATGATTAGTCTGACTCCAGAACTTGCCACAGTTATAATCAAGACCACATAATAGCTGCTCTAGACATTGCTTAGAAGAAGGTACTGCATTGCAACTTTGGTTTTTATTTACTTTGTCGCTCTTTTCAGTCGTTGAATGCCTAAAGACAAGACCTCCTATACAAATGTGTCTCTCCATATATGAAAGGCTCTACCATCAATACACTTAAGAGTTGTTCCTCCTCTTCACAACATTCACCTGCATTTTAAATAAATTGCTGATCTCCAGCATTTGAAGACATTGAAACTACTTCCTCAGACTGTGTGTCTTTCAAGGAATAATACCAAGATGCTGACGTTCTAACACTGTGGAAAACCTCAGACACTTCATCACACGCTCAGTGTCTTAAGTCATGCTCCAGAAATTCTTGAGGTCTGCACACAGAGTGCATACGACCTTGTGAGAGAGTCAAGGTTCATTTGATGCAGCCACCTCTAGTAATTGGTACAAAACCTTAAGCACCTATTTCATTGCTTTTAGTAGACTCACAAAGCTTATTCACTATGTCACTGTCCTCCGTCTGACTACAAGTGGGACACATCAGCAATCTATGGCTCATGAGCCAGAAACCAGTGATTTACAGAACATTCATGTTCTGACCACTCTGTGCTCAAGTACACAGTGAGTTCACTGGTTGGAATGGCTGGTCCAGGAATGTGGCCACTTTAAAGTTGAGGCAGACAGACCGATTCTGTAATGAAGAAATGGAATTTCCAGAAAGCAATCCTGCATGTTGTAGAGGGAATGCTTCTTCCCTTGGGTTTACACATTGTCCTTGTACAGGAGTCTCAGAGCCCAAATTGTTCTCCAACAGAGTAATTTCAGAGCACTGCTCTATTCCATCAAAATAATAATGCATCTCCCAACTTAAGAGTCATGGCCATAAACAAATATTTTTAAAATATTTTGATTCTGCATTACTAAAGCTAACAGACTTTGCTCCTTTAGGTTACTACTGTCTAACATTTTATTGTCAGCAAAACAAATAAAATAGTACATATTTGTATTTTCAGTAAGTTAATGAAAAGCAAATTACTTTCAGGTAAATAAAGTTTTGTTAAATAAAGGCCGCCATCCGTAATGTATAAATTTTAATTTCTCCGTTGAATGATTATGCAATAGTCCATATAACTAAGATCTAGTAAATTTTTCCTCATAGCTTTTTGTCCTCCTTTTTTTTGTGCAAAATACTAATATATCCAATTTCAAGTTTTTCTGCTCCCAGCTAGAATCAAAATGTTTTTTCCTTTTGCTTAGCATTAAGCTTCTGGCTTCACAATTAACACACATCAAAGAGATCTCAGAATGTCACCAAAATGTGTAATGCTACCATTATGCATGTTTAAATTTAGGCATGCAAGTAATCCGATTAAAGCCAGGATCTGCAAAGTCAAGCACATAAGCCAAAGAAAAGGTTTAATATTGTTTCTGTGTTCAGGTTCTCAAGTGCATTCATGGCCATTTCTCTAAAAAGTTGTATCATCTGCATCCCATTAAAAACATACAATTCCAAAATACCAAGTGTGCTGTACAGACGCTCCCCAGAGCATCACGGAGAGATGCAGCAGAGACTTGTTGTTCATGGTTTGCGTCTCTTTCTAAAACTCAAAAAATGTCTTAATAGTCCAATGAAGAGAATTTGAATTATACTGAACTACTGAATCACAGTTAGAAGTAGCAATGCTCTTGTTTAACACAATGGTAGATACAAAATACCCATCACTTTGTGCATCAACTTGAATTTGGTGCTCTAGCAGATCCTACTGACTTGGTAAGAGTCTTATACAAGGAAGTACAGAGTGATCCTTCAAACACTTCTGAATTATTAATCACTCCTGCAAGCACTTGCAATACTGGCATGTGGGAATTTGGCCCTTTATTTATTTAGAATAAAAGAAAAGGAAATTAGATTATGCTGCATTTGTTGAATTCCTAAACCCACTGAGTTTTTTAATCATCCCATACTTGATCAACATTTGTAATCCCTGTCATTCCTGTCATGAATTTTAAGTGTAGAATTTAAAAGTAGTTTCTGTTGAAATATCTTACCAAAAATATCATCATACTTTGTGCTCCAAAGCACACAGTAACGACTGGTAAAATTATGACGTATCCTAATTACTTCTATACAAAATACGAAACCTTGTGAAATAAACCTTTGAATCTTTTTAGGTTTTCTAACGTCAAAGTGGAATAATGCATTTAACAGATTAATACAGAATGGTAGGGGTTGATACAGAAAAACATCTCCTATGCAATAACTCCAGAGAACGTAACACTGGATTATTAAAACATGCCAGGCAAACCAAGTCTATGTAATTTTAAAAAAATTCCCGCTAAACAAAAAATAAAGTTTGATACAGAGACCAGCTGACTTTTAATTATACTTTAATTCAAATTTGTTTATATAAATGAAAAACCCACTATCAGCACAAACTCTGCTCACTGTAAGGGGGTGGGCACACACACAGATTGTTTTGAAATGTGGATGTATCTAAATACAATATTTATTTTTTAAAAAAGATTAAAGGAGATAAACTAAACCAACAGATCTCAGATTTGACAGGGGAGGGGAAGAGTTTGATAACATGCTAAGTAATTCAGTCCCTTCATTCACATAACCTTAGTCTGACTGCAGTTCAATTAGCCTATACCACCTGAATAATTTCTGCAATGGAAAAAGCCATAAATTAATGTATAGCTCATTAGTTTGGTAATTATTTCCTCTTCCTTCAGGACAAATAAAATGGCATCTTTGCAGTTCATCTCTGTACATAACACTATTGGCACGCATCATTATCGTGGGTCTGCTGAATACAGAGATGTCTTCACCTATAGATACACCAGAATATCTCACATTATTTTGGCAGCATTTCATAAAACTCATACAAACTAATAAAAGCAACTGCAATTAAAAAAAACCCAAACACAAAACCCAAATGGAACAAAAAATCCTAAATAATATTCATAAATACCAGCAACAAATCCCCCAAATCAAAACCAAAATCACAGTAACTTATAAAGAACCAAACCGGATTTTTAGAAAGCTGCAAAGTGCTTTGAAAACATTAAAACCACAGCTCAACTATTGCCCCAAAATTTGTTGCTGCGAGTTGTTTTTGCAGATCCCACCCTGAAGGACAGACAGTGCTAAATTTGGGACAGCACAATTTCTCAGATATATGTCACAGGTTTCCCTCACTTGCATTAAATTCTCCATAGTTTCTCTACATAGCCTACTCTAGAAAAATTAAAAAATTAAAACCAGCAGTTTTTTCCTACCTATACATTCAGCTTTATGTACAACGCCTTGAAAGAAAGAAAAAAGACATAATGGTATAGTTACACCAAAACATCCCATATCAATCTCAGCTGTTCTGCTGAGAGTATTAGTACCAAAAAAAGTTAAGACGAACTTTCATAATTACACATTAATTTTTAGCATTATCACACAATGAAAAAAAAAAGTTATCGACTTCATATATACAGAAAAAAAAATAATTTTTTTAAGAAACACAAAGTTACTAAAAATATATATTTTACCGTACCTCTTTCATTTTTTTCCCAGAGAGTTGATCTTAACAGGTTATAAAGAAAATTATTTCTTCAGCCATAAGCCTTTGTATTTTATTTTAATTTAAAATTAAAATAAATAATAAATTATAAAATATTTTGTTTTGGCCGTTGGGCTCCCTCCTCCAAATTGACACTTTATAAAAACCTTCTGGACTTTTTTCCCCCTCCCTCTCTCCCTCTCTACTACCTCCAAGATGGTAGGAAAGTTGTTGTTTTGGAGGGCAGAGGAGCCGCTCTCTGATGTTATGTCCTCTCGGTGCCTGTAGTGGTGCTGTAGGAGGCTGCTGGCTCTCTTCTTGAGCAGCCCCAGCAGCCCTGCCTTCCTTGCTGGAGAATATATTCAGGGATTCCCCTTAATAATCACCTACCCTCTGAGCACTTTGTAGTTTTAAAATAATAAAAAGCCCCCAAAGCTTCCTCCCCACAAAAATCAGGATCTTCTCAGAGACAGGGGGGCAGCAGCTCCTCAGCACAGAGCCCGAGCACATTCCCAGTCCCTCTGCTGGGGAGGAAACTCTGATCTGTCAGCCCAACAGAGGGAAAGGGGGGAGAGGAGAGAGAGGAGGGGAAAAAAAGCAGCTGGAAAGGTAAGCCAGGCCCGGCCTGCATCCCCGGGCTCGCGTAGCGCGGCAGGCGGTGCGGAGGGTGCAGGGCGGGCGGGGAGGCGGGCTACGCGAGGCCGGGGATCGGCCGGGGCGGAGTAGGCCGCAGCGGGGGGTGC